>JANIIA010000002.1:1162899-1179549 GCA_027478495.1 Erythroxylum alaternifolium
GCAGCAGGGCCTGGTAACTTTTTCCGCACAAGACCACGTAACCTTTGGCACTCTGCTTCAAGCTTAGCTATTTTTTTCACTCCTTCCATATGCTGCTTGTTAGCTGCTTCAGCAGATCTCATGCTCATATTCTTTTCTTCATTGCGAATCTCCAGCTCTTTGGCAACAACATGGAGTTCATACTTTAGTGTATTTATTTCCCTTTCACATGATTCAATATTGCTCTTTAAAAGCTCGATTTCAGCCTCAGCTTGTGATTTCTCTTCGCTTATTTTTATTAGCATGTTAGATCGCTCCTGCAGTGACCTTGTAATTGCCGCATTTTCAGCTTCAGATCTAAGGAGTTCCTGATCCAAGTTAGCTATCTTAGCCTCAAGCTCCATCCTAATCTTGTCCAATTGCTTTGCCTTGGTTGTAACAACTTCCTGCAATTTCTGTTCATGTTCTTCCTTCAAATTCCGTATTTGCCGCATGCACTCTTTAAGAGCACCATCCAAATGTGAAGCTCTATCTTCGACAGTGAGCTTTGACAATGTGACAGATTCTAGATGATTTTTCAATGCCAAAGCCTCTGTTTCAGCCTTTTCCCAGCCTGCAGCATAAGGTTCCATGGAATGCATGTGAGGTTATATTCTAGAGCATTGATGCTATCATTTCTCTGTCTAGGAGATTGGAACCATGGTCATACCTGATACAGCTTCTTCCGCAACTTTAGCGTGCTGTTTAACAAGGTTCTCCTTAGTTGTCATCTCAGATTGTGCTGCAGACAGATTTTCATTCAGTTCTTTAATTTGGTCCTCTAATTTCTCAACTTGCTGCTCATATGTCTTGGCTTGCTCTTCATATGTCTTAACTTGCTCCTCTAAGCCAGTTAGATGAGTGTATGATTCAACCGAAATCTGAACATAATTTGGCTTTTTGTAGTTGCCCTGCTTAGATTACAAGGGGGAGAAAAAAAATAAAGAAATAATACATTAAGAAATAGAACTGGGAAAAAGGAGCAAATGGAACTTTAATAAAATAATACCAGAACTTGATTTCATCAATGGATATTATACTAGCAATTACAAGAATTTGTTCTATATCATTGTAGCATCTGGACATGGAGCTTGAGTTCAAGCAAAGTGAGGCTAAAAAGCTGACCAGGTTCTGACTAGTAAATGATATAGAGATTTATCAAAAATGACATCCAACAATGCGAAGTATCGGCTCACTAGTCATGACCAAATCCCCAAAAAGTAGCTTCTAATAAGAAGATTTTATTCCTAATCGATGGCTGAGAAAAGAAATCCATGAGAAACAATCAACAAAAGGAAGGTAAAAAAGAAGGCCACAGTTATGCCAGGAACTAGAAGAAGTATGAAGGCAAAAAAATTGATAAGACCTTATTATCGCCCTCTGATCCACCTGAAGTCAAATTGATACCGCCGGGATCTGCTGGACCGGCAGTTTTCTCAGACTTTTCAGATGACTTCTTCTTCCAGGGCCAACTCCGGCGGTCCATCTCACACTGCAAATCACAAAATAAAAGAAATTGAAAATACAGGAGATAAATAAGAATAGTATGACGAACATAGGAATTGTACTTTAGCTGATGATACTAAGTTCTAATTGGTACAACAAGCTTGAAACCAGAACATAACTTGAATTCAAATAAACCCAGAAAAAGTACGGAACAATTAAATTTGGATTCAAGAGAGAAAGATCAGAATGTACACTGTTACGACCCCATCAGTCCCATTAACATGTTGAAGCTAATCCTAGGAAAAACTACAAGGCATGCCAGACATGCATTGTCGGAAATATATCTATTCATCAGACGAGAACAAAACGTAACATTTGGCACAAAACAGACATAGCATCCGAGGAGCATCCAAAGTTATTGCTAATGATGTTTGACTTAAGAACAATAAAGTAAGTTAGAACACAAAGGAAGGAACAACCCTTCCGAAGTTCAGGCACTTAATAAATAAGTATTTAAGACTTAAAAGACACGATCGGTGAAAGTGAAACTACAGTGCATTTTAGTAAATTTATGCTCGTACAAGTCCAAGCTCCGTCAGATTGTAAATATGAAACACGCAAAAACTGTGGCGGCGACTTTTGATTTGCTAAACCAAGATCTAACCACGAAGTTTATTATGTAATTTGTGAGAGAAAACAAAACATATATCAGGAAGACAGGGAGGGATAGTCAATGATTTTAAAAGACGAGAAACGACACAGAAATAGTTTTTAAAAATTTTAAAAAAAGTCGAGATATTTATCCAATGTGAGATGGGTTAGAAGAACTGTTTCTTCGGTTAAACTTTGAAACAAAGACAAAAACAGAAGTACCAAGTATGTGTGACTTTTTGTGAAGCAAAACTAACAATCTGATACGGAATCACAGTGAGAAAGAGAGCTGAGAAAGCTATTGAAATCCGAAAAAAAAGGCACATTTTAGCAGGTAAGTGAAAATGGCCACGCACGAGCTCCAATTGATGAATCAGAGCAGAAACCAAACGATGTTTATAACTGAAAATGGAACAAACCCAGATGAGAATCACATTCCTTCCTCCACCGACACCAACCCGAAGCACAATCTAGACTTTGAAAGAAAGAAGCTAGTGTTTTTTTAGAAAAAAACCAAATTGTTGGCTATCGAAAAGAAGAAACAAACAACCGACACGTCGCCTCTTTATCTCCTTTTTTATCACTTACCCAGAAACTACAGAACAACACTCCAGAGTTCTGAAGGGCGAGAAATGGAAATATGAACTCACCGAGAGAAATGTAGCTTCAAAGAAAGAGTCTCTAGATTGATGAGTCACCACTCGGTCGCTTTACTCTAAGAAAATGAAGATCCAAATTTAGAGATGGTGGGTTCTTGAGATTGTCGGGTGATAGGGAAGAAAGCAAAATGGGTAGTCGAGAGTGGCGGCCGACGACTACGTCGCGGTGGCCGGAAAATATGGTCGTGGTGGTAGTGGATGTGAGAGAGAGAAGTGAAAATATTCGGTTCGAGGTGTCACTTAAAAGGCAAGACGTTGGAAAAGCTCCAAGTCAATCACCTTTAAATTATATACATTAGATAAAGAAAAAATATTTTAAAAATAAGTTAGTTTAAATTTAATATTTAATAAAATTATTGGTGCATTTATTATTTATCAAAATAATATCTTAGTCATTGGAAGTGATGGTCATGGCTCAGTGGACTAATTTGCCCTTGGATAAACAGAAAATATGACGATAAAGTCCCCAACGCTTGCGGCAGAAGCAAGAGCTTAGCTGTATAGGATATTTCGGAAAAGGTTCTACAATATGTTATCTTATGGGGCTGTGAGTGTCACGACACTTTGGACCACCGTCACATCTCGCATAATAAACCTTAATCGCATGTGATGTGCCACTGCATGTAGCTTTCATGCATCATAAGATCTGAACCGCTCATCAAACCGTCTTACCTTTCACTTCTTTTTTGTAACATGAAGAGAATTTTCGGTCCTCCCTGTTAAATTGGATTCAGCCTCTCTATCATGTAAAGGTAAAGTTGTGTATTATTAGATCTCCTCAAATTTCGTTTTATTGCGAAATTTCAAATTAGATGATGATGATAAGGAGAATTTTCTGTCCCTTAAATTTTTATTCGCATATAATGACTCTTAAATTGCTTGTTTTTGAAATTTAACCAAAAATTTTATATAAAATTTATATAAATATATAAATAAAATTTAATAGAATATGATAAAAATAGCATAACTGATACAAAAAATGTGATATCACGCTCAATTTGTTTTGAGAGGGGCAATGATAAAGTGTAGCTCATACTTATTAACAAATTGGCCTAATCTATTGACTAGGAAGAAGCTCTTCCTACGAAAAACCATGTAATGATACCGACAAATGGTAATGTTAGCCACCTGGAGGTCACTCCACGTATGGTCTAGGCTGGTCTTGCCCACATTGGAACATTGTGTGCTAGCAGATTTTTGAATCCCTCAAAGCTTGTCGGAACAGGAGTGTTTGGTCATGCCTTTTCCACTTCAAATATCGATTTAGTATCAGATTTCCGTACAATTAATCAATTGGTAAAAGGTTCAGTACAATTTTTACAAAATTTAATGTACAGCCGAATTTGCTTGATTAGTACGCTGCAGAGGCTAAGAGGCTAAGACTCGTCTAGGTACTATAACTCTATAAGACAAGCTATTGAATCCCATGTTTAAAGAGTTTAAGGAGTAATGATCTAGCCAAGTATAGTTGGTGTAAGTGATTCAACACTTTCATCCTTTAATCAGATATTTCGAGTTCAAATCCTGAAAATAGATAAATATATTTGACTAGCACTTTATTTTTTACGGGTTGTCTCGGTGTAAGCGAAGATTAATCTGAGTGTGGATAACTTAAAGGCGTATTCTCATAGTTAAGACCTTCATAAAATACCTCGTGAACTAACTAAAAAAAAAGAACAGTGATCTAATTAATTATATCAGATCTTCTGTATCGATTATGGTATTCTTATTATGTTCCATTAAATCTAATCACATATTTATGTAAATCCTGCATAAATATATGAATGAGAATTAAAAGAATTTGATGTATCAATTAATAAAGTAAGTCCAAGAATCTTCACACCAAAAAAGTTATAAATTTATATTTAAAATTAATTTAAGTTAAATTAGTCGCATTACGTTAAATTACTAAACCAGTAATTTTCAAATATTATATATTTAATAATTTATTTAATATGCATTTTTTAAAATAAATATAAATTTTGTCAATTATATAATTTTTATATAATTGAAATCTTTTTTAATAGATTGAGTAATGTTTACTATTCTCTTGTATAATATACGCAACAGTTCTTTTGTATTCTCTTGCATAAACAAAAAGGAAGCAAAGTTAGTTTTTCTGAAATTTATAATTGAATTTAATTTATTATATAGTTTAAAATTATAAAATTGTCAAATAATTTATTAACGTAATACATAAATTTATTATATATTTTATAAATAAAATTTTATAACATTAGGCAATCAAAGGAGGAAGAATTTGGTTGCCCACATCAATACTACAATATAGCCCCTGATAGGAAGACTTTTTGTTTTTTTCTGAGTCACATCTCTGGCAATAAAAGCGAGTGTGGTACAATAATAAGGTTTTTATTTTGTCAAAATATTCTTTTGGAGTTTTCTTAATCTACGAGAAAAATAGGCATAGCAGTCTTTTTCTACAAGTTAGGGGTCTTTTTCTGCCTTTTAAAAAGCTTGTAGTTTTATGAAATATGACCAGAAAATCCAAAAAGTGCAAGAGTAGGCAAAGTCGTTGGGTTTATTTCATCATATACCTCCAAGTCTGAAAATATTTTATAATTTATGAGGATGGTCATTTTTGGCCTGTAAATCTAAATTTAGTTATTTTTGATAAATCGAATAATAAGTCAAGTTTAAGTTCACACTAACTCAAAAATCAAATATTTTAAGCAGAGTAATATCATCATTACTATTATCACATCCAGTTGAATCTCGCATAATGTAGGGTTTGAGGAGATTTGATAGTATACAGCCTTACTCCTACAAAATAAAGAGACTGTTTTCAATAAACCCACAAATAAATGTGACACAAAAAGTTAAAAAA
The DNA here is from genome assembly GCA_027478495.1 of Erythroxylum alaternifolium. Classification (NCBI taxonomy): domain Eukaryota; kingdom Viridiplantae; phylum Streptophyta; class Magnoliopsida; order Malpighiales; family Erythroxylaceae; genus Erythroxylum; species Erythroxylum alaternifolium. The sequence continues at coordinate 1,168,519 of JANIIA010000002.1, forward strand.
ACTTCAAATATATGATGCAAGTTTAGAAAACAAAATAATAATAATAATAATAATAATAAGACAAACAGGAATACAAATATTAAGAAAATAATAAGAATAATAATATTAATACTAGTAATAATAATAATAACAAGCACAATAAGAATAATAATAAGAAGAAAAGAAGAAAAGCTCGACCAGCTGATCAAGCAGATACCCAGTTGGTCAATCAAATGTATGGCAGGGGAATCACGTACAAATTAAATCTAACAAATAAACAGAAGAAAGAAACATGCAAGAATTAACAAATTAAAAGCAATAGTCAGAACACGTATAGCAAAAAAACAGAGACAGCTAGACAGTGATAAAGATACCGTGACCAAAACCTTTCTACACATCAAACCTGGATATGAGTAGCGGGGCTAGAAGCATATGTAAGCATAAGCAAAATAATATCATTTTATTTAAAAGAATTATGTCTTAAGTAAGCATAAGCTTGAACAGTTCAGATCCATATCTAATTAAAAAATAAAATGTTCTATATTTTCATTTTCATTTTTAAAAATTTGTTTTAAAAAATGGCAAAGACCGGCCTGTTCCTAATAATTTATATGTTCATTTTGAAGCCTAAATAAGTAATTAAGCAATATATATACTTTTTTGTTCCAAATCAAACAAAAGTTGGCTCATCCATTGTTCTCAATTGGTTTTCAACTAAGGTTGATAAGCAAAATTCAACAAAATATAATTTATAAATTATATAACATTCTATGTGACTTCTCTATTATATAAGAGCAAGGTCGCATAATATTAAAACTTCTCAATCTCACATTTCATCAAGACTCTGGTTGATTATTGTTATTGTTATTGTATAATTTATAGATTATATAAGTTTAATCCACCATAAAAATTATAAATAATTTAAACTATTGAAGATTAAGAGTAGAAACATGTTGAAAATTAAAAAAATCAGTTAAATTAAATAAATTATTTAATTTAAAGTCATTAATTCATTAAAAATATATAATTTATAAACTATTACATTGTTTAATAATTTATTTAATATATATTTAAAATTGATACAATAATATTATTTGTAAAAAATTTTAAAAAGTGATTTTATAAAATGAAATCGTATATAGTTAAGGAATTTTAACTATCTTATATGTTAATTTATTATGTAGTTTAATTTAAAACATGTTAAAATTATTAAGTGTTTATTTAATATACAGTAAAAATAATAATAAAGATTGCATTTTCCTACCAAGAAAAAAAAGAAAAAAGGTACTAACAAAGTCAATATCCAGAGTGGATGACCCGACACCTGCGCCAGCCAGGTAAAGCCACTTGTTCCTGTCTACTTGATTAGAAACAGAAGAAGAGAGCTAGGCATCTTTCATCTCCCACGCATCAAATTCTAAATTCTATCTTCTAGTTATTCTAACCTAACCTTTACAACCGAAACCGGAAACAGGAGATCTGGTCTTTAAACGTCAATGTCCTTCTTGCTCTAGAAACTGACGGAACCTTGCCTTGAATTGGCGACCCTGAGTGAAGAGGTGGGGTGAAGTATTAATTTTTCTGCGACACAAACTGGCTGGATATTAAATCCGTGGATTGCCAATCGCTAGGCAAGCAACCGATAAGCCTATAATATTAGAAATTAAACCGATAAAATAAAAAAAATTAATAAGATAAATAATGCAATAAACATAGAACAAAGCACAAAAAAAATCTCAAATTATCTTAATAATATTTATTATTAAAATTTAACTAATTTTATAAAACAAAATAAATGTGCTAATTTTTATTTAAAATCTTTTATGACTATTTAATACGATTAAATTCTCAAATATTAATATTCTTATTTTATCGATTTAATTTTTAAAAGATTTCTTATTTTAATATTTTTAATATCTATTTATAAAATAATTTTTATTTAAACTAAACTTAACAATACGAGTAGATAGCTCCCTGTACAAGGCAATTTCGATTCGATGTGCCGTATCATGGAATAGATACCTCTCTTGAATGGCAAGTTCCCACTATATTTAACAAAACCCCAATCTTAATTGCCATCCAAATCGCATCAAAATCAATCAGGCAATGGGTGAGCGAAGTGATCGTGACAATTTGGTTTCGTTTTCTTCCAGAATTCATCACCTATAATGGTTAAGCAGGCACGTGACTAAGAGCATATAAAAGTTTAATAATACGTAACTTTATTCTTATTTAATAAACAAATTATTTTCAAATGACTCATATAAATAAATTTATGAATTCATGATTATAAAATAAAATTGTTTGAATTAATGAAATAATTCGCTTTTAATAATCAATTATGAATTTTTATAATTAATTCTAAAATTATTACAAAAATAATCCAAACTTTAGAGGCAGTTAAGACGAGATTAAATTTTTTATTTCTATTATAGTGTTATTATCATATTCTATTAAATCTTATCTACGTATTTATATAGAACTCATATAAATATATAAATAAGATTTAATAAAATAAGATTAAATTAAAAATACTACGACAGAGGATTTGAGGAGAGTTAAAAAAGACAGGAGACCCACAGACCCACACATCGCTTCACTTCGTTCTTAATTAAGTGTCCAAAGTGAAAACGGCACCGTTGCGCATGACATGGAATCATGCTTAGCCTTTAATTATCGAAACCGACACCGTCGGCAGAGAGATGAGAGCACTGTAGAGCCTTAAGACAAGACGCAGCACGACATAAACACCCCACCTGTCGACATAGACAAGCCATGCATGCATTGAAAACAATATCCCCACCTATTAATAATATCTTTTAATTTTAAAAAATTAATAAAATTCACAAAAATATAACACCATTCACTGATATTTTAGACAAATTTTTATTTTATTAAAATTTGAGTTAATTTTGAATTTAAATTTTAATAAAATTTTACATTTAAACTTAAGAAATTTGAAATTTCAAGAAGACCTTTAAAAATATATATAAAGGTATAAATCATTTTTTAACATTTTTAAATTTTAATTTAATTTTTAGCGTCATGTTATAACTTAATATTTTCAAAATAGTATTAATAATTAAAATTTTGGTGATTTTTAATATATAAACTATCAATTTAATCTATATCCTATCATTATTAGTTAATTTAAAATTAATAATTTAAAATATTTTAAAAAATATAATTTTTATTACACTAAGATCTAATTAAACTCTTGTCGTTATAAATTTTACAACTTATGTAAAGTGTAATAAAATGATATTAGAAAAACAATAAAAAGCTTAAAGGTCAACTTTATTACAAAAAAAGTCACCGTTGTCAATGCTAGATCCTTGTACAATTATTATGGTTCTTAGCAAAACGACAAGTGGTCCATGGTTAAAACGAATCGCGTTTTGTGCGTGCCGCGGCCAAAATTTACGCGTGCTTTAATTTAAGAATCCGTTTTGTACCGTTTTGTGAAAACGTCCACGTATGGTTCTGTATAGTGTATTGCCTGAATTTGGACAGTATTGTACGACATTAGTTTAGTTAAAGGGTTACTGTTTCCAAACTGACCACGTACCTTAAGGCTTAACAAGGTAACAACTATATTCCCCACTAATCAATATAGTTATCCCATACTAATCTTCAAACAAACCGTGATTACTGAAAACGAAAGCCTTAATTATCAAATAACTAACATGGGTCTTGCGTACGTACGTGTGAAGTGAACTGCTCAGTCTATTAGGCACTGTGTCGTTTTCTTGCAACAATAAAGACATCAATGCCCGAACTTAAAACAACTGTCTCAAGATTAGATTAGAACCAAACATATAACTTTAAACAAGTTGTGTTGTTATGATTAATTATTGTTAAAACTTAAAAAATCTTTCCAGTTCTTTGGAACTTCCGTGAGGGGGATTTAATAATTACTCATCGTGTCAACGTCAGATTATAGTAAGTAACGACCCAACCGCGCACTTTATAAAACCATAATTAGGATTTTAATGACCAGTGGATCGGGACAGTTCGATTGCACACATTTGTCGCGGAAACTGTGGATTCTACGACGAAACATACTCTAACAAAACCAACAGTCTTCTTTAAAACCCTTTTTTAAATTTTAAAAATTACTCTATTACGTTAAATCTCATTCATATATTTATATAGTATTTATATAAATATGTGAATAAAATATAATAAAATATAATAAAAATATTATAACCAGAACAGAAGATTTGGTTTATTAAAAAATATATAAACTTGATTAAATAGCATCGGGTTGAAACACATTAACGGGACAAGGTGCTCTAACCCTGTTTTTTCCTCTATTTCTAATTAGGGTGGGTACCTAATACTGGAGAGAAAATCCAATGCCAGCTAGAATGATAGTATCTTCACACTTAAAATACTCACCTTTGTGCATTGTGTATTAAGCAACCAGTACCAATTGGTGATGTTGGCTTCTTCTGCTTGGTCGTTAAACTTCGAATATATTAACCATAGATCTTCAAGTTGGTTAACAGGAGACCCAGTCAGACGTTGGTGCGAGTTTTCTTCGTCACACATTATAATAATCACTAATTCACTCGTTAGGGGAAAAGTAAAAAAGAAAAAGCTCAACCCCTAGTTAATATGATTCTATAATTGAAAATAACTTAAAAAGATAAGTATGTATAAGCCCATTAAAGCTATGAGTGTAAGACATCTCTTTCTATTACAGATTGAACAAAATTGTTTAGTAGATAAATCAAGAGTATTTCGTCAATCTTAAATATGGTTCAACGAACACAGTTGTTCAATTGTACTGTCCTGCATATTGATATTTAGAAATACTTTGTCATTATTCTCGCAAAACACTAGTGAAACGAGAGGTGAATTGAATCAGAATGTACATATTAATACAATTTAGGTGAAACATATAAACTTCGTATATATACAAAATTTAAAAAATTTATTAGTCTTTGATTTTTTTATAGTTATTAGGTTTGTAGAAAAACTAATTCTCTATTAATTAAAGGTAAGGTTGCGTATTATTGAACATCTTCAAACACTCCGTATTAGCAAAATTCATACTGAGTGTTGTTGTTGGAAAAAAACTAATTCTCTTAAATTTTGATTAAAAAAGAATAAAATATATTTTGCATAAATATCACGTATAAACCAATCAAATATTATTTACATGATAAACCTTAATTAAACTAATAATTTATTATGATTATGTTAAATTATTAATTTAAATTTAATTTAATTAGTTTGAATGAAATTTAAAAGTTGAAATGAATTACAATGTTAGTAATATTTAATTAGTTTATATATAATATTCAGATTACTCGTGTTTTAAAATTATTTTTCAATAGAAAATTAAGAGAAGGGTTTTTTATAACTTAAAACTAAAAGAAAAATCTTGATAATTTAAAAAGTTTTTATAAAATTCTTTAAATTACAAAAGGTTCTATTTTTTCAGTATAAATTATACATTTCAAGTAACATATTTGGTTGGAAAGTTTAACTTACCCCTAAAAGTTATTTTGAGAGGGGAGATTTGCACACGATTGTAAATGACTGAATACATATATATTTATCTTATGTGAGCTTCTTAACACATCCCTTTAGCTTAAAGTAAGGCTGAACATCTGTTAAATATATTGGACAAACGGATAGAAGCGGACACTGTCTTAAATCATCAAGACAAATAAGCTCTGATACTATATTAAAAGGCCTAACACATCTTCAAAAGTTAGCTTGAGAGGGAAAATTTTCGCACTATTATAAATGATCGAATACATTCATACTTTTTCTGATATTAGTTTCTTGTCATATTTAACGAGTTTGTAATCTAAAAACTAAATTACCCATTCAATCCAAATAGTATTTTATAAGTTTCAAACATACTTTCACATTATTTGAATCGAGACAAACCTTCACTAATGACATATATTATTACCTTAACTTATACTTAGGCAAGGTTCTTAAGTATAGGATTAGAGGCGACCAAAAGCTGTAGGTTTCTTCTTACACAGACAAGGATGAGGAGCGGAGTAGTGGAGAGAGTACTAGGGTACTAGCTAATGATTCGAAAGGCAATAGTGGACGTGAAATGATGATAGGAATGGAGGAGCGTCTCTCCCTCTAGTCAGTCATTACTGCATTTGAAATCCTTCTTCTCTGATCTTTACCTATTCTGGTAAAATTTTTATAACCTTTGCTTTGTTGGTACGAAAGAACTTTCATTATATTATACCCAATTTCGGAAGGACCCCACCTTTTGTCATACAAGACAAGACAGCTTTAATTACCCATCAATGTAGTAGAAAAGCTTTTATTCTTGCCCTTTTTTTTATCCTACATCTCTTGGATTCGATCTACTTTTGTTGTCTTGTCCCTCTAAACTAATTCCCACTTTTCCTCAATTTCGCTTCTCTCCATGTGGATTGTGTTTTTTTCATTCTCTTTTGCCTTATCGGTGTATAGGTGGTGATGGATCGTGAAGTTATAATCATCACATTGGTTTGGTTTCTCTATTATGGGGTAAGATTTTTTATTTATGAATTTGGTATTCTTTTATTAAATCTTATTCACACATTTGTATGAATCTTATATAAATATATAGATAAGATTTAATAAAATAAGATTAAAACAGAGCAATTGAAACGGATGATTTGATGTGTTGTATTAAGTTATTTTTTTCTCTGTAAAACTACATTGGGAGTTTATTAATAAAATAAAATAAAATATTATATTATTTCATCTTTTTAGAGGAGATTTTATAATAAAATAAAATAGAATGAGATAGAAACTGAGGGTTTTATATTACATCTCATTTCATTCTAAACAGTAAAAATGACAAACCTTCGATTTGGAGAGTTTATGATAAAATGTAAAATAATAAACAACTTTTGACTATATTATATTATAAACTCTTCTTCTAAGCAACATTTCACTGTATTACATTATGAACTCTTATATTCCACTCAAACAACATTGCATTCTATTATAAATCATTCTATTTTTTTCTATTTTATTTCATTACATTAAAAACCTTACGTACAATAAAACATAGCCTAAAATATTGTAGGATTAACCCATTAATCTCACCTTGAAATGAGACTTGTCTTTGGGTTAGGTTTTTATTTAGGTTATAAGTACGAGCCATAGTAAATAATTATTTTTCATTTTTAGAAGGAGTACTATAATAAAATCACCGTTAATATGAATTTAAAATAACCATTTATTGATACATACTTTAAAAAATTATTTAATGAATAATTATTATAATACAGTTATGAAATTTTTATGTTAACAAAAAATTTACACTTGAATATTTAAATTATGTAAAATTAGGTAAAGGTCTATCATTTTTCTTTAACATTCAAAAATCGGCTTATCTTTGAACTAAATTTTTATTCAGGCAATAGTTACGGAGTAAAGAACATAAATTATTTTAAAATTTCAGGCCGAGTGTTAATGTATTTATTATTAAATTTAAATAATTAAATTGTTACTGAAAATTTAATATAAAATTAAAATAAATATTTTCTAATTTGTATTTTATAATTTCATTTAATAAATATAAATATAAATAACGAAAAATTTTATGGTGACTAAAAAATTAAGTTGTGAACTTATAGATGACAATGGATTGGACTGGAATCGAGCTCGTCCACCCTAGCCTGACCCGATCACAAATTGCATGATATGTAACCCAATGAACCTAAGGAGAGTCGAACAACCCTACCCAATTTATTAATTTTAAAAAAATTAGAAAATGATATCGTTTTGTCCCTTATAATCGAGCCATAGGTCAGATGAGCCTAACTTGTCACCCGATGAGGCCAAAAAATACCGACTCGTAACTCGGCCAACTCGACTATTCAAATCATTTAAAATTATGTGAAGGTTTAGCATTTTGCTTCGATATTCAAAACTCCATGTACATTTCTTACTTTTGACCATTTCATTGTAAAGTAAATGAACTATGTATGTATAAATAAGTAAAAGATACAAAAAAAAAATAGTGACTCATGACGCACCGTTTAGACCCCACTGCCATTGGTGGCAGTTAAATAGTGAATTCCCACTTCCATAAATCACTATGTACAATCATAGAAACAAGAACCCCAATTGTGATGAAAAACGACGACACGTTTACGAATTACGACTAGCATTTATAGCGATGGACGAAAGAAGATCTCTACCGTCGCATAGTTGGTACGGGTGCATCTTCAGCTGGGGCTTTTGATGTGACCCTAACTGATCAACCGATCCGTGCTAGGCCCCGACTCGTTATTGATTTGGGTGTATCATTCTCCGTTCTTTAATAATAGGGGCAAACTTAAAAACAAAGTTTATTTACTATTTTTTAATATTCTAAACCAAATTATATAAAACCTGAATATTCAGATATTAAATTAAATATTTTTAATAAATGTAAGTTTAATTTTAAGATATAAAAATTTATTAAAACTAATAAAAATCAAATTCAATGTTTCTGTTTTTCAATTTATAAAATTTTAGAAAAGTTATCTAATTTTTGAGATTTTTGAAAAACACTTATTCTAATTTTTAGTTTTCTAAAAAATATTTTTTCTTAGACTTCGGTAAAAAAATAACGATACTATAAATATTCGACGTGAGATAATCAAATATCACTAATATAATAATCCAATTCAACTCTTAAATTTGATTCGGACTAATTGAATTTGAATTAAATTAATATATTTGAGATAATTATAATAAATTATTAGTTGAAGTCAGCTTTACTTAATTTAATTCACTTAACTCGTCGTGTAAATAACATTTTAATTACCTCTGATAATTATACCGTATGTAATTGATTTTATTTTATACAAAGTTTAAGAAATATTTTTTTAAAATTAAAACTTGCCAAAATTATTTTTAAAAACTTTAAATTATATAAGTGTGAACTTTTACATTAGGCTTGAGTTTTCCTTTGAGCGAAGACCTTTTTCTACCTTATTTTAGTAGTTCGAGTATATGGTGTCCCTAAAAGCCTTAATATTCTACTGGTCTGGGCTCACCAGGAGTCTCCTTGCTTTTTTTTATGGGGAAGTAACAACAGAATCCAATTACCATCTCCATACTCGTCCTTTGTCGAACTATCAGCTCTGATACCACTTGTTAGATCTAAGAAGCTTATTTTCATAGGAAATTTACATCATAGATCTAGTGAGGGAACAAGAACGTATTCATAAGTTTTGACATCACACTTTAACTCAAAATTTTAAGGCATTAAATTTAAGAGTTATTTCTACTTATATGTTATTCACTAATTTCATCTCTTTCTAATATGAGATTTTGACTCACACTTAATATTTCAACAAAACTCTGTATCATTAACTATAATTAAAATATTTCATTTCTCTCCTACTTTTATTTTGACTTGGGTACTTGGAAACTCATCAACACAATTTCACTCCTAGCTTTTCATTAATTTTTTAACTTCCTTTTCTTTTTTTTAATGTCAAAAGTAACAGAAAATAAAAAAAAGGAAAACAAAACAATCATGAGGCGAGTGAAAGAGAACACATACAGTTACTGTTACCTAATCCTCACATTCTCAGGTGGGAGATTCGGTAGTTGATGGTCTGAAAGTGAAAGTAAAAATATTCTTATTCCAGGCCTGTAAGGCAACCATCACGTTATCGCCTGGAAGTGGTCCATTTGGTGATAGGCCAAGAACTTTCCAACTTACATTATTGGATAGATGAAACCAGAACGGTAATTAATTTTGAATTATTAATTCACTAAACTAGTATTAATAATTAATTAATATGCACTTGAAAAATAACAATAAACTTGTAATTGATTTTGATTCCTTAATTCATTAAACATAATTAAGTTTTTAAAAATCATATCAAATGTTAAACTTTAATTAAAAAATATTTATTTATTTTAATTTATAAAAATCTGATCAATTAATTAATTTTTAAGAATAAAAATTATTAAACTAAATGAAACTCCAAAATTAAAACCGAACTAAAAATTTAACCGGCTCGATCGGTTTAATTTTTAAAATAATGGACTAAATTGAAGAGTTTCAGGTATAACTCGTAGGAAGTGTGTGTAGACATTGGCACATCCTGGGTCAAGATACATGGGCATCAGGGTGACCAGTAGCGTTGTTCTGGACCGAAGAAGATGAATAAAGAAAACTTAAACAGGGTCTGTCAGATTTATATTTTGTCATAGCCAATAAGCGATCTTGAAAAGTATATTTTATCGGATCTTTCGTCACCTAGTTGATGTACTGGAATGGGGTTAAGTTAGAGGGAGGAGGAGGAAGATGCCAAACCCCTCACACTCCACTCACTTCCAGATCAGGTGGTCCAGTTGCAATTTTCCTCAAGTCTACGGACTCCAAGCTTGTCCTGCCCTAAAGAAGGCATGCATCATAATACTAACCTTCTCGTTTGTTGGTTTCTTTGTGGAGGTTACATTAGTTACTGGCGTCAAGCATGCTCTGTTCTGATCTGGTCTGGTCTGGTCTGGCCTGGCCTGCAAGTTTTGGACAGCACAGGGTGCACTATAGTGGTTCACATGCTACCCACTAACTAGGTATATGCTCTTCAGAGTTCTCACAGGCGTTTTCTTTAGCACTAAATATGGTTAGTCTTTAGTCAGTCATTGAGTCACTGAAATGTAGACCAAAACCCATTTTTATGTAAACGGACACCTAAATGTTTGAGCCTAGATTGCCAGTTCCAGCAGTGATTTTAATGTAGTCAATGTTGTCCTGAAATGAGCAGTCTTCTCAAATGTTTTAACACGAAGACCTTATCTGGCAATCGGCTAATTGCATCAGCTGTTAGCTGATTCTATCAGCTGTTAGTTGTTAGCTGATTCTATCAGCTGATTTGACCAGTGGATTGTATTAGCTGTTTGTTAAAGATGTTTGGTTAAATTAGTTGTTTAGTGTTAGCTGTTTATGTGTAAAATGACTTATGAGGACATAATTTAAAAAAATTACAAGGGTATAAATATTATATATCTTAGTATTTCGTTAAATATTCTTATAAAAATTTAGATTTTAGAGAAGTCATGTTC
>JANIIA010000002.1:1212481-1224525 GCA_027478495.1 Erythroxylum alaternifolium
GCTGGGTTGGGCTAGGTAAGACAGGCTGAACCAAAATTGTCATCCCTACAAGTGAGCCACTGGCTAACAATGATCTTCCCGGGCGGGCTATGGGCCAGCTCGGGCAGGTCTATGGCCAACCAGTTATTTCTAAAACGTCATCGTTTTAGAAGCCCGATCTGTGGCTAGCTTGATATTTCCAAATGACGTCTTTTTGAAAATTTTTTGCTAAAAAATAAATAGAGTATCAGCTTGCTTATAACTGGTTGTGCCATAGCCCAAGCCACTTAAAATAAATCAATTAGATTTTATTCGATAATTTTTTAAATTTAAATTTAAATTCATTAACTAAATGAAAAAAAACTCTATTATTCATATTTTAAATTTTTAACTTTTATTTTCGGCTAATGTTATACCATTTGATTAAACCTTTTAATTTTTAAAAAATTAAAGAAAACGATGAACGATGATTTTGACACGTGTAATATCTCAGTAAATGTCAATATCTTCCACATTTTGACACGTATGCAATCGGTATTTTGGTAACCGTCCTCAGTCGTCTGGTAAGAGTTGCGGAGATATATTTGAGTTAGTTGCACGCAAAGTAGAGAGGGAAATTTCTTTGGCAGTTTCTGGGGAAACAAACAGGAGTAGAGAAAATTCCGATCGAATTCTTTCACGTAGCAGCCAATAGTTTTAGTGACGATAAGTAGAGTGAGAATGGGAGCATCATCGTCGAGTGAACAGAAGCCGACGAGCGAAGTGAACGAAGTGGAGAGTGAAGCAGCTTACACAGGAGCACTTCCAATGCTTCGAAGTTGCTTTACAAAGCTGGCCGATCCACAATCGCATGCAATCCCTCTCGAATATCTTCAGGTAAGCGAATTCAACTTTCATTCCCGCAGTTCCACTTGCCATTTTGTGCTTTCTTTTTGATTGACTTAGTTAAGCAATTGAGTGCTTAGTTGAATCGAAATTAGCCAAACAATGGGCTAGATTAAGAAAATTTCCTTCTCTTTTGTGAGTATAGTTCGAAGACGGTGATATTAAGGAAGTCGAAGTAAAGAACTTTTTTGAGGCTTTCTTTAGTCTTCCAGAATGCTGGAAAAGTGATGTTCCAGTTGTTGTAAATTTCAATTAAAATCGAGAAAAACGTTTATATATCTTTCCTCGCTTCGAAATGTTGTTTTTCTTGACGACATGTTAAACGTTTGGTTGGTGATATTAAAATCTTCTGATGACATATGGTATGAGTATTAAAAATCCGATCCATGACTTGTATTTGTGGTACTTATTCCAATCCCATGAGCAATGTGATCACTGTGTTGCTCCTTTGCAATGAGGAGAAAAAGGGATCAAAAGCTTTCTGCTTAAATAAATTGTATGCCTATTCTTGCTTAGATATTGATAGTGTTGATTTTCGGGAATTTGACATGTTGAATTCGTCAGATGCAGATGCTTTTTTTACAGAAATTCAAGCTGGAACCCAATATTTTCTTGCGCTTGTCTGAATTTGGTTTTTTTCACTGTTTATTGTGATAGTTACTTTTATTTGCAGCAATTGGAGTTCTATCTAATTCTCGCTCTTTCCAGCAATGCTTTCTCTTAAGTCACGAAGATCCGGTTTGTGAATCACCCAGCATGCCTGCTTACTTTCCGGCTTTATTAAGTCATGTAGGACAATTGTTAGTGGATGAAAATTTTGTCATTGAGAAAGGAGGAGTCAACTGGGTTGAATTTCTCAAATGGTATGTGAAATTTTGTGGAAGGATGCCAGCCTCAGTGTCCCTACACACATTGCTAAAAATAGTCGCTGCAGTCACCTCAAAGTCAGGACTTCCCATGAGATTGGAGTTTGAATCCAGTTATGGTGATGATGATGGTAAAATAAGTGGGTATCTTTTGCCCAGTAATGTGCTTATTCTTCTCTGGACGTCTTGGACCATGCTGTGGAATTCAAAAACTCCAAAAATTTCAAAAGGAAAACAAATTCTGTGTCTTCCAGATGTTACTCATCTGGTATTATCGGCAGTTGTTTCATGTGCTGAAGTTGGCAGTGACATAAACTTATGGGACTGCGACATCTCAAGTTTGGAAGTTCAACTGCCTGCGGGGAAATTTCTGACATGGGCCTTGAAAACAGTCCCTGGCTTAACAGATTGCTTGAAAGAGTTTATCAATGCAAGACTCCAAAGTGTTTCTAGTTCAGAGGTAAGTAATTCAAATGATTTTTTATGCGATGTGATGGTAATGCTCTGCTAAATTTAACTTCTTTTATGGCCTCATTCTGCACTTCTCTTATCTCTTTCAAGATTGACGGCTGTGGAATGCACACCATTTCAGCAACTGTTTTCTCAATCTCAGACTAGATGATTTCAATTTTGTCTAATACGATTAGTTTTGAATGTCCAGTTGCAAATTACTTTCTTTGAAATCTTTTCTTGATTTATTGTAGGATTCGTCAGAACCGTCAAATTCGTCACTTGGAGACACGTCACCTATAAATGATTTTGGCAATTATATTCTAACACGTGGAAGGGCATGGGGAATATCTCTTTCGATGAGGAGTTCAATTAGTACAGAAATTATGAAACCATTCTTTCCAGACAGCAGGGAAAGAACAGATGATAAACTTCTTTATCGGTTTGCCATCTTATCTATTCTTTTCTTGACCTATCTGCTAGCTGCTATTTTTGAAATTGTGCATCCATACGTTGTTGTTGCATAATCTGCTGCTTGTGCATTATTGATTGTCCACGGCGTTTATGTTTTTCTTGTCATATGTTTTCCTTTTTACTATGATTGTCTTTCAATTTCACAGGTAACATTTGATTTGTACTTCTGCATCATATATTAGTGACTGTAGCCCTTGTTATTACTTGGTAGGTCATCTCTTCATGGAAGGGGATTAAACAGATTCTGGTCTGGTGTTGAAGGCTACTATGGATCACTGCTAATACTAGTTGCTGCTACGTCTGCAGATATCAATGAAAATAGCACCAATACCATGAAGTGGATAATTGCTGCACTTACACACGAGGGTCTAGAAAATAAGGATTCATTTTATGGAAGCTCTGGGTGCCTGTATGCCATATGTCCAGTGTTTCAGGTGTTTTCACCTTCTGGTATGTAACTTGACAGAGTGAAGATATCTTTGTTTCTTGATGCTCCGACCCTTATTTTGGGATGATGGAATGAGTAGGAGGTCTTGAACTGTTTATTGTGTGGTAAACCAAAATAAAATTTCATCAATGATGGATGCTTTTATTCATGAACAGGAAAGGAAAAGAATTTCATTTACAGCCACTTGCATCCTACCGGTAGAGTTTATGATCCACATCCAAAGCCAGTCGGGATTGCATTTGGAGGGACCATCGGAAATGAGAGAATATTTCTCAATGAAGACTTCAGTAGAGTTACAGTTCGCCATCATGCAGTTGATAAAACTTACCAGCATGGTTCCCTTTTCCCATCTCAGGTAAAAGTATAGTAGCATTAACATTATTATTAACATTTCATATGGCTAAGATGGTTCCCGTAAAATTTTGTGTTTCATCCCCAAATGACAGATTAATAATAGTAGCATTACCGTTAGGATTAAGAATGCACAAAGGGATGTCCTTGTTAAATCTACTCGCGAAAATGCCTCGAGTATATTTAGTTGTATTGTGGTTTTTTCCGTCTTTGTTGACAAACTTATGTCTTGTTTAATTATTTATTCATACTAAGGAGACTCATATCTTAATCCAAGATATCAAGCCAATGAGTTACGAATTTTCTCTCATATATAACCTCTCTCCTTGTTCATTTCCGATGTGGGATTTATTAGTTAGTTTAACGGCTATCTCTAGAGAGTTTCAGACTTCTGAATATGATAAATGCTGTAGGGATTTCTCCCCGTTGAAGCCTCAGTCTCAGAGGTTGAAGTCTGGGGATTAGGTGGTGGCCGAGCGAAAGAGGTTCAGACTTCATATAAGAAGAGAGAAGAACTGTTTACAGAACAGAGACGCAAGGTAATCGACCAAGTTCAAACTAATGAATCAGTCAATAGTTCTGCAAAATCAAGTTGAAATAATAGTTCTCCTATTTCTCTTTGCAGGTGGACTTGAAAACTTTTGCAAATTGGGAAGATTCCCCTGAGAAGCTGATGATGGATATGATGTCTGACCCTAACACAGTAAGAAAGGAAGATCGCTAAATAAATACTGCTTCACGTTTCGTTTTTCATTTTACTTGAGTGGTTCGTTCAACTTGGTACATGTCCTGGTTGTTCATTTAAAGAGAGAGAGAAGAATTAGATAAAGTAACCTCTCTGTACCAAATCCTTGCCGTTTTTATGTTTGTACAGAAAGTCCCAACGTGCTAGTGCCTAATCCAAACCTGGAACGTAAACTTTTCACACCATTTACTATAGTTCTGCCCCAGAATCTTTTGAAGAGCGTTATAGACTTATTGCCTTAAAATGGTTGGTGTAATTAATACAGAGTTAGAGAAGTAGATAGCTAACTACGATGATCATCTTTTAAATCACCAAAGTGAAAACTAACGAGTTAAACCTTACCTTTAGATTAATAAATATATGGACAAGCTAGTTGAACCACCTTGGACCAAATATTTTAGTTTGATGTCCTTAAATGGTTTTTTTTGGTTAAAAATTGCATTTAAGGATGACAAAACAGGCTTGGCCCGTTTTTAACCCGAATTGACCGAGTCACAGGCAGACATAATTTATCCGGACCTTTCAAAATGACGTCATTTTAAAAATATTTTGCTTAAAAAAATAAATGACAGGGCTATAATATGATCCATTGACATCCTGAATTGCATTGTTACCTCCAGGTGAAAACTTTTAATAGTTAATTTTTTTGTTTTTAATTTTTTAATTTAATAATTTAATTGTTAAAAATTAATTAATTTATTAATCAATTCCTAAGCTGAATTAAAATAAACCAATTATTTTTTATTTAGTATTTTTTAATTAAAATTTACATTTTTTACAAAAAAAAATCTCCTTCAATCTTTTTAAAATTTTTAATTTTTAATAATTTTTTAAAATTCAGATGTATCATATTGACTGAACAGATGAAACCTACGTGCTAACTAGAAACAAAGATGGCAGAAGTTCTTTAAAAGGATGTGAAATCCAACAGTAACCGAAAAATTTATTACTATGAAACAAGTGAGAGAACCCCACTTTACAGTTAAAATGTCTCAAACTCCGGACGCATAGTTCAAAACACAAATTAGAGAGCCTCGACAAATATAACACACATAATTTCGAACCAACACTCAGCAATACACCACAAGATGAAAATCTTTGATAAAAACGCTTTCATGTAATTTTGATACAAATAATAATAATATACATTGAGCCTATATTTATCTCTTCTTCTCGTTCACTTCATTCAGGTTCTTCACCTCTGCCATTTTTTTTCTGGAGCAAACAGGATTCAGAACACGATAAGCTTCTGATCATAAGTTTTTCGTTTTCACACAAGCAAAAAGAAAGGAAGAAAGTGAATGACATCTTTTTGTTAGTCCCAGTGTAACAAAATGTGGAGGTACGATGACCAACTACTGCAACATTCTTAAAGAGCAACAAAACTGTAATGAAAAGTGAAGAACTATAATGAGAAATCAGGTATTCTCATTGGTTATAAATTGAAACTCTCATGATGTTGGGGACAACTTACTTATTCTGAAATTTATGTATCTATTTCCTGGAATTGAAACCCACAAGCTTATGCAAATATAAAAATCAATTAAGCAAAGTAACTAGGAAGCTTAAGAAAGTACCATGAACTTGTTTGGTATTTCCTTTTCCACCCTGATGATCAGCTTGAGACATTGGCTGCTGGATGCGTGGAGAACCCTGCTTTCCATTAGCACCAGGTAAGGAATGTCTTTTCTTGATGTAGTCTCTGTCCTGCACATCTGGGCTTGATCTTGGTGAATTGTTGGCGTGGATCTTTGCTCTTGCAGATTCTGTGGCTTGCATGAAATGGGGAAGAGAACTACTACTATTAGCATCTCTTGGTTCCTCATCGGTAGGGTCAGGTCTCGTTGAACCAAAAGAATTGCGCCTCTTCCCATTTTCTTCATCTTTAGCTAATTGTTCCACGCTACTTCTTGCGTGAGACTCATGGTTTAGATTTGATCGCTTACCTGCTGATAGTGACTTGCGTTTTTGGTTAGAACCACTCCTTTGAGTTCTGCTCTTTTTGCCTGCCACAGATATCTCGCTTGAAGGTGTTCCTTGGGATTCAGGAACAGTTACATGACTTCTTGGTGAAGCTTCAGGGGATGACCTATAAGCTTGACTACCTGTCTCTGAGTCCAGCTCTCTCTTAACCTCGTATGCACTTGTCTTTGGCTTCAACTCTGCCTGAGTGGACTCAACAGCTATGTTGGGATTCTCAGATTCACCTTTGACATCATTGACTAGTGCAGGTTGATCAACAAGTTCATTCTTGTTTCCGACGCATTCTTTGCTGCTAGATTTGCTAGTTTCTTCCTCTGGAAACTTGTTTTCACGCTCCTGTTCTATGACTCCAACTTCAGATATATCAGGAGAATCAAGGGTTGAAGTTACCGAAAGCTCAGTACCACATTCAGATCCAACATATTGAACCCTGGAATTTTGTGGAACCAAGTTTTCAATCGTGTTAGGCTCCTTTCCCTGAACAACATTCCCTACTTTAGCATCCATATTTGGTTCAAATTCACCCTCCTGATGAGGTGAATTGATTGATCTATGTGAATTTGTTGAAGTTAACTCTTCAAATTTTGACTGGGCAGTAATAAATGCAGGATTGCTGGACTTGCTTGATCCCACATTGGATTTCTTTGCTTCAGTCTCCAGTTGTTCACAGGCAGATCGTTTCATTGAGCGTTTGGGTTGATCATGATGTTTACTTTCTGTTTCTCGCTTATGAGAAAGAGAAACTAGTCCAATTTGAGAATTTGAATCAGAATATGCACTTTGGTTTGTAAGGGAATTGATTCCTGTTGATGCATTCTTCACATCAGATGAGATGATCACCTCAGGTTGAAGCTCATCAAAATCCTTGACCACTGAAGAACTTGGATTGGTTTCATTGGTCGTGAAGTTTTCGGTATTGAGTGTTATCAAGTTCTCTTCGTCATGAGATGGCAAAATGGCTTCCCTGGTATCAGAACTTGAATAGGCAGGCCCTGAAAAACGTTCATATGCAACTTTATTTTCCACGGGAAAGGAAGACGTGTCATTATTCTCTCTTTCCAATTGCTCAGTCATTAACTGTGGACTTGGAGATGGTTGTGTTGATAGAACCGACATCCACATCTCCAACCAGTTCCAAGCAGAATTAGGCTTCATAGGATCACACTTGATGTGAATATGTTTGGTCTTGGGGGTTGACGCCATTAGCTTCAAAATGAAATAGAATTCAGTACACTTTGGATAATGAAACAGATATAAGTTGCAAGCCATCAATCACTCATACCTGTTGAGCAAACCTGTTGCTGAGCAGATTCGCAATGGACGTATACGTGACATTGGGTTTGGTTACCTGGTTTTCTTTCTCCTGAAACAAGACATGATTCGTTCGTTAAACGGGATAATAAATGCAGTCTGCAAAACCAAATTACAAAGAATATTGTGCATAACATATTCTTTGTAAGCCTTCCATTTTACGTGGGAAATATGCAGCAGACCAGTCAGAATGTGCATGCAGGGGTGTGGGCACATGTCCACGTTACTTGAGGCATCTTTCTTGCAAAATTTACTTACCTCCAAAAGTGAAATTCAAAGTTATAATGAACCTAGAGATTTTCAGCGTAAAGGCCTCAATGATAAAGTGCCTCACACATGAAACGAGGGGAAATTGTGGTAAAATAGACAAGAAAAGATAAAAGATGATGGAAGTCAGTACATTCTGAGAAAGGTGCCTGAGTGTAGTCCGTAGAAGTTTCAAGTGAAAAAGATATTTATTTGAGAAGAGCAGTATTACCTTGGTTTTTGCACCAGACTCCAACAACAAACGGGACTGATGAGCTCTAACAAGGGCTTGCATTTTGACAATGGCTTGAACACATCGTAGAGCTCCCATGGCATGTTGACGGACTATGTGCCCACGTACAGCAGCTTGTAGCTTGATTACATTCCTAAGCTTGAGGAGTTCGTTTTTAGCCTGAAAAAAGAATTGAAATTAAAATTTTCAACAGCTAGTCCAGTAAACTTTCTATTACACATTTCAGGAAAAAGAAATCACAATTACCAAAAGCCCTCTGATGGCGGTCTGTATGATGCAAACAGCAGACTCTTCTAGATGGACATCTACTTCTCCTTCGCCGCTGATGACAACAACTGTCTCCGATGCTTTTCCTTCATCCGAGGTGACAAGATTTTCCTCAGATGCTTTTCCTTCATCCTTGGTGACAACATTTGTCTCAGATGATTTTTCATCCTCAGTGGCAACAACTGTCTCTGATACTTTTCCTTCATCCTTCGAGATAACAATTGTCTCTGTGGCTTCTGGTACTGCTGAATTTGACAACTGTGGTTTCTCATCGGTGCATTGTATAACTGAGATTTTCTCTGGAACAAAGGAGGTATCTGGAACTTGAGACTTCAGATTGGCAGACTCTGGACTCTCCTTACTAGCAGAAGAAGGGACTTCAGAGATCACAGTATTGTTTAGAACCCGATGACGAGCAGATCTCTTCCTGAAACTCCATCCACGTTTATCACTTGAGCTCTTGTTCTGCAATGAGAGTTAACTTCTATCATAAATCATCTTGATAAGTACAAGCATACCACCGATGACCTTATTAGCCCCAACTCTATCTAAATTTCACGAGTGCCCAAATTTAAAAACTTTGTACTTAGCATGTAACACTTATGGACAGAGAAGGTACCATTTTGAGCATATGTTATAAAAGCCGGATTCAAAAGTTGATTGAATCCTCTTAAAACAACTTAGAAGGGAAGTGCAAACAGACATTATATATGAAGTTGCCCACTTTAATGGTTGCAGTTTTACTAAAACCATTGATTCATTTTCAATTGGCACTACCAGCTCAAATTAGTACATAAACTTAAATGAGCAGCAATTGTCACATGGACCCTCTATCCCGACACCCTGGAATCAGTTTTCCAGGCATCCCTCTTGAGTGAATCCTTCTGAAACTCAAAATAAGCAATTGAAAAGGGCAGAGTTTTGCCTTCAAAGGGCTATTATGATCACAAAACTTTAAACCAGGCATAATATTGAACTACAATAATAAAATCTCTTGAATTGCATAATTGCACCAAGATAAGTAGGCCGAGACAGTTGATCTTACAGTTTTCCATAATCTGGATTAGTGCAAATACCTGGTAAGTAGTGTAAGTTATCATTTATAGATCTAAGTATAAGTATTCCAAACTCTTGAGCTATAAACGAAACATGATCAGGCATTCTGAAAGATCTATATACCAGACTTCTCACCTGCAAGATCAGCTTAATCAAGCTTTCACATAGAACAGATTCAACATGAACGAAACTAAATCAAATATCGTTTTCTTCGCAGCCAATTCCTATGCTCCACATAAGTTCCAAAACAGAATCATTATCCGGAGCTTAATCCAACAATATAGAGAAACAAAAGAAACTCTTAGTGGAAAAAAGAATTAAGATATATTCTTCTACAAACAACAGAACAAATCACGGTAAAAGTGCGCAAGTTCATTCATCATCTTCTTCTTTTGAATAGTCTCGTCACCCAAGTTAAGTAAGAAGTTCTAAGAACAACATAACACCAACTGAGAACATCATCAAATGCTAATCGAAACAACACATCCAAACCTTGTAGAACGAGAAAAAACCGGGAGCGCTTAACAAAATCTCAACAGAAAACGAACACTGTTTGAGTTGACCAATCAGAGTTATAAAACATACCTCAGCGACAGGGAGGTCATCTCTATCAGCTGAATCGTCACCACTGCACGCGATTATCTTCAAGCAAGAACTAGATCTTCCCATTATTTGCTCCTCTTATCCGTTACACTCCTCTTCTGTTCACTCAGTCTCATACACTCAGTCTCCCTCTCTCTCTCTCTCTCTAGCTTCTTTCCGTTTCAGAGAGCAGCATCTATTTAGCTGTTGTGTTGTTGGAAATTGTAAAAGAGAAACAGCGGAGCTCAAGACATTGGCTTAAATGTAGTTAATTCTTGGGTTTGGATTCCGCCGTTTATTAAAGTCCGTTAGTTAATCATCCGTTGGTAGAGAATGGAGTATATTAAAGCTGTCAGATCCTTAAAATGTCTTTTTCTTTTTTATCCACTTACTTTCAATTATTATTTCTTTCTTAGTGGTTGACTGGATCTACAAATATGCATACATATCTTATCCAGCCATTGTACACGAGATTCGCGAGAAATTACCAACTCGGGTTCGGGTCATAGACAATATCGTGTTGTATTAGGTTTCGGGTTTATTAGATTGGTTTGTTAAAAATTATCCTGTCTAGCCCGATTTAATTTAAATTTAATAAGTTTGAGTTTTGAATTAGACTTAAAATATTTTTATTTTATTAATAATATAATTTTAAATAAAATTTGTTGATAAAAAATAAAATTACTTCATGTTTGTTTTTAAAAAATTTTTAAATATATATTTAATCTAACATATCTCAAGTTCAATCAGGTCTAAGTTTAGACCTCATGTTGGGTTTATACCCAAACATAAATTTTCATATTCAGAAATCAACTCAATCTTACTCGTCCCTTAAGTTATATTAAGACAAATAAAATAATAGGTTTAGCCAAATTTAAATTAAAAATAATAATAAATTTGAGTTAACTTAAATTTAAATTAGATTTTTCAAACTTAAAATCTAAAAACTTCTAGTTCATTTATCAAATTAAATTTTTATCTTTTAGTCAAAAAGGTAGGACCGAGCTACGGGCTGAGTTCGGGTTGATCTGTGGCTCAATCGGAACAACAAAAATAACGTCGTTTTGTAATTTTCTTTTAAAAATAGTAAGGACGAATCGAATAAGCCTGCAGGCCATCCAAATATGAGTCGGGCTGGGGTCGAACAAGAGCAAGTTGGCCCATTAACATCCCTACATATATGTATATATATATATGTGTTGAGTATTTATGTGTTCAAAAGAATCAAAACTAATGGCCTGTTTGGTTCAATGGAATATAAATTCTATTCCTAACATGCTCCTAACATTTTTGTATTCTTGCATCTGGTTGGAAAAAGAGAAATAGAATAACCATTACGAGGTTTTATTATTCCCTAATCATGAAGAATATTTAAAAAACACCATATCATGGGGAATAATATTATTATTATTAATAAAAATAATAAAATAATAAAATAAATATAATTGATAAAATAAAAAATTAATAATTAGTAGACAATTATCTATAATAAATAATAATAATTAAAAATAAATGAAAATAATAATAATAATAAGAAGAAGAAGAAGAAGAAGAAGAAATAATAATAAATAAATAAATAAAATTAATATAACTAATTATAATAAGAATAATAATAAGTAGAAAAGTAATAATAAAAATAATAACAATAATAAGAATAAGAATAAGAATAATAGATTTAATAATAATAATAATAATAAATATAATATAATATAAAATAATAAAAGTAATAATTAGTAGAAAATTTGTAATAATAATAATATCGTCTTTTTGTTAATTATTCATTTGTCATTTCAAGTTTGCATTTTCAAACTAAACATCGAAATAAAAATTCTTTAACAGTAAATTAAATAAAGTAATACTCATTTTATTCTATTTTTCATAATAACCATTCTATTCTTTATCTATTTCATTTATTGAACCAAACAGGCCATAAATTTAAGTTTGATTATTTTCAATTGAATTAAAATTTAAGTTTCATTAGTACAAAGAAAATTTGATTCATTAATTTTAGAATAAAATTTTTTATCATTCATACTTGATGACTTGCATATTCATGCATATTTTAGTCCACACTTTGCATACATTTGCATAGTTATTTGTCACATTTTGTATGCTTTTATGTGGGTTTTGTGTGTTTGCATATTTCAG
>JANIIA010000002.1:1244976-1255333 GCA_027478495.1 Erythroxylum alaternifolium
GCCGATACCGACCAGTATTTGAACCCGGTACCCAAATTCAAATTTTGGTACCGTTTTTCGGCCGGTACGGTACGTACTGTCCGGTACTGACCAGTACGGTACGGAATCCAAAACATTGGATTGAATGCTTTTCAAGCTATTGTACATCAGCAAATCATGTTTATTAAATTCAATTTATTAATTTTATGTAATTGAATTCGCTTCATGCGTTTGGAATGGTAAACAAGAGATGATTTGAATTTAATCATATAATTGAATTTTATTTTATTTATAAATTTAATTCACATTTTAAATGGTCTGATTTAGTGGGTAAATTAAAAAGCTAATTTTTTGAAAACATTATAAATTCATTTTTTAAATATACACGTCATAAATATACAAATTATTATAAAATACACAGGTATTGATTATATATTATTTTTAGTTAAAGATAAAAAGTTATATAAAATAGTTGAATTTATTTTTATTGTGTTCCAAACAATATAATTAAATTTAATTATGATATTTATAAATTTATTTCAAATAATATAAATCAAATTTAATTCAATCCTATAAATATAATTGAATCTAATTCGTCAATAAATCTAATTTAAAATCTATTTTAAATAGCCTGTAAATATGATACACAAATGCAAATAGTTTAAATTAATAAAATCGGTTGAGTTATTAATAGAAATTACTTCACGTGATAAACAAAACTAAAACTAATTAATTAAAATGGTAAATGTATCTTGCACGTCAAGGAGCAAAGTCAAACTTAAGGTAATTGACTTCAAAAAAGCGTCTCCGTGAAATATGACGTCAGATAGTACGTAAACAAGAGAAATGTTCCGTTACGACCCAAAACTACTCAAACACATAATCCCAAACCAATAAAAAAGATTTTGACAACCAAAAGCCAATTAACGCGAAAGGTGCGTTTTACGCGCCAACACCTTGTCGGCTATTCTTCGCGGCGTTTTTATTTCCAGGTTCCTCTACTTCTTCTTCGTATAAATATGCTGTTCATTAGATTTGTATGGTTCAAAGATGAGTCAAAACCTCTGGTAAAAAGGATTGTATAAAATTAGCAATCTAATTGGGTTATTGTGAATCGCAATTGACTCTAGTTCCTAGATTTCTGGGGTTGCTATTTTTGGTGAATTCAATTTTGTATGACCCCTCCTCGGCTACGGTGTTTCAGCTCCTTATCCAGAATCATGGCTGAAGAGCTTGGGTCATCTGCTCCTACTGCTTCCTCCCGTAAGACATCAGCTTCTTCTACGTCTTATTGGGCCAAAACGAGAGCTTTGTGGCCCTCTGTTCTCCGGTGGATCCCAACTTCCACTGATCATATCATCGCTGCCGAGAAGCGCCTCCTCTCTATAGTCAAGTAATTATTCAATTCTTTCATTAATTTCATTCGTGGAAAGGATAAGCAAATTCCTTATGAACTTCTTGTTATTGGGTTTTTTAGGACACCGTACGTTCAAGAACTGGTGAATATAGGTGAAGGTCCACCGGGGTCGAAGGTGAGGTGGTTTCGGTCAGCGAGCAATGAGCCGCGGTTCATTAATACCGTGACCTTCGATTCCAAACAAGACTCTCCTGTGCTTGTCATGATCCATGGTTATGGTGCTTCTGAAGGTTTCTTTTTCAGGAACTTTGATGCTCTCGCTAACCGTTTCAAAGTCATTGCCATTGATCAGCTTGGGTATGTTTTCAACGAATTTACTGCCTAATAGTGCTTGTTCAAGATGCTTCATCCAATGATACCCGTGAAAAACTTCTGGCCGACATTGCCAATTGTTGATTTATTTTGGCGTTTCATCAAATTCCAATGATACTCTCCTCACCGTGTCTTACAAATTTTGGTAACAGATGGGGTGGTTCGAGTAGACCTGACTTCACGTGCCGAAGCACTGAAGGTTGGGATAGATTTTACGTTGTTTAGATTTATGATTTTCCCGAGTAATATGGGAAGTGCGAGCCTTGTTTCTTGCAATTTATAATGTTTTGTTCATTTCACATTATTGACGTTGTAGAAACTGAGGCCTGGTTTATTGACTCCTTCGAGGAGTGGAGGAAAGCGAAAAACCTCACTAATTTCATACTACTCGGGCATTCTTTTGGAGGATATGTTGCAGCTAAATATGCACTCAAGGTGATTCCTTTGCCCTTAAAAATAAACATGATGATGCCATTTTGATAATTTCTATGCACTTACTTTAATGATGCCATTTTGATAATTTCTATGTCACTTACTTTAGTTATTATATCTATGCTCTAGCATCCTGAGCATGTTCAGCACTTAGTTTTAGTTGGACCTGCCGGATTTTCATCAGAACAGGATCATAAGTCAGAGTGGCTTACCCGGTTTAGAGCAACATGGAAAGGAGCTGTCCTAAATCATTTGTGGGAGTCTAATTTCACTCCGCAAAAGCTTGTCAGGTATATATGTCATTCCTAGCTTTCTTTATATAATTCTGAATTTTCTTGAAAGATCAGGCAGGTGTCTTTGGGACTTCCATCATTCTGGATTACCATTACATAACTACTTCATCCTTTTCAGTACATGAAGAGCACTGTTTAGATTCTGAGCATTTTGCTAGCGCTGTTTATTTCTTAACGAGTTAATTATACTTGGTATTTTAGTGTTGCCTTGTAGCAGATTCGAAGTTAACCTTTGACATAAATTCCCTTAGAATCAGAGTCATATCAACTTCCTTGTTAAGGTTTCTGTAGGCTTAACATTTTATTGGTCCAGTCATGCAATTCGTGTAAAGTTATAGAGATTAATCTTTTACCTTGTTTCCATGTAGTTACATGCCTAGTAAACATTTAATGGAGTCTGATTTTGGAATTACGTGAAGCTGCCTTTACCTTCAAGTTTATGATATTGCCTTTATTTGCTTCATCGCAGAGGTTTTGGTCCTTGGGGCCCAGATATTGTACGAAGATATACTTCTGCTAGATTTGCAAGTGGTGAAGGACTGCAGGAAGACGAATCCAAATTGTTAACAGGTCCTGAAACGAAGTTGTCTGTGGGCATATGGCATATACGTTGATATCCTTATCTGATTTTTATTTCTCTTCCTGCTTTCTTAATGCAGATTATATTTATCATACTTTAGCTGCCAAAGCTAGTGGAGAATTGTGTTTGAAGTACATATTTTCTTTTGGAGCTTTTGCTCGGATGCCTCTATTACAAAGGTTTGATAATCGTCGCTATCCATAATTATCCTTTCTTGCTATCTTGCACTACTACTTCCTTTTTGAATGAATCCTTCCTTTGCTCACTATTATCTATTTATTCAGCATAAGCATATCAGTTTAATGGCATGATCAAAGGAAGTACGATACCTGCATCTTAAAGAGGAATTTTGACGAACTTTACTCTCCTATAAGCTATTCAATCAGATGATTGCTCATATTTACTCTTTTAAGGTGTCGCAGGATGTTCTTCATGATGTTCATTACCTTTATTGTTGTATGCAGTGCATCAGAGTGGAAAGTTCCAACCACATTCATTTATGGATTCTCTGATTGGATGGACTATCGAGGTGCCCAAGAAGCTCGCAAGAATATGAAAGTGCCCTGCGAAATTATTAGAGTTCCCCAGGTCTCCGCTCTCTATCATTAAACAAGCCTTTTCATAGAAAATGCTGCAAATGATATGCATACATTGACTGATACGCAAGTTTTTGCATGATTAGGGTGGTCATTTCGTCTTCATAGACAACCCAGGTGGGTTTCATTCTGCTTTGTTCTATGCGTGCCGGAGGTTTTTTTCGCCTGATCATTCTACAGAGTCCCTTCCTGAAGGTCTGGCGTCTGTTTAGTTGATGATTCTGTATATTTTGAGTGGTTTACTTGTACCTCTTATTCAATCACGGTTGATGTTAGACATTCTTTTGTATATTGTATACAAAGCCCTATGATGCATTCACGAATGAAAAGAAGTGTTTAAATGTGTATGAAAACTTGATAATTATCAGAAACCATTGCATTATGTGTAACTAATGCTATTGAAGCAAAACAAGTCTTGAAAATGTAGAATATTGGTGTTATAACTTCTTTAATTACAAGGAATATGCAATGACCATTTATGGTTTACAAAGTATTCCCCTCTTGCTTTTGGGGACTCTTAAAATTACTCTCTCCTTTCAATCCCTAATGGGGTTGATCATTATCTCCCAATACAAGGATTAGTGAGTTATTGCCTTCAAGTTTAACATGAATGATATGGGACACTTAGATCGATCCTCTTGAGTTGTAGTTAAACTAAGAAGTTTGAAGGTGATTAGGTTAATAGGTGAAACATTAATTGCCAATTTTTAGTATCTTTTCAACACAACCGAAAACAATGCTTTAATAAAAGGTCACCATCGTCGACTATTGGACCTTTACTTGGGGATTTAAGATTTGGGTTTTCGGCAATTTTGTTATCTGAAGGTAAGAAACATCTATTCTAATCGAGAGAGCTCATCTTTGTTCGTTCTGAACCACTTTCATGGATCGTACTGTAGTCGAAACAACTGCATACTTTAAGCATACATCATGCCACCAAGTCAATCTCATTTTTATGCTAAAAAGAGAGTACGTACTTCAAGCGTACTTATATATCTTAATGATATAATGTGTTTGTACCTGGAAACCAGTACCATCCCTTTCCTATAAACAATTTCAGTAAAATTTACACTACTTATCAAATGGTGTATCTTATAAATTATAATTCAAAATAACAGACTCGACGTAACTGATATTTACAAATTCAATGTGTTGTCACCTCCCGATCTGTCATTTTCTCGTCTTTCCAAGTATAACTCTTTAACATGAAATGTTTAGATTAATAAGCAAGCAACCAGTTCTGGAAACAAGCAGCAGATGATCAAAGAATAAAAAGAAGATTTAACTACACTGAGATTCGGAGCCTTTCAATTTACAGAAAACAGAAGCTAAACTTTCCACCTTACTGATTAACACAGTCTCTTCTTTACAAGTGGTTATTATTTAGGTTACAACAGGGAAGATACATTGTCTCTCCAGCTTGAAGATTTCAGACCAGCAGGTGGGGTTAAAAAGCTGAGTCCAAAAAACTCCTTAGGGCAATGGCGTGGCTCTATGAATCCTGCCAACTTTGCAACGAGGACAGCACTTTCCCTGATATGTTTCATGTCCTTTGTCTCAGTCCATAAATGGCATGCCAGTTGTAGGCTTCTCTGCTTTGTGTCTAGTTTGATATTCCACTTCTGGTAAAGATCCTCCCTTTCTTTTTTCCCGTATTTCTTTTGCAATTGCTTGGCCAAAAATTGCCTTTCTCGATTCAAAGCTTTCAAGCTGTAGTCACCAAGAAAAGAGAATCAGATTTCTGGTGGGCAGCAGAGAAACTATTTTGAGTACTTTGCTTATGAGTGCCAAGGTGTAGTAGTTAATTACAAGGACAAAGAAGTACCTTGTGGCTTGTGAGACAATTTGGCCATCTATCATTGCAGTAGTTCCATTAGAAGCTATGTCCTTCAAGAAGTACAATCTTCTGAGCTCAACCTCCATGTACACATTGTCTGATTGGTCACCCTTGAAGGTGAGGAAGAAATAGCTTCTATGTACCAAGGGCACATTGCATCTAGCCCAAAGTTCAATTATCCTTCTTCGGTACTTATCAAATCTTTGGGGCCAATCACTGTGGTGCTGCCTCCCACCACGCACTTGTTCTCTTAGAAAAGACAATGTGCCTCTCCTTCCATCACTGGTCCCAGTTTCCTGCAAGTGATTATCTTGCTCAGTCCAATTCGAGAGAGGCAAAGATGCCCAAAATTTAAAAAAAGAACGTATTTTCGAAGTGTTCAAATTATACAGGACTTTAACTGAGTTGATGAATAGTTAAAAACTGCGATCCTCAAATTGTTTATGAGAAAAACTGAGCTAATATGACGTTGAATCTGCAGATAATTAACCATTTGTCCCACAACTTTAGAATAATGTTAGAACATGCTGAAAAGAGAGCGTGTGTGGCTTATCATCTCACCAGAATATCGCTGATTGGCGTTAATGGGTTGAATTTGGGCATTTTGTTCACTCCTGAAGCAAGATCGAGCACACTTGTAGTATCGTCCACCTGAATATCGATTTCCTTGACAATTTCTTCCTCCACGGCAACATTGCCAAGAGACATATCTCTTATTTCAGCATCAGCTTCCGCTCCAGGGAGTCTTTCCTCGAAGTCTTCTGGCCTTCCAGGGAAGTCCAATTCAGACACAGCAGGTGGGGCTTGCTCATCCTCGTCCTCGTTCCCAGGCCAAAAATCAGATGGAATAGTCATAAGAACTGATCTCTTGCTGTTGCTTCTAGTCCATGTTAACCTTTTAGAGTTTGACATAACTTCTTCAGAGGGAGTACACTGTCCTAATTGGTCGATGGTCCTTTGCAGTTCCTGAATTTGTTGCTTTAGAGCTTGGTAACAGTTATCTAAATCAATTTGCCTCAACTCCTTATCTTCTTCACCTGTGATGGGCACCTGCCTTTCATTCACGTCCCCAGTTTCAGCTTCTTTTCCTTCTTCTTCAGGACTAAGTAACAAGTCAGCTTTACCCTTCATAGTGGGTTCTTCCAGTTTGATAGATTGGACTTCCCTGTAAATATCTTTAGATTCTTCATTTTTCCTATGAGCAGTGTCCTCCCAACCTGGACAAGGGTCGGGACCCAAAAACTTTGGAGTGTCGTCATCCAACAGAATATTTTCTTCAGCAGCTTCTGGGATTTCGAAAATCTGATTAATGGAAGCATGCTCGTTAAGATCCTCAGACGTGAAACTCGTTGTCCGACCTCGAGAATGATTAATTCCTTCTGAAGACTCTGATGCCGCATATTCATATATTCTTAAAGATCGATCTTCTGCAACTGTTTTTAGCAAATCCTCAAGACGAGATTGAGCTATGTCACGTTGCCAAGTTAACTCTTTAATCTCTTTATCCTTCTGCAGCATTTTCAACGTGTAAAAGTCACAGTTAGGATTGCTCCAAATGAAATCCACGATCTATGGTCAGATCGTTATTGCATTATACTCCAAAAACATTTCCTTCTGGTTAGGTTCGGGACAAGACAGTGGGATCTACTCACCTTTGCAATGATGTGGTCTTTCTCTCTCAGTAATACAGCAGAATTACCAGCAGAAGTTGATATCAGGTTTGCCAATTGACTCTCAAGCCTAGCCAGCTCTTTCTGTAATTGCTTTACTAGGGCCTTATCAGACATCACCAAATTAACTTGTGCATTGGTGGCGACCTCTTTAGCACAACTTGCAAAAGAAAGGGTGTTTTTGGATTGCTCAACGTGGCAATGCGCAGGGCTCATAGTGCAAATGATTGCTGTTCTGGCATTGCCTCCCAAGGAGTTCTGTAGTATGCGAGTTAGCTTAGAATCTCTGTAGGGTACATGCCCATTTCTCCCTTTGCTGCACCAAATTTTATATGTAATCCGTTTCAAAACCTTAAATTTGTAGCCAATTATGGAGGTTATTTTGGACTTCTCTAAAGAGCTAACAAGGAAAAGAAAATGGCTCACCTTAACTTGCGAATAACAGTCCCAAGGGTGAGTAAACTTCGATTTATGTGAGAGCCTTCTTTCAGTCTTGCACCAGCTGCTAATGTTTGAGAAGCACGCTCACTGCCTGCAAGATCAACAAAGTTCTGCAACAAAGTCAAAGCAAGCGAAATATAAGCTTCATTTTGTGGTCTGGTCTCAATAAGAGAAAACAACAATTTTTGGAAGACATTTTTTTTAAGATCTATGAACTAATAGCCATTAATTCCATACCACGGCAGCTGTAAGAGTGCTGCACTTTCCAGAGCTTAAATTTTCTCGAGAAGAACTTTCAACTGTCTGTGAAAAACCAAGAGCAATGAATGAGTATATAATGCCTTAATTAAGGGTAGGGAGGATGGGAATACTTGAAGCAAAAGGCAGGCGTACCAGTCTAAGAATCTGATGAGATCTAGAGCTTGTTTCGTTCAGAGATGTCTCTCCTATTTGCCTTTGAGCTGCAACAATTTTGAAGAAATCGAGCTAAGATGTTGTGATCTTCTTGTAGTGAAAAACAAGCACAAGAGGATTGGTGCAACCTTACCCTCACATATTGAAAGAAGCTCCTGTAGGTGGTTGCTATCTGCCAGAGTCTCCTCCGTAAGTTTCTCAACAACAGTTCCTCTCTGTTGAACCAGAACTGTGAATATACACCACAGAGTACAACACTCTGAAACCATTAAAATATATACCAAAACACTTACCTCAGGATCATCAAGGAGTCTAAGTGGGGTGGAGTCATGGCCAAGAAGATCTCTAACAGCTTCATTGTAAATCTCCATTGCAGAAAATTTCAACTGAAACTCCCTTTCTTTATGCTGCTATGACATAAATACCACACTTAAATCAAAAGAAAGAGAGAAAAAAAAAGTGATCTAATCATATGAATTTTTCTGGTCAGTTACCTTTTCAATGTAATTATATATATCAGTTACTGCAAATTGGGTGATACCACTCATGGTGTACGTTTTCCCACTGCTCGTCTGTCCATACGCAAAAATGGTACCTATAACACACATTCAAGCAATAACGAAATCAAAATTTTTACAATCTCAAAAACAAACATGATTTACCTTGAATTAGATTCTATAAGAAAAACAAAATTACTCACAGTTCATGCCATTAAGTATGGAGAGAACCAGTTCTTTGGCTCCTTCATCGTACACCTGCTTCGTCGAGCATTCGGTGCCGAATACTCTATCTATATACACCCAAAAGCTAAAAATAAAAAACAGAGAAAAGGAAATTAAAAGAAAAAAAAAAGATTGATTCACAAGAAATTACCAAATGTGTAGGCGGTGGGAAAGAGGGAACGCTCGGGCATGCTGGTCTTGAACACAATGGTGTTGTCGTTAATGCACTCCCAATCCAAGACATCGTTTCTGGAAATTTCTCTATCGTTCAAAGGCCTTAATCTAACCGAAACGAAGATCTTCTCCTCCGATCCTTGCGACTCGTGCACAGGAGATTCTACTCCCGTCAACATCGAAACCACGCTCATTTTTTATCTTTTTTTCTTCCTCTTCTTTTGGTCTAGCTCCTGTGCATGAATATTCAATAAAAAAAAAGTGATTCGAAAAGGAATTAGTTTAGGTTCAAACAGTCCCGTCTTTCTCCCTCTGGTTTTCTTTGTTTTGGTCTGTTTGGTTGGTGAGGAAGTCAGAGAGAGGACGAGAAAGAAAATTCCAGGAACCGGAAAATTGGTTCCTGTGTTTTTCTTTCTCTCACACTAACTGCCTTGTTGAAGGGCAGTTAGTTAGTTTATGAATCTCTTAGAATGGATTAAGAGAGAGAATTCGTTAAGTTTATTGATCGTTTTACGTTCGGCGATTTTCCCGCGCTTTTACGTGCGTACCCAACAACTCTTTGCATGGCGGTTAGGTCTTTATGACCTTTTATTATTCATATGCTCCATCTCTTTTTTTTTATTTTTCCTTCATAATTCGGTTAATTATGTGTATAATTTATTTGTGTTACTCAAAAATAGGATATGGTTTCTCTTGTTTTACGGTTGCTAATTTTGGATAACTAATTTTAATATTAGCTTCAATTTCTTTTGTTTTTTTAGACATTTTTTATTCTTCTTCTACTATTTGCAATGAATGACCATTCGCCTGTATCCGCAAATAATGATTTTATAGGAGTGATTCAATTAGCTGTAGGAACTTTAAGGAGGATTCGAGTAAGGATGGCAATTTTAGCTCGGTTCAGCCCGTTTTTAGCTTTGATTTGGCTGATTATGGGCGAGCCTCGGTCAGCCTGTGCGGGTCACAAGTCAGCTTGGCTATTTTGGACAACAAAATGACGCCGTTTGTATTTTTTAATTAAAAAATGTAGACAGATCGGGGTTGGCCTTGCCAGCTCGCAGGCTGGGCCAAGGGCAGTCCAGGCTCCACCCGGTCCATTAACATCGTTAGCTTCGAGGAATTGAGGTTTGGTTTGGGGGAGCAACAGTTGACAATCTGCTGAAATCAACTTGTCGAAATGATAAATACGTATTCTCAATAAGTACTTATGTGTTTGGAATTATTGTTTTGATAACTGCTTAAATGTGAAAATAGGTATTTAGCAAGTGTGATTGCGGTTGCTGAAAAGAAAAAAATGACTAAACAATTCATTGATTTAATAAATTATTAATTGTTATATAAATAATTAAAAATATATTATTAGTCATATCAATTTAAAATTACAAATAATAAAATATTAAATTAAAAAAAAAGATATAAATAAAATAAATTTAGTAAATAAAATATTTCATAAAAATATATTATTAGTCATATTAATTAAGAGTATAATA
>JANIIA010000002.1:1255433-1273623 GCA_027478495.1 Erythroxylum alaternifolium
GTTCTGTATCAAATGATTATAAAACAAAGTGAACCGTTTTAGTTATTGATTTTCTGTACTTTATGTTTGTGTTTAAACAAAAAAAATACCGACTTTTAATTGTTTAGTGATGTGTCACACCACCTTCGCAGGGCACGGACTCGGATATCACTTTCGATATCGGGTTCGGGTCCAGCAGGAGTGGGGTGTTACAATTCTCAGTTCGAACTTCTTACATTATATTTTAAAAATATTTAAATAAAATTTATAATTATTTATAATATTAAAATTCATTGACATAATTTTAAAGATAAAATGTTTAATATTAATAAAACATATAATTCATAACTTAATATTTTAAATAAATTATCACCATAATTTTTTATATTAAATCAATCAAAATATAAATCACGTCTCTAACAATTTACATAAAATCTAAACAAATTATTACCATTAAATATTAATATAAAATATAACAATGAAGTATAAAACACTTCTAAAATAATAACAATAATTTATTTAAATTTATACGTAATATATATTGCACTTTTGGCTCCATAAATAAATCATTGCTCATTTTTTAGTATTAGATGCATAGCTTACTAAATTAATGAAAGCACTTCAAATCATGTTCATCACAATCCTTTTTTTTTTTTCTTTTTATCTGGGAAACAAGAATCTATAGTTATAAAGGACAAATAGAAACTCTGAAGAGTTTGGTTTACAAACACACTTTCATATTTGTGTTTCTAAGGTTTATATTAAACAGTTTTATAACTTTAAAAAGTTTTTAAAAAATTTTATAATCTTCAAATTTTTAAAGTTTTTTAGTTTTAATTTTCTAAAAAATTATTTCTTCTAGATATTCGATAAAAAATAACAACAAAATATATATAATATAAACATCATGCATGAATTAACTAAATACTCGAACCAAAATAATTATATCTTACACAAACAAATAATTTATTATTAATATTTTAAAAATCAGACTAAATATGAAACTAATAAAACAAGAGATTTAAGACTTATAAAACTTAATCGGTTTTAATAGTTATAAAATCAGTAGAGGTTGAATAAATTAAAAAATTAAAATATAATCGAAAGGGATTATCTTTACTAATCGAAGAATTAAAATTTAATAAAAATGTTAAATAAAAATTTATTTATTTATTTTAATTAAAAATATTAATTTATAAAAACTAACTGATTAATTAATCAAATAATCATTTTTAACAATAAAGATTATTAAAACAAAAAAATAAAAACTAAATTAAAAAGTTTACCTATTTAAAATTTTCATAGTTGAATCACTGAATCAACCAAATCAATTTGATTTTTTTCAATCATTGTTTATCACAATTATCTTTAGTTATTATTTGAAATTTAATTCTTAAAAACTTAAATAAATTATGATTAATTCATATTTTGATATTTATTTTATATTATTTTTTAATCAAAATTTAAGAAAGGAAAATTTTCCCCCTTTTTCTGGAAAACTGACCTTAAAAAAGTACGTGGAAAAATAAGAAAGCCTCTTTAACTTACCATGTCTCGTCCCATTTGAACTTGTCAAGTGCAAAAAGTTAACGCTACCTTTTAAAAGTCTAGTTTTTATTTCCCTCAGTCTTAACAGTTTAACACGAGGCTAGAGAAATATCGATGCAGTATGACCGGAATACAAGATTCTATGCAACATAAGCGTAGGGCAAGTGAAACAACTTATCAATGGCTCCTCTTTAGCTCACCCCATCAGTGTTCTTATTCAGTGGCCATGGCTCTCCAGCCATCACTGCTTCAATTTCCCAGGTCTCTCGAGGAACCTTAGTCATGTTTTTGCAGCCATCCGCTGTGACGTGCTGCAAACATCAAAGAAGGATAGAGGAGAATGAATGAAATGATGTATGAGACTAATATAATGAATGTGCGTGAAGTTGGCTGATAATTAATGCAGAAAATAATAGTGAATAAATTTGCAAAAAAAGTGTTAGCATTTCACACAGAAGTTTGACCTCTGAGCTTTTAGAAAATGACATACCACATCACTTTCAATTCGAACCCCACCGAAACCTTTAAATCTTGCAATTGTTTCGTGATTGAAGAACTTGGATGTCTTTGAGCCCTCCATGGCGGGGGTCAGTAAAGCATCAATGAAGTAGCAACCAGGCTCCACCGTTATCACCTATAAGAATAGGCTAATGCTTGAAACATTTCCTCAGTTCCTTACATTCTTAATTAAATTCTACATAGCAACCAACGTCAAACCTCAAGACCCCTATCCAATAACCCAAAACATCAAGCTTAAAAGAGAATTTACCTTCAACAAAAATCACCATAAAAATTAAAGAAACGTGGAACTTTGCAGCGCAAGAACAAATGCAACGAGCAACAAGCAACAGTTGAATAACTTTGAAGAGAACCCTTCATCCGCATATTAAATAAACTCAGTCATCGGTTAGGATCCGTGAATTGTGGAGTTTGAAGTTGTGAAAATGCTTTTACCCTTGTAACTTAAGACATGAAACTAGCATATCATTCTTATCATGATTCACAACAAAAATAATGGAGGAGATCATTTCTCCCTTCACCAAAACAGCAATTACTAACCATTCCCTCCTTGAGATCCCGGGTAGTACGTAGGGCTTTCAATCCTGGTTCCGTTAATCTCTTCAATTCCTGCAAATCAAACAACCTGATTTAAGATCCATCAAACCCAAATGTTTCAGGGAGATGCTGAGTTTTAAACAGAACAAAGTGAGGAGAATTGATGGATCAGCAGATTAGTTAGTCACAATACCTTTGGAAAGCCACCAGGATCATGTGTGTCAATTCCCAGGAAATGTCCCAGACCATGAGGCATGAAAACAGCACCAACTCGCTCAGCCATCATATCATTAACGTTCCTAGAACCAACAGAAACCAAAGAATATCATTGCGATCAACTTCTTGGTTTTCAAAATTTTACATTATTGTAAACAAAAGAGGCAGTTATCAAGGAGAAACTGTTTACCCAACAAGAATGTTTCCTTTCATCAATGACTCAAGAATTTTTTCCTCTGCCAATCTGCAAATTAGTAAAGAAGAATGACAGTAAATAACCAAAGTAGCATCACCTTGAAAGTAGCAACTTTTTCACTGCCAACAATTTCTTGTCAGCTAAAAGACATAGTAATTCCAGAGAAGTATTGCTCCAAAGCTTCAAATTTCAAGTACCAGGGCATGAACTTACTAAAATTTGCCATGCAACGCACAAATAATGACAGGTAAAGCTAATCATGTACATGAAAAGTTATATATGAAAGCAAAAGTATTCCATCGTAAGAACAATATTTCTACTATTCAGTCTTACTTGTGCATATCCACCCAGTTGACTCCAGGTTTCATTGAAGATATGACAGCGTTGTGAGCACTAAGAACAGCCTATCAAACATCACATGTAGAAACAGGAAGCAGGGATCAATAACATATGAAAAGAGACAACTAATCAAAACAACAAAACCACCAGTTAGAGACATTATTCATTTGTTCTTCCATCATATCGATGACTCATTGTAAGCATTTTTATTCAAGGAGAACAAGAGATGTATTGAGGATAAGCTTCTCACATCATATATAAGAGATTGATCACTTGTGAACCTCCCATTCACCTGCACATATAAGCATATAACTTCAAAATCAAAAATCCTCATATAGGTCTTGCCAACTCAATAGAAGAAAGAAAACAAAGAAAGTGAAAGGGAGGTCTCCAATCTTTCCTCCTCCTAATACTACCGTTTTCATTTCATTGAAAAACCAAAGATTATGATGCATTGACATTTCACATTGCTTCACCACTTAGCTCACACAAAAGAATCTGCTTCCAAACTTGATGCCCAAATTAGCTCCAGATGATTATTGCTAAAAGCAAAGAGGCTTCTGGCCTAAGATATTGCCTTGTCACATTCTATAGAAGGTGTGATGATCATTGCTTGAAAGCATGTGAAGTTGTAGTAGGAGAGATCCATTGTTTGACCTCCAGCATATAGACATCCATTCTTAAACTTATGGTGGACTATAATATAGGAAGAGATCTTTAGCCGAACCTTAAATTTCCAGATTTTAACCTCAGAAATGAAATAGTATTAGGCAATAATATTGTACCAAAACAGAGTTCGCTGTAGTATAATGACCAAGTTTGAGACTACAACCAACCCCCAGAGATAAGAGCTGAGAACAAGAAGACAGATGTCAACTTACAGGAAATGAACAAGTTATATCAGATCCATAAAAATGGTATTCAGCTCCCATATCAAACAATGCCATGTCACCATCTTGCAACGTCTGCAAAACAACATGTCCTTTATAAGTTTCTGTAAAGGTGTAGATTGGTAAGATTCTCCTACCGGTTTTTTAAAAAATCGCAAGGTTTTTACAAGCAAAGCTAGATATGATACAAGCATTGGGGAGGGTTCCACACATACACTGCTAATTGAACCTACACATCATGTCAACTGGTGATGATAAGTTATTACATTGTAGCTTACCTCCTCCTCCCCTAAACTACACACACTCACCCACCAAGTCCCAAGAAATGAAAAGAGAGGAAAAGAAGAAACAGATTCCCAAGGCATGCTGTCACCAAAAAAAGTGATGGTGAACACCAACGAAAGACCAACAATATCCTCTTGCAACAACAAACCTACACTAAAGATAACTGAAACACTTCTCCAAAAATTTTTGTTGTAAGAGGCCTGTTTACATATTTAAACACCATTGTGCTTAGAAATTATACGCATTTTCCTGTCTCAGTTATCCCTTGCAGCATATCATATAATATCTTAACAGGAAACATAAGTTACCACTTTTAGGGTCACAATTTTTTTTTAAAGTAAAACTGCTAACTGCAGGGCATAAAGTCAGAAAGATGATAAGTAAAAACCATCAAAGAAAATAGTACATGGAATGTAGCATACCCTGTCATTCGGAGCTGCTGCGTGCCCATAATGGAGAACAGCACTGTGTTAAAAGATATTAACTTTAATGCAGGCATACGTCTTCCAAAGCAATTATCACAAGCAGTTCATCGTTAAGAATAACCAAAATTTCACATTTGAAAACTGTCAGAATCCAGAAAAACCTGTATTTGATATATTTTACTGGTACGGAATATAAATAGTTACAAGCCAAGTGAACAAATTAATAGGAAATGCAAACTGATTAAAATAATTCATTTAAAGCCAAAATAGATAAGCCAACAATGATACCATTAGCATGAATCACAACACCAATACCTAACCATATTAAGCAATAAGCCTTGTCCAGGAAACAAGTTTTTGTCCTCATTGTAGTTACATTATCTAAAACTTCTCAGCTAATGGCTAATTGAGTTTCCAAGACAAGTTTAAATAAAAGCCTAATTCTATTTGCATATAATCACCAAAAGTTCGTACCTATTTTCACCAGTGGCACATATACATGTGTATGAGCAATGTCTACAGCCGCCATACATGTACGTGTGGTGAAGAAATATGCTTTCCAACTGATATTCTTTCATACCGCTTCTAGTTTGTCTCATAACCTAGTCAATTCCAAATTTGAATATGAAAAGAAAGCCATCATATTCATCGTGAAATAAACTGAAGAAATAACTTCAACTAGAAGGAATACAAATCCTAATGCTCTTAACTAAGAATTGCCATTGCAAGCCTAAAATTTATCACATAAAAATTTCAGAGCATTTAACGCAGATATAACGTGATACAATTAAAGGCTTAAAGCAACTTTATTAAAAAAAATGGGTGGGGGTTTAAAGCAACAATTGTGCTATATGTAAAAAAACACATTTGAAATACTTAAGATAAGCAGTATATACGAGGTTATAGTAAACACATTTTTTAATGTATACCTCAACATGTGCCTCAGAGCTTATGTCATTGGCAAACTGTATAAGAGCAACCTCAAGTTCTGATTTGATGACTCGACATTCTGTCAAAATAGGATGCAACGTAGTCAAATCTGTTTCAAACCTCTCTATTCCCTGATCAGCAATTTGGAAAAAACAGTATTTCAGGAGAGAACAAAGGTGTACGTATATTCATGAATAACAAAGAGCATAAGATGTAAGAACCTCAAAGTGTGCTGGGTTTGAGTAGTTATTGCTATCAGTGTTAAGTCCATGCAAGAGAAAAAGTAAAGGCCGGCCACGCCCACTGCTATGCTCATGCAGTGTTTTAACAATCTCGTCAGTGTAGAAAACTAGGTCAACCATGTATTCTTTCTGCAAAAGGAAAAAGTAAACATGTTTTAACTAGCGTCCAAAAACCAAACCAAGAAGCAATATCGCATAATACCTCAAAGTAGGACAGCGGCTTGATTTCTCCCATCCAAACAGCATACTCAGCAGGTAATCTAGGGGCAAAGAGAATCGATTTCCCCGTATCAACATCCTTCAGGCAAAAAAAAGACTAGCATAAGACAACAGCAGCACACAAATCCATCTTTAACCGTTAGAGAATCACTATCTAATTTAGAAAACATCTTTAAACCAGAGTCTAAAGGCTTTAAGCAATACACTCCCTGCAAGATAAATTTGATATTTGAGAAAATGATATTCACAGGTAATGGAGAAGCATGTTGTTATTCCCTCTCCTCACCGTCAAGTAAAAGCTCCATTTTCTGTTTAAACACCATAAAGCTTAGAGATAGTATAGCTTACAATAGCTCCATGGAATCCAGGCTCTCTTACGCCAAATAAATAAGCGAAATAACTTTCCTGCCTGTAAATTCAAATTATACACAAAAAACATCTCATTTCAATATTATAGAACAGATATTAAAATCATTCAAAGCATTGTCAAGCACCTGAAGAGCTCGAGGTGATCAGTGCAGTAGCGAGTTTTTTCCTCACCTCCCTGCGAATAGAATCCACGATCTCAATTTAGCGGTACGATCGCAATTATAGGCAGAGGGTGAAAAGTACCTGAAGAAAGACGAAGCCTTGGAGAGGACGAGAGGCCTTGGAGAGGTGGTCGCGGATGGATTGGAGGAGCTTCTCACGGTTGGCCACGTGGAGCTCCGTCGGTACTTTTGGTGGCAACAGAGATGACGCCATGAAAACGGACTCTATTTCTCGGGTTCGCCTATATCCGATTCTACATTTGCTGCAGCTTGGATCAGAATGATTTCACCT
Organism: Erythroxylum alaternifolium; assembly: GCA_027478495.1. NCBI lineage: Eukaryota > Viridiplantae > Streptophyta > Magnoliopsida > Malpighiales > Erythroxylaceae > Erythroxylum > Erythroxylum alaternifolium. Next base: position 1,262,581 of record JANIIA010000002.1, read on the forward strand.
TTCAATGGGTAAGCATTTCTCTAGCGTACGCAGTATGCACGACGAATTTGTTCTCTTGAAAAATTTTAAAAATGTATAACAATTAAAAATAAAAAAATTGTGAAACTTACTTTAATTTTATTATAAAATTTAAGAAATAACTTTTTTATCATACTTTTAACTGATTAGTTTAAAATTCAATTATATTTTAACTTAACTTATTGCGTATGTAATAATTGATTGCTAAATTAAAATAATAATAATTTAAATATAAAATATTAGGAGTTGAATTTTTCATATTAAAAGTAATTTTAGTTATGGTAAAATTCATAAAAAAGCTAAATTTGATAACTCTTCTAATTAAAAAGGATTACATGTTTCTAACCTTCCTAATATTAGTCTAATTTGGTTGTAATTGAAATCAATATACCAACTAAGCATGATAGCTGAGTTCATGTTCAACATAAATTTAATAGATTTTTTACAAAGTTTGAGTTTAAGTGACCGAATAAACAAGTCTAAAAATTTCCATCAATACGAGGCATGTCAATGGACCAGGCTTGGAATAAGTCGGCACGTTATCTAACCCGTCTATTGGTTGACTGGCCCTTGATCCGCTGGACTATGGACATTTCGGGCCTATTTATTTTTAAAGAGAAAAAAATTTTAAAACGAGCCGTTTTGGAAAAAATGGTCGGGCTATGCTCAGACTAAAAACGAGCCGAACCGAGAGGGTTGGGTCATTATTGTCAATTATACCTATCACTTAAAATGATATTATTCTAAGAAATTTGAGCTAGTTTATATCGCATTTCTTGAATCTAATTAAGTTTTTGAGTCTGAATTTGAGATATATTTTAGATAATTAGATAAAGCTCGATCTATTGTTATATTTAAAGGGGGTCAATTGTTAAAAAAATTAAACTTTCGTAAAAATTTTAATTATAGCTAAAATTTTAAAAAGTAGTAATAAAATGACCAAAATTTTAATTTTTTAATTATAACCCGAACTTAAAAACTAACAATAAAATGCTCAAACTTTCAATGTTTTTCAATTATAGCACGACATTAGTATTTTTGTTATGTTTGCTGACGTAACTTGCCATGTATTTCATAAACCTTAACTATTAGTATATGTTAACCAAAATTAACACAACAAATGAAAATTAATGAAACGACATTGTTTAACCACATAATTAAAACGACGTCGTTTAAAAATAACCTAAATGAGATTACAAGCCCCGACGATATTATGCTTTAATTTTAAGTTTGTTCTTCGTTTTCAGTTTGATCTCTCAACATGCTCACCTTTCAATTTTCAAATTACGCAATCCCAACGCCTTCACATGAAGGACATGAAGAGAACGAACTAAAAAAAAAAGAGGTTATTAGTGCAATACGCTGCTATGAAAGAGTAATTTGTGATGTCAGAAGAACAAACATAAAACAAATGGTTGAAGGCATAGGGATAACAGAAGATAACGTCAAGTCAGAATTGAAAAAAACTGAAAATTTAAGTATTTTATTGTCACTTTTTAAAATTTTATCTAGAATTGAAAATTTTTGAAAATTTGAGCATTTTATTACTATTTTTTAAAGTTTGAGCTATAATTGAAAATTTAACGAAAATTTACATTTTTTATGATTAACCCTATTTAAAATTAAGTTTAAAGTAATTATGTTTTAGAACATTTTCGAATTAGAGCCTAGCCTCACAGATATAAATTGGCTCATTCCTCCACCATTAAATGATATTATTTTAGTATAATTATAAGTCTAAGAATTTAAATACTATCGTTTTAGTTAATTATATAATCCTTAATTATATATTTTTTATAGCTTATAACAAAATTTGCAAATCTCTTCTTCTTTATTGTTGAAATATGTAAAAATATAAGAATAATTGATGACAAAGAAGTGGTAATGACTAGTAAGACATTTATTCTTAGTGTTATATATATATATGTAATTATTTGAAATAGAAATCATTGTGTAAGGGGTTTACAAATATTGCAATAAAATTAAATTTTTAATAAATAAAATCACATTTTAAATTTTAAAATTTTATTAAAATTTAAGTTTGTTATCAAATTTTTGCAATGCTTAAATAAATATTTTATATTATAAAATCGTTGGAATTATCTTAAAACAAATAAAAATATTAATTTTAATTAATATATTTTAAACTTAATTTTAAATAATTCTTATTTTTAGTTTAATTTATTATAAAAATTAAATTGATTTTCTTACTTATCAAAGGTTGTTAAATATTTAAAATATAAGTATTATATTTAAAATTTGATAAAATTTTGAAGAATAAAATGTATCTTTTCCATTTATCTTAATTAGTTAATGACAATAATCTTCTAATTAGGCTTGGCAATAGTTTTGAGACACTCAATTTCACCAAAGTTTGAGTTTGATCCAAAATTTTATATTTAAGGAAGTTTGGAATGAAGATTGATCTTAAGTTTGACATCAAATTGATTTGGGCGGCTTAAAGTTTGATACGATCCGAGCCAAATTAGATTAAACATATATTTCTACCTTTTTAATATTTTATTTTATTTTAAATTTTAAATTTGGTCAAGTCTAAAATCTAAAATTTTAAGAAAAACTAATCCAAAATTAATTAGCTCAAATAGTATCCGTTGACTCGAGTCAACCTAAGCTGAACAATTTATGTCATTTCTACCTCTAAGAAATTTTACAGGCGGATTGGAAGCTTTCGAATTGGATTTATTAATTAATTAGATTTAATTACATTTGTGGGATTGAATTAAATTCAATTTATAGTGTTTGGAATAAATCTATAAATATTAGAATTGAATTCAATTACATTATTTGAAGCACAATTAAAATGAATTCAAATACTTCCTATGATTTTTTATCCTTAACTAAAAATAGTATGTAATCATTCTGTATGTATTTTGTAGTAATTTTTATATTTATGATGTATATATTTGGAAAATGAATTTTTAATATTTTGAAAAGAATTGACTCTTCAATTCACACACTAAATCGAACCATTTAAGATGTGAATTGAATTCATAAAAAAAATGAGATTTAATTACGTGGTTTAATTCAAGCCATCAATTTTTAAACATTTTAAAAACTGCGTAGATTCTATGAAAAAATCATAAAGTGGAAGGAAAATTGTATAAGAACCCCCGATTCTTTTCATTTTATGCAAAATTACCCAAACTAAAAGCGAAAATCACACAAAGGCAAAAGCCTACTGTTGCCAATAAGTAGTCGTAATTTCGGGGCTCGGACTCTCTCAAGTAGAGGAAGGGTAAGCGGCGAGAAAAGCTAACACTACTGCAGGCTACAATTTGTGTCCTCACCATCGACTTGATAGTCTCTCAACTTCTCTCTCTTCAGGCAAGGCCCTTTCTTCAATTTCACTGCTTGATTTGCCCAGTAGTTGTTTTGCACTTGGAAATGGAAAGTTTGTAATTTCTCAGATCTTGTGGTGATGTATCTGATTTGTTGTCCTTTGTCTTGTTAGATGCTACTTGAAACGCTCTCCCGATGGGTTGATTGGGTTTTGATTGTGGTTTATTCTCGATTGTTTTGAAAACTGGGGTCTGGGGCGTGAGTTGATGGTAATTTCTGGTGAAATTTGTTTGTTTGACTCATCCATTTGTCGTTTGGATCAGACTATTTGATGGGCTTAGTTAATTTTCGAGACTCTAAAAGTCTTATTGTTTTCTTGGAGATGAATCTATGCCTCATGTTTTGTGGGTTCTCTTTTTTCTGTTATTCTTTAAGTTTTGGTTTTGGGCTTCAGACGAGGATACTTGTTACAAGAAATGCGTTAGTGAATTGGTTTTGGTTTCTGACTGAGATTTAGGTTTATTTTGTGGAGTATCAATGGCGTCCAAGTTGCAACAATTGCAGTCAAAAGCATGTCAAGCGTCGCAGTTTGTGGCCAAGCATGGAAACACTTACTATAAACAACTGTTGGAGCAGAACAAGCAATATATTCAGGAGCCACCAACTGTTGAGAAATGCAATCTGTTGGCAAAGCAATTGTTTTACACTCGTCTTGCTAGGTCTTACTTTCTCTACTCTTACTTTATTGAATTTTTGTTTTATTGATGAATGGTTTTCATGACTCTCGTGCAATGCTACAAGTGCTTTCTTGAAAATAATCACAAAGATAACGGTATAAGTGATGTTAACCTATGTTTGCCTGAACATACGTGCATATGTTTGCGTTAACATGCATGTATATCATTTGTTTATTGGTTAATTTATGTATTTGTAAGGAATGCTGGAAAATTTACATTGCTTCAACTTTATCTTTTTCTCTTCCTGGTTGTGATTGTCCTTGGTCAGATTTTGTGTTAATTCCATTACTATGTTTGTAAATTCCACCATCTAAGGGGCATGGTTAAGGATTGTCTAAATTATTGTTTGAGATCGGAACAATGCTTCTGATACCTTTTTGATTGGCAATGTAAGAACTGTATTCTTACCTTTAATAAGATCGAACCTGTAGTTTTCTCCTAATTTGAGGGACTTGTGTATAATCTTACTTACTAGTCAAAATTAAGAATAGCATAATCATGTGTTCATGGATTGAATTCCCATTGGAAGCTCAATCACCTTAAGATAATCTAGAAGCTTTGCACATACCAAATTACATGATAATACACTTCTATTATAATTGTGATACCTGGACTATCAATGAATGCATGAAGGAAGTTCATCAAAACTATTCAAATCAATGATAAGTACAAGATTAGAATCTCAGAGAGTAAGTGCAATAATTGTTGGAAGTGTTAGCGTGATCTCCTTTTTTGAGTGTTTCACTTATTGACTACGCTGGAGTTCTATGAGTTTGTAGTTTATTTAGTCTGAACTTACACTTTACTAGCATATGCAATTCAACTGATTTCTGAACAACTTCTTATTAGATCCTGTCACAAAATCTTGCATCTATTTGCTATTTAGTAGACATTTCTCTTATATTATTTGTGTGCACAGTGTTCCCAATCGCTATGAATCATTTTGGAAGGAGCTTGATTACGTGAAGAATTTGTGGAGGAAAAGGCAGGAACTGAAGGTTGAGGATGCTGGCATTGCAGCTTTGTTTGGCCTGGAGTGCTTTGCTTGGTATTGCGCTGGTGAAATTGTTGGAAGGGGGTTCACGTTCACCGGTTATTATCCTTGAGGCAACCACTTCGTGGATATCTTTCATGGGGTTGAATATGTACCCTTCTGTTATCACTTGCTTGATTGAACGGCGAACACTTGCAATTTTGTGTTTCTGCAAAATTTTTGACGCTGACAGATCAGTTTGATACCGTGATAGCCTCAATAATCTTACATTTGAAACAGCTTAGGACATCGCTGATGCTTGTTATCTTTGCTCAAAGTCACCTTTACCAATGAATTTGATATGATACTTCGAGTTTCATTTTCTTATTCTTGCCCCTTGTCTTTTTATACATTACAACACCTACATGTCTAAATTCTAAATGAATGGCGTAGAAGAATGATCTATTGGTTAACTTCGCATGTATGTTACTGATGCATATGAAATCTGCATAAACTGTTCAACACTTGAGCATTTTGCTGTTACACTGTTCAATTTGGTTTAATAAAATAATATTTTCAACATAATTAATTTAAATATTATTTTAATTTTAATTTTAAACTTTGATTAGATTTCATTCACAAAAAAGAAAAGGGGTTTAGTTGATTCTTAATTTCTTTAATTCCTGATTCTTGAATTTTACACGCGAAGTAATTTGGTAAAAATAATTATTGGCAAAATTGAAAATTATCTTTGTAGGAATTTAACTAGAAAAGGATTTTTTAAAATAAAATTAATCATTTTATTTTATTTTATAAAAATTAACCAAAAGAACCAATTCTTGACCAAACCCATTCGTTTGAGCCCTTCTCCTTGTTAAAAGGAGCACGAATCAATGGCATAAATTTGGGCTTCGCATTTTTGTAATCACGGAAGATTTACGCGTTTCATCCAACGACAGGAGGAGGAGCAGTGGAGCACGAACGAATTGGTTCGTTGCCGACCACTTGAACTCAAAAGGATGTTGAAGATGCTCCGTTCGCGCCTTCCTCTCGCCGTATCAGCATTTGCTTTCGCGTTCATCTTCTTCTCCGTTCTCGTTGATGCCTCCACCAACAACCGTTCCGAGGTCCGTTTCTTTTTTTTTCTCTTTTTTCTGTCTCGCGATCTACTGTTTTTTTCGCTGGAAAATGTAGTAAAACAAAGAAGAAGCAAAGATATGAGATTTGATTCTGATAAATCTTGCCCCACGAGTTCAATTGTCATCCTCTTTCCTCTCTCTTTTTTGGTGGAATCGCAGGTGAAATGCAGCAGGACTTGTATTGCAGAAAACTGTAACTGTAAATATCTAAACTCCTGTTTCGTCCATTTCTTAGTTTTTGTCATTTTTTATTAATTATTTTTGTTGATCTGTTCTGTGGAAATGCAGCGGTTGGGATTAGATACGGCAAGTACTGTGGAGTGGGGTGGTCTGGTTGTCCTGGAGAGAAACCTTGTGATGATCTCGATGCCTGTTGTAAGATTCATGATGAATGCGTCGAGAAGAAAGGCATCTCACAACTGACCCTTTTTGTAGCCTTTTCCTTTCTGTACCGTTGATTTGCCTCGAATATTGATTCTGGAGCGGGTCTAGGCCAATTGTCAACCTTATATGAACTTTTTCTAGAATTCCGACTTGGATTCAAATAATCTTAATTTTGTTCTTGATTAAATTTAAATATTTGAAATTAAATTTAGTTCATTGATTTTATATAAATTTCATTAAAATTTAAACTAATTTCTTATAATTGGCTAGAATAAAATTTTTATTTGAATTTTGAACTCAACTAAATATAAATATTTCAGTTATAACCTAAATCAATTTATCAAAATTTATTAAAATGATATGTAACTAATTATTTAAGTGAATTTTATTATTTCTTTTAATTAATTAATTGTTAAATAATTTTGAATATGTAATCTATAAATTAATTTTCACACCTACAAAAATAAGGTAATGTGCGTCTAAGGCTTATTCACCCAATAATGGAATAACTACAAAAAGCAAAGTCACAAATATCAAATTTAGACAAAGATAATGAATTAAAAATTAAAAAAATTTTATTTACTTTTTAAATTGTTATAGTTTTAAATTAAGTGTTTAAATTTAATAATTAAATAAATCAGTTTAAATTTTGTTTTATATTTTATAATCAAAATTTTTTAAAATAACATAGCTTTTTAAGCTTCCATCAATAAACATATTATTAATTATATATTTAAAAATCATTAATATTTAAAAATTATATAAAACTAAATACACATGACCCTTTTAAGTTTTATTTTATTTTATTTTTATTTTTATTAATAAAATGAATTGAAAATAAAATTTTAAATTAAATTATTTGACTTTAAATATTTGAAATAATTGAAAATTTTTAATAATTAAAAACTGAAAATAAAATTTTGAGCACATATAGTAAAAATCAAATACCGTTAGATATAAGCGTGAGAGGGCTATTTTTATTTATATTGAATTTTAATATTTGAGTACTAAAAGAATCAAAGCCCATCACTCAATCAAGCACAAATTAAAAGGCGTAAGCCTAACATCAATTTAATATAGGATTACAATGGACTAGCTCATGGACTCAGATTTAGATATTTTTTAATGGGCTTATCCATAAGCTAATTATTTTAAATAAAATGATATTATTTTATTTAGAAGTGTTAGGTCTTGGATAACACTAAACCTAAGCAGCTCAGATGTTGGATAGCACTAGACCTAAGCGGCTCAGGTTCAAACCCAATTAAAAAATATTGTTTCACATTTTTAATTTTAAAAATTATTTTCAAAAATATTGGTGAGAGTAACCTATGGATCGGCCTATTGTCATCCATAATCCAATAACATAACTATTATTTTATAATATTGAAAATCACAATTATTAGAATAAAAATAATTTATAAATAATATAATTATGCTAAATCATCTAATAATTTAACATTTTAAACAATTAATTCGCTCCTTGTCTAATTCAGTTGGTCAAATTTTCATATCTAAGCTATTTAATTAATCTTTATTCTTAATTTTTATTTCATTCAATTTTTTTAAAACACTAAAAAATAAATATGCTTCCCTTTATTTTATGTTGTTTTGGAGATTAAATCTTCTGTTTCATTTATGGTATTTCTATTATGTTTCATTAAATCTCATCCACATATTTACGTAAATCTTACATAAATATATGAATGAGATTTAATAGAATAAAGTTAGAACAAAGTAATTAAAACAGAATATTGATGCTGTTGTTTTGTTAACCAAAATATAATATAACATTAACTGCAATCATTACCTGGCATATTAGTATAGTTCAAATTCAATCTGTCATTTTTAATACCATCCCGCTTCTCGCGGATAAATTAACTAATCTCGTATAACTGTCACAACTAAGAAAATGATAATTCCACCATTCATTCCAGCTTGTGAGTGGTAGGCCACAAACAACTTAATTAAAAAAATATATAAAGAAACCCCCAAGTTTTTAAATAGTTTGTTTTATTTTCTAAAAATAATAATTTAATTAATTAACGGTGTCCTTGTTAATGATTAAAAAAACTAAAATGGCTCGGTTAATTCAATCCTTATTTTTTAATTTTTTAGTTTAGTTTATTTTAATAATTTTTATCTTAAAAATTGATTTATCAATTTTGGTCAATTAATTGATTTTATAAATTAAAATTAATTAATTAATTTTTATTTAACATTTTTTCAATATTAAAAGACTCAATCGATTTGGTTAGTTCGACTGTAAAGCTCTTTAATTATCCAATTGTTTAGTTCAGTTTTTAAATTTTTCGTTCGATTTATTTTAATAATTTTTGTTGTTAAAAACCGACAAATTTATTAATTAATCGTCAAATTTAGTAAATTAGTTAGTTCTTGTAAATAAAAACAAATCAATTACTTTTTATTTAACATTTTTTTATAATTAAACTTCAAATTAATCCACAAATAACAGCAATTTCTTTTAATTATATTTTATATTCTTTAATTTTATTTAATATTTAATAGATTTTATGACAATCTAAGTTGAATTTTTTAAGCCTTAATTCTCTTATCTTATAGATTTAACTTCCGATTTAGTTTTTAAAATAATATTTTTAATTAAAATTTAAAGTTTTTAATAAATCTTATTCATTCATATTTTAAATTCTTTAGTCATGTTATGTCTTTAATGACTAATATTTAATACCTCAGATCACTTGTTCTACTTTTACTGTTTTAATACTTCTCTAATTTATCTCATTCATACATTTATATAGATAAGATGAATTAGAACAGCATTAGAATAATAATCAGGTGATCGCATCCCCACATGTAGACCTTAAATTTTTAAAATTTTGGTTTAAATATTACGTAATTGTCATTAAAGAGCATAAACAGATAAATACTGAAAAGAAAAGGCTCTCTCTGTCTTCCTCTCTCTCCTTAACGGCTTTACCTTTATACCTCATGAAGCAAAAGAAGCCAGCAAAAGAACACCACAGCTGAGCTATATTTAATAAGAAGCCCTAATCGCATGAATTCATAAATTATCTACTACTCCTCTCAAAACTCAAGTCCTAGCCCTAACCAGGAACCAAGATGACGACGAGAGGGAGCAGATCAGAGAAGGTGAAGAGAATTTTCCAGCAATTCGACGTTAACCGTGACGGAGGGCTTAACAGAGAGGAAATGGCCGCCCTTGTGGTCGCTGTTAACCCTAGGGTTAAATTCAGCGACGAGCAAATCAATGCGATTCTCGACGAAGTATTCCGTACTTACGACGAGTACATCGACGGCGAGAAAGGTCTCACTTACGATGGTCTGTTGCGTACGTACGATGACGGAGCCGGGGACGTGGACCGTGACTTCGACGCGTTGGAATTGGAGCTCAATTTGGATGATAATAAAGGGATCCCGGTGGGGTCCGAGGCTTTGTCGTCTTCGGTTATGGATGAGGGAGCTATGGAGTCGCAGAAGAAGCAGAGGATAGCTGCGTGGGCTGTTTCGCCTAATCACGGGATTGTTTTTGATGATACGTGGAAAATTGTGGACGATTTGGAGATTTTGGTGAAGAGATTGAAGGGAAAGCAAGCGAAAGATGTGAAACTGAAAGGTGATAACTTTGATTCCTATTCTGACGCTGGGTGGTCGAGGGAATTGGGGCCGTCTTCGGAGATATCTGAGAAAAGGGTGTTTTGGGAAGAGTCGGGACATGATTATGCTATTTTTATCAAGGAATTGGGAATCTTGAGGAGCAGAGCTGACGGAGCGAGATCGAGAGAGGAGGCATTTGATGGGCATATGGCAATTGGGAGAGTGTTGTATGAGCACCAGTTGTTTAAGGAGGCATTGGTGAGTTTTAAGAGAGCTTGTGAGCTGCAGCCGGTAGATGTTAGGCCTCATTTTCGAGCTGGGAACTGTTTGTATGTTCTTGGGAGGTGCAAAGAAGCTAAAGATGAATTCTTGTTGGCTTTGGAGGCAGCTGAGGCAGCAGGGAATCAATGGGCTTATTTGCTTCCTCAGATATATGTGAACCTCGGTATTGCATTGGAAGGTGAAGGTATGATTTTAAGTGCTTGCGAGTACTATAGAGAAGCTGCTATTCTTTGTCCAACTCATTATAGAGCTTTGAAACTACTGGGTAGTGCCCTTTTTGGGGTAGGGGAATACAGGGCAGCTGTCAAGGCCTTGGAGGAGGCCATTTTCATGAAACCGGACTATGCTGATGCGCATTGTGATTTAGCTTCTGCTTTGCATGCTATGGGCGAAGATGAGAAGGCAATAGAGGTGTTTCAGAAGGCTATAGATTTGAAACCCAGTCATGTGGATGCTTTGTATAATTTGGGTGGGTTGTATATGGATTTGGGAAGGTTCCAAAGAGCGTCTGAAATGTATGGCAGGGTATTAGCTGTGTGGCCAAATCATTGGAGGGCACAATTGAACAAAGGTGGGGGATAAGCTTCATCGTCGAGAGGGAAACAGCCCGGAT
>JANIIA010000002.1:1287441-1302007 GCA_027478495.1 Erythroxylum alaternifolium
TGTGAGTTTCGACCCTTGGACGTAGATAGCTGTGTGCTATCGAACCAAGTAAATTGTGTGTCTTCTTTACTTTTCTTACAAGTCTTCCATGTCTGCAAAATCAAGTCCAAGCAAATCATCATCAGATCAGAAAGTATTATACATAAATAATACAAAGATTTCTATCATTAACTTTTTTGTTCGATTTGCTTTAATAACCCTCGTGTTTTAAAAATCGATTAGTTTATTAATTAATTAGTATATTTTCATAAATTAATAAGTTCTTATAAACTAAAATTAATTAATTAATTTTTATTTAATAATATTTTTTAATTAAACTTAAAATTTTTTGTTAAGGAAAATTTTCAAATTCTTTAATTTTATTAAAATTTTAGTTAGTTTTATAACGGTCTAATACCAATTAATTTTTTACACCTTAAATTTTTTATATTACCAATTTAACATTTTTAAACATTAATTTCTACAAATCTTATCAATGTTCTCCCCCTTAGACAATAATCAATTGTGGTATTGACTCCAACTTAAAAACAGTTCAAAAACACGGTCAAGCCACGCTACTGTATTGGTATCAAGTTTAAAAAAAACATTTGATCCAAAAATAATAAAAGTCCATCATTTTGTCTCGTAAAGCTTTCGATACTGAAAAATATCAAACACATGTGTTATGTATGACATAGGTCCAATATAATCACACATATCTAATACCTCACTAACATGAATGAGAAAATAGAGTGAGGCAGATAAGGATGAAACCTATATGATTCAATATGTATCATCTTTCTGTTTGTAGGTCTCGATTTCTCTAAACCTTATGCTAAACTGCATATTCAAAATTACATAAGAGAAATCTTGTTTTATCTCACCAAACTTTAAATTGCATTATAGAAAACCTTTATGTACTCTCATTGAATGCTACACTATATTAGAGAAAGCCTTTATGTTATCTTATTAAATGCTAAACTGCGTTGGAGAACACCTTTATGAGATTAAACACTTATATCCTCCTATGTCATGTCAAAATCTATAGATATAAGTATTAAATTATATGTGTCCTAATGACATAAATCCAAGGTCAATCTATATATATGCCCAGTTACTTTTAAAAATGCTTAAGATTGACACAAATCTTAAGACTTTCATTTGTATTATGATGACATATAATAATACGTATGACTGAGGATAAACAATGATCATCTTTATTGATTAACCACCATATTGTCATAATACATCAAAATGTAAAACACATACATGGAGCATACAAAATGATCCCTAACTAATAGCGTCTAAAGACTTCAATACACTCATACTATATACATATCTTTCAAATACATGTGGGCAAAGTCCTTTAGTTAAAAGATCAGCTAACATTTCCTCAATCTTTAAATGCTCCACCTCAATGCTTTCTATATCAACTCATTTATGGTCAAGTATTTGACCTCCAAATACTTGGACTCTGTGATATTCTTATTGTTAGTACTAAACAACAAAACAACAAAATTATCACAATACAATCAAATAGACTTAGCCACGAAATCAACCACAAAAAACCCAGAAGTCAAGTTCCTGAGCCACACTGCTTGTGTAGCAGCCCTATAACATGCAACAAATTCTGCATGCATAGTCGAGGAAGTCACTAATGTCTGCTTGACACTCTTTCAAGATAATGCACCATCTGCTAACATGAAAATGCAGCCCAGAGTGGACTTTCTATCAGCCTGACACACATCTCACTTAATTGCATTCAACTGGTTTATACCTGGGTTAGCTAGATACCGACCTAGTAGTTCAACAGCAAATACAATGTCCAGCCTAGTGTATACCTGTATATACTTCAGGTTATCAACTACACTAGAATATGGAATATTCCTCATAGCCTCTTTCTCTCTGTTTCATTCTTTGGACACTATGCCAAATATAATCTCACACTATGAGAGATAGGTGCTGTAACAAGTTTACAGTCAATCGTATTAAACCTTTGTAACACACACTCAATGTATGTACTATGCGAGAGGCCCAATGAGTGCTGTGATACGTCTCGGTGAATCTGAATACTAAGGGCAAAAATTGCTTCACCCAAATCCTTCATTTCAAAATTCTTGGCCAAAAGTTGTTTAACTTCATGCAATATGGTCAAGTCATTTGATGCGAGCAATATATCATTCACACACAAAAATAGTAAGATTACTTTACTCCCGTTGACCTTGTAATACAAACATATTTCAACTTTGTGTTCCACAAAGCCAAAAGAGGTCAGAACCGTGTCAAACTTAAGGTTCCACTGTCTAAAAGTTTGTTTCAAACCGTATATTAATTTTCTTAATTTACAAACCTTGTCAGTCGCTCTTTGATCTTGAAATCCTTCAGGTTTATCCATATAAACCTCTTCATAAAGTTCATCAATTAGGAAAGTGGTATTGGCACCCATCTGATGTAACTCTATATCATAATGAGCTACTATTGTCATAATCGCTCTAAATGCATACTTGAAGGATAAGGAGAGAAGGTAACGTTAAAGTCAACCTCTTCTCTTTGAGCGAACCCTTTGGCAACCAACTGAGCCTTAAACTTCTCAACTTTAGCCTAAGTGTCCTTCACGATCTTAAACAACCATTTACAACTGACTGTAATGTTAAGGAAAATTATCTAGCTCCCATACCTTGTTGTGCTTCATGGATTGCATCTCATCTTTCATTGCATCCCACCACAAATTCTCATAGGGTCTAGAGATTTTATAAAAGTAATTGGATCCACAACATGTCTAATTTCATAGTCTTATTCACTTAAATAGACTATGTAATTAGATGAGATAGCAAGTCGTCTCACTCTAGTAGATCTGCGCAACTGCATCGACTCTTATACCCCAAGAATGTTTGTTTGTACAGGTATATTCATGTTCCTGCATAAGCATGGTACTTAAACTTTATCCATGGAACCTGACTGTATGAGTGACGGATACAAAATAACTGTAGTATTCATGCTGCTATCATCTGAAGGGTGAGAAGTCTCACCATCTTCATAGTCATCGTATTCCAGAGACTTAACTGTTTATGATTTCACTATTCTGGCCTCCTCCTTTTCTATAGTAAAATATATAGCCTTTAAAGTGTTCGAGATATCCAACTAAATAGTAATGCGTTGAACAACCTTGCAATTTGTTTTCATAAGGATTATATAATCATATCTCAATAGGGCAGTCTCATATAAGAATATGTGCAAGACTAGGCTTCTACCCTTTCCAGATAATCAGGTAGGTTAGTCCTGCAAGTAATATGTCGTCACCAGAATACTAAACTCTTAAGGGAGTGTGCTCAGAGCCTGGTGAACTATGTTGACATTGGGAAGAGGGATATTTAGTGCCTTTAGTTTACTGTGAAGATGGATCATTCTTGAAATGTAATCCCTCACTCTGTTTCCCCAGTGTACCTCATGGAGAATAATTTTTTCATTAAAGGACATATCTCAGCATTAGAGGAGACTGTGTACCTCTGGGAGACATTATCAAGAAACTCCCGCCTTATCCTTGTCTCTAGAAGTCCACTAAACAGATGGTCAGATATGGATCTCTTAATGGTCATGTAATATAATTTGTTCGACTGATCCCAAGCTGCATGGACTACTTTATTAGCCCTCGAGCTATTGGATGTAGGAGAAATTGGCATATTTGTACGTATGGCCGTGTCAATATTTGTCGTCCCCATTGCACTTAATACATCTTCTATCTACTTCTTCAAATCGAAACCAGTCAAAGTTTCAATGGTGACATTATGATTGTTGACCGAAAAGGTGACTACAAAATAAAAATGTAACAATTAGTACAAATGGAGGATAACAATGATACTCAAAGTCATACATAGTATCTTTATTGAAAATTCGGTTACATATATTATGAAACACCTTTGGGTTGAATACATAATATATGCAATTATACCTCCACATAAAAGCGATCAGAGTACACACTATTAATTGTCATAACAATACCACCTTTGGGTAAATAGATCATTTAAGCAACATCTTTCCTCTATTTAATGCCTTTATGTACATCTCAAAATCTTATGTAAGGCCAACACCTTTGGACAAAATAACCAAACATAAAGCCAAAGACATCACCCAACATGCAAGTAGGACAATTCAAAGTACTAACTTGAAAGGTAACTTTGGTGACTACATTCTCATCAGTTCTCAAAAGGTGCACAAGTACAAAGGATACATCTTTATGTTATCCTCACATTTTTTATAGGTATATGGTATGTGACAATGTACTATCAATAAATGTAAAAAACTGGATACACATTCTAACTATCACATACTTGTGATGAAATGATTGGCAATGAAGTTTATTTGAGGCTTTTATCGGAAAAAATCTCAATGTGAGTGACTATCATGATATTCCGAACACTGAACATATGAGTCGAGAGACAAAAACCTTAAATATCTCCCTTATATGAAGTTCGAAGTATAAAAATTCACTAAAGAACAACTTTAGAATGCCTTATTTTCATTTATAGAGTTAAACTTTAATTTATTAGTTATGTAATAAATCTAGAAATTTTAAAAGACTCATTTTATAAATTCCCCAAACCCAAGAACATATCAAAAATGCCTCGGGACACTCTTACGGGAATTCTGAAAATTTTGAGACTTTTTTTCCTTTAACGTGTTGATGTCAGCATGACGTCAGTACTACGTCAGCTCTGTGTTAGCACACTAGCATCATCACTACGTCAGCATGTTGACATCAGCTGTTGTCAACAAGTTTAGGCATGGCGCGCATCGTGCATACACCCACCTTAGACATGCCTTCAAATTGTATGGCACGTGCGGTGACCCACGCCCACGCGTCCTTATCCTCTGGTAAGTGCATTACACACGGCAACACATGGCGTGCCCTTGTCCACACACGTGTTGCTTGTCGTCTGGTGCGTGTAATGCCAGATGTAAGGGCAGCATTGTGTGCTCGATGGCCTCTCGCCTAACCAAAAAAAGGAGATTTTTGGAGAGATTCGGGCCAGTTTTTCACACTCTCAGACTCGTTTTCAACCCGTTTTTCAAGGCTAACCATATGTGCTACACTTTCAATCATCAATACGCAAGAAAAAATTGAAAAACATAAATTTATTCTCCAAAAAATCTTATGGAGAAAAATCGAAAATCCTTCATTTTTAGCCATCCAATCACGTAACCACTCTGATACCACGTGTAACACGTAACAGAACCCTCAGTTACGTAGTTCGGATCGAATATAAAAAAGAAATAACTAAGAAATGTAGAAAATACTTGATTTCAGTTTCATAACTTCAAACAAGCTTTTCGAAATTGAAACGAGCGCGAATCCGCCGAGACTTTCATGAGAGTTACTCACCGCAACACGTTAAAGCCTTTGTGTATCTTTTTGCATACGTGAACCTCTGAATAAGTCAGAGTATTTATTCGTTCACGATTTACTACAGTAGCTATAGAGGACCTTAATCTTCTATATATAACATTCATATCAGGTCTCCTCATCATAGGCTTAATATGGGTCCGAGTTGATCGTGGTTCATTTTCCTTCTAAATTTTCGCACATTATTCTATATCATTTATTGGGTCACTTTATTATCTTTATTTGGATCAAATTATGTAACTTAACCGGTAAGTTATTTTAAACCTATAAAATATAATTAATTATTGTCCAATAAATAGAAAATTTTCTGACATCTACATGCCTGGTTTGGTTAGTTTTTTTTCAAAACTCAAAACATTGCATATGGAATTAACCTTTTCAAAATTGGAAGTCACTGGACTAACACAAGCAGACAAAGAACACTTTTCTCCCGTCTAAATTGATATAAAGCCATAATGGTGATCTAATAAGACCGACCTGCCCACTTTCTCAGGAATTTCGCACCGGATGGTCTGGAAAATGTTGTCGGCATCACTGTTTAACGATAAACTTCCATTTTCCGCAACTTGTGCATTCGTTATAACAGATATGTGCAGCAGACGGCGTGTGTGAAGAATTCAAAGAAAAGAAAAGAAAAGAAAACGAAGAGATTGAAATGGAGAATAGTGTCTGTGGTCCAGCGTGCCACTCGACGTATTAGGTTATCTTATTCTGACTCGCATAACTCGCATTCTTGTGTACTACCATGCTCTTAGGTATGGAGCGACCTGCGCTTTTGAGCTACATTCAATGTTTTCTTGCTCGAATAAGCCTGCCATCTCTGACAAAACCAGGTTGATCCAATCTTACACTACGTGGCATTACATAATTATATAATTTATTTGTATATTATTAATTAATTACATATCTATATTTTTTTATGTTATAATAACTGAAATTACTTACATAATTATTGAAGATTAATATCATTAAATAGTATAAAAATAATATTCTTTTATTGTTTAAACTATTAATACTCACTAATTACTGATTATAATTTTGTTTTTAAAATAAAATTTTAATACAGTTTATTTATTTAGTTATATTTTAATAATATGATGATATATAAATAATAAAATAAATATTATTAGAATATTATAAATTTTTACTAATATTTGTATAATATTTTGTTGGACTATATACATTTATTCTATCAGTTATTGAAGTGATGTATATAAATTTCTATTTAGGAATTAAGTGTATAAAATAAAAATTTTATACTTAAAAAGAGTAATTTAAACATATTGACAACTTGTAAATTTTTTCTCCAAATTAAACATAAAATTTGCTAAATTAATAACAAAAAGATATTGTTAACTTATGTTAATATGGGAAATAAGTTAACAATATGTGTTTGCCATGGAATATCAGCAGCAACCTCTCCTGAACAGAGTATCTTTGGATCATTCGGATATAAGACCCAAATCAACGTTTCGATGTTCTTTCACCTTCAGTCCATGGTAGAACAAACAACCAATGAACTAATAATTAGCTCCCAACACCAGACTACCTGGAGAGAATTGTCGCATGTAACGACAAATCAAAAATGAACTTGATTCAACATGTCATGAAAAAACCACAAAGCTGGGAATCCTTTTTGTTCTTTGATAATACAAAAGTTTACGGAGATCTAATTGTAGTTGTGTTCAAAAGGGCCTAGATCGCTTGAAGCCAGAAGATGGAGGGCTGATTTGCGGAACAGTAAACACATCATTTGACCAACTTCTGCCAGGTAATTTCACCTTTGATGTCTCCTTGAACACTTTCTGCGGATAAACCTGAGATGGGCATATCGTATTTGTCGCCGAAGGGATCCATACGCCCATGTTTTCCGATGACAAGCAACCGATTTTGCTCCCAAGATTGGTGTCCGCAAACGGCAGTGTACCATCATCAGGCTGAAACTCAAAAACCAATCACGAAAACTTCAATTAATACATGTTCTAAAATCACTGCATATCAGAAACAAGATTTATTTATGTTCCACCAGACAAAACGATGCAAACCTTGCAGAAACCCAAAGGGTCCGAAGTTGAATCGAGGAAGTCTTCTACATGCCAACCAGGAAGCATCTCAATCAAGTATTCTGATATACTGCTGCTTGTTAAATCAGTTCCTTGATCAGCTGAGACCACGTTACAACAATCAACTTCGTTCACCATCGTACTTGAAGGTAAGGTCTTAGCTATTGTTGGTGGGATACAGTTTATTGGAACAAAAGACACAGGAAGTTTCTTTTCTGTTGGTTGCTTTTGCTCATACTTAGAATCAGGAACAAGATCAGAACTTTCTTTCACAGACTTGGAGGACAGCTTAACCCCTGTAAGAAGAAACCTATCGTGCTTTCGTGTATGTTCATTGCCGGTGTGGATTGGGACGTCACAGTCTTTGCATAGAAGCGCACGGTCTTGTTGGCAGAACAAAAAAGCTCCTTTATCCTACAAATCAAAGTACTACCCCATTAGTTTCCATCAAACTTGCAATTCAATAAAAGGAAGAAACTGGAAAAAAAAAAAATAGTAGTAAGATAGCTAACACCTGACAGATATCGCAGAGAGGGAAAGTTTTAGGAGATGGTTGGAGAAGAGAGAAGCGTTGGTGCTTTGAGGCAAGCTTATTGACATGATGGACTTGGTGGTCGCATGATTCACAAAGGGCGGCTTCATCGGCGGTGCAGAAAACCGAAGCCTCTTCTTTGTTGCAGACATCGCACTGGATCTTCATCTACTGATGATTGCTTCTCTCGATCCTTTTCCTCCTTAGTTTCTTCGAGTGAACTATTTATGTCAGCTTCTGGAGAGTTAAAGAATAAGGAGAAAAAAAAAAGGTCAATAACTTCGAATTAAAAAAGAAATAATAAAAACATGAAGAACAGGACAAGTGAAAGAGGCAGTACAAGGAGGCTTATGGATTACATGATTATTCTCACTTCGCTCTCTCCGACTGAATTTTCTTTTTAATCAATTCTAAAAACATCTCCTAACTTCAAAATTTTAAGAAAATATTGTGATTTATTGATTTAAAAATTTTATTTTCTTAGATTTTTATAAGAAATTAATTAACATAATTAATAATGCACATAAAATAATCAAATATTGCTAGAAGACAAATAATTGTTTTTTATTATTTACATTTGATTTAAATAATTATTTTAAAATTATTGTAATAAATTTAATTTATATCAAATTCAATCAAATTAAGTTTAAGAGTAAAGTTGAATAGTTATATTAACAACTTAGTTCACATGTTTTTAGGGGGTGATCGAGTTGGTGAAGTGGAGGGTATGGGGTCAAAAGGTCCCGCATTTTAATCCCCTGCCTATATTCTCTAGATCGAGCTCTGTCATACAGAGCTTATATTGTGTGGAGTAACTAGTTGACGTGATTTGCAAATTATTGTGTCAATTCGGAGATTTACTCAGTGCGCATTCTAAATGATAGCGACTGCGAGTTCCTCTATTAAAAAAAGTATTTTGTTGTTATTTTTAAAATTTTAAGAAAAATATTTTTAAAAAATTAATAAAACAAACAATTCTATTATTTTTTTTCTTTTTTCTTTTTTATCTCAGCATTCACATCGGTGTTGGCAACGTACAGCACTGCTTTAAAAAATTAAAAATGATTATTTAAATTGAGAAAATTTCTTTATTGTTTACTCTTTACGCTATTTTGAAGTCCATATAATATTAATTATATAATGAAAAATCATCTTCTATTCTAAGAATCAAATTTTAGTTTTTTTATTTGACTAACCTGTTATGAGTAGTTTTGACTTTTGACTGATTTGTTTTTTAAATGTTATGTAAGAAAAAGGCAAAAAGAGTCCAATGATTATGACTCATTTCCTTAATTTTGTTTAGAACAAAAACATGATTTGTGTCTTGGGCTGAGGGAGAACTTTTGGAGTCCAAGATCGCATATCGAGAACCCAAGCTTAGTGAACAAAGCGAAGCTCTTTTCATTTTTCGAGTGATAATTAGGATCAGGATTCCTTAAATACATCATAGTTGTTAAACTTTTCTTTTCAACTACTCCTTTATATATCACTCCGTATCGACAGCAGGGGACCAGAGGACCCTCTGTTTCTGTAGTTGAAACTGGGAATTATGGATAAGATGCCTTTAGACAGCTTTTCATTTAGGAATTTTGATTAAGAAATTGTTCTCTCTCTTTCTCTTTTCTGGTGCACATCGTCGCGATTATTGGAGTGAAATAATTAGATAAAGCTGAGTCTAATAGTAGACGAAGGGTCTCGACTATATTCCTCTAGTTGCGGTCTAATTGTCTAGTTATGGAGGATTTGTTCTCCGACCTCTGGGATAGTGTTCGTCCTTTTTCATGTTTAATTAATACTTAATCGCACTCCACCACTTAATATTCGCAAAGTTACTATAATTGAAAATTGTAGAACCAATCAGCAAGTTTCAATGTGTAATCATCGCTTGCATCTATTATTTAGTATTATATGTACTATAGTGTGTGTATATATATTATAGCTAAATTCAATTGTATTAGTTGAATTGTTTTGAGTTTGAAACGGAGGAATCTGCAGACGTTATTTTTTATATGTGTATTAGGTAAATTTTCGGATTGATACAATAGTCTACAAATCACGTCAACCAAATACTTCGCATCAGACAAGTTCTGTACGACAGGCTCGATTGAGAGAGCGTAAGCAAAAGATTTGAACACGTGATTTTTTGACCTCATATTCTCACTTCACCAACCCGACTACCTCTTAGGGGTGACTCCGTAAATTACTTGTTAATCTTACTCAAATTCATGAATCTTTATTTATCAGACTTCATTGAGCTAGCTCTGATATCAATGAAGAGTTTTGATAGTGCTTTGAGAGAAATTAGACCGAATTCAAGTAAACTCAGTACATAACCAAAACATTAGATCCCAAACTCAAAATCTTTAAGACAATGAGCTATAAATCCTATTTTATTATATATCTTACTTTATCTTTATGTCTCTTTTTTGCACATAATTACTTGTGAATTTTTAACACTAGTTAGATACGAATTAAATCAAAATCAACATTTAATTTCAAATGATTATTTATTAAGTAATTTATTTAAGGATGTGTGAGTTAGGATTTGTTATTTTTTAATAATTTATTAAATGTATATTATCAGATTGTTTTAGGGCATGATTATAGATGAAGCAATTTTGATAATCTCATAAGCATTAAAATGGAACCTTTTCTTCAAAGTGAACTTAGATTCTATTATTCCATAAACTTATCTAATGCAGGCATCTTAGAACTTAGTAATCAAAATGTGATGAAAATGTTTTGGAAATAACGATATAGTATTATATACGATAAAATGTAGTTCTTGAAGTAGTTTGAGATTTTTTTTCTGATTTTAGTATCGGTTTTAAATTTGTTTGATTTAATAAATTATTTTTTATGATGATAAATTAACATGAAAAATATAATTATATTTACAAAACGTTAGATATATCAAATATGCTTTCTAACAACGTCTATTTCTCTCCGAGATTGCATTTCCATACAATTAGAGATGTCAATAAGTCGGGCGGCCGAGTTGGCCCGAGCTATAGCCGAGTTGGCCCGAGCTATAGCCGAACGAGCCACGGGTCGGCCGGAGTGGGCCATCCCAACCAGTCCTTTGTTTTTGAAATAAAAAACTTTCAAAACTACGTCGTTTTGAAAATAATGATTCGACTACAGGCTTGACAGGGCCAGCCTGCAGCCTGCTCATAATCAGCCAATGGTCAACCTGCAGCCCACCGGCCCAATCATAGTCTACCCGTGGCCTACCCGTAGGCTGGCCAACCCAGGTCAAAAACAAACCGGGTCGGGCTAGGCCAGGTCGGGCCTACTTTGATATTCTTACATACAACTATACCTAAATGCATACTCCACAAAACACTTAAAAAATTGTAATATCATAACATATATTACTAAAAATGTATCAGATTTTAAATTAAATTATAACGTTTTCAAAACATTCAAAATTTAACAAAACTAACTCTTCACTAGACATAAATATTGATTCAACATTATTTTTTATTTTTTAAATAAAAGTGAGTCTTACAGTTAAGTAGAGTGTAGCCCACTTTTTGATAAATTTAATAAAAACTAATTATGTCATAATGAGACCCACTTTTTGACATAATATTTAATCAATAAAGAGTTAATTAAGTCAAATTTTGTTTCATTTAAAGTATGTTTTAAACATTTTAAAAATATAAAATTTAATTTGATCACTTTAAAATGTTTAAGTTCAAGTTATATTTTATTGTAAATATTAATTTCCAAAATACACTTTTAACTTAGCATATATCTAAACACAACATAACCTATTCATACATATCCATCAATCAATAATTGATAAATCATTGATCAAATAGCTATATATCAAACAGACTATTGCAATTTGACTAAAACCAAAGGTAAAAGATTTAGAAAAAAGAATATGGATTAACCTTTTGAAAATTGGAAGTGATTAATACAGACAAAGAACATTTTTCCCCGTCTAAAATGTCAGCAATTGTGGCTAGTAGGCACCGAATTCGGTGCCTACCATGTTTAATAAAACAAAAATATGGTTGGCCGATTTGGCCAACCATAACTTCGTATCTTCATATCTCTTGCCTATTAGAGGATGGGCGGAAGAACAAGCCCAAAAAAAAGAGAGAGAGACTTGAGGTGAGGTGAGAGAGAAAAAGACAAAAAAAATATTGTGTATTTTTGTAAGTCTAGTTTTTCGTCTTGTAATTCTTCAAATTTTTAGTAGTAAAATTTTTCTATCCTTGCTCGTGGTTTTTACCATGATTTAGGAGTTTTTTACGTAAAATATGTCTGTTCATTACTATTCTTTTAGTCCTATTTAGCTGTGAACCTACTTTAATCATGTCAATTTTTACAATAAGTGGTATCAGAACAAGGTGAGAAAATTACGACGAATTTTTTGACATAATCCGTTCGGAGTTCGAGTGAACACAGTGAAAGTTGATGAACAGTAATCACAAAAGATGACAATTGTTCATACATTTGTTTTACATTAAACTATGCAGTTATTGTAATTCAAGTATACAGTACTATTCACGTATGTGACACTATTCATACATACGGGTACTATTCATACGTATGAGTGCTATTCACTTGAAATAGTGAGAGCTAAATTTTGTTCGTGATAGAATGAATGGAAGTAAAATTTGAGATTGAAAAATTCAATGGCAGTAATTTCTTATTGTAGAAGTTGAAGATGAAAGCTATCTTGAAAAAAGGATAATTGTTTAATAGTCATCAGTGAAAGGTCGATAACATTCATAGATGACAATAAGTGGAATAAGATGGACAAGAATGTTATAACAAATCTTTATCTGGCACTAGCAGATGGGGTGTTGTCAAGCAAAGAGGAGAAGAAGACGACAAAAGATATTTGAAATCATCTCACAAAATTGTACGAGACCAAATCACTCTACAACAAAAATTTTCTAAAGACGAAATTATACACTTTACGCATGGGGAATCCACTTCGGTGACAAAACACTTAAATACTTTAAATACTCGATTTTCCTAACTCACATCATTGGGACACACAATAGAGAAAAGTGAACGTGCAGAACTTCTACTCCAAAGTCTACCAGATTCATATGATCAACTCGTCATCAATTTAACAAACAACACAGACACTCTAGTCTTCGACAATATTGTAGTTGCTATTTTGGAAGAAGAGAGTCCGCACAAAAGTAAGGAAGACAGCCTAGCAAATTCGCAACAAGCGGAGGCCTTGGCGGTGACGAGAAGAAGATCAATGGAACGTGGCCCAAGTGAAAGTCATAGTCATGGTAGATCAAAATCTAGGAGTAAGAAGAATTTCAAGTGCTATAACTGTGGCAAGAAAGGGAAATTGAAGAAGGATTGCTGGAATATGAATAAGAAAGATTATATTCCTCAAGAAAATGCGACAAATACTTCAAATGATGGAGGTGCAATGGTCTATGAAGCGACAACAACTATTGGAGGCAAGAGAAGATTTATTGATGTATGACTTCTCGATTCAGCAGCTACTTTTCATATGACCTCTCGAAAAAAATGGTTCTATCGATATGAATTTGTCTATGGGGATCTGTGTACAATTGTATTGATCAAGCTCTGAGGATCATTGGTATTCGCACCATCAAGTTAAAGTTGTATGATGATACAATTCAGCCTATTGAAAAAGTGCGACATGTGGAAGGCTTGAAGAAGAATTGTTATCTGTAGGACAACTAGATGATCTTAGTTTCAGATTTGAGATTTAAAATAAAATAATGAAAGTGATTAAAGGAGCGATGGTATTTATGAAATCAGAGAAAATTATTGCAAATCTGTACATGCTAAAGGGAGTAACTTTGCAAGAAAGAGAGGCATCCGTTGCGGTGACTAGTCTAGATGGCAAATCTGCAATGACGTGACATAAAAAGCTTGGACAGATGTCAGAACAAGGAATGAAGATACTTGCAGAGAAGAATCTGCTTCCAGGTCTCACAAAGGTATCACTACCCTTCTGCGAGCATTGCATTGTGAGTAAGCAACATTGATTGAAGTTTAACACATCAAAGTTCAGCAACAAAGAAATTCTAGAATTTATTCACTCTAATATATGGCAAGCACTAGTTACGTCAATAGGAGGAGCAAATTTCTTTGAATCATTCATTGATGATTATTCGAGGAGATGTTGGGTGTTTTCTATCAAGAGAAAGGCAGATGGGTTACTTTCAACTTTTACAAAGCGCTAGTGGAATTAGAAGTTTGTAAGAAGATTAAGTGTTTGCGCTTAGATAATAGAGGCGAATATACTAGTAAAGATTTTAATGAATTCTGCAAGCAAGAAGACATCAAAAGGCAGTTCACGACGGTACACACTCCTCCACAAAATGGAGTAACAGAGTGGATGAATAGAATTCTGTTGAAAAGAATAAGAGCGATGCTGAGAACTGCAAGCTTAGATAAGAAATTCTAGACAGAAGCAGTCAATACCGTCTATTATTGTAACATCCCCTCACCAGTTGCCATGAATAGGAGTGTATAAGTGTATAGTGACATATGTATGCATTCATATATGCACATGCATAATAATAAGTGAATTCTTGCACATGAAATGTTTGTACATGCACACATGACATT
>JANIIA010000002.1:1302107-1339097 GCA_027478495.1 Erythroxylum alaternifolium
CTCCATTATCTTAGGTTATGTGTCGGAATGACCTACGGGCGTTCCGGTACGTACTCTAAGGTAATGGGGTGTTACAATTATGTGGTGAATCGAGCTCCATCAACTGTAATTAAGTTTGAGACTTCGATGGAGATGTGGAATGACAAACCAGTGGATTATTCCAACCTTCATATATATGGAAGTCCTGCCTATGTGATATTCAATGCCCAAGAAACTACGAAGTTAGATCCAAAATTCAGAAAATGTATTTTCTTGGGATATGCTGAAGAAGTAAAGGGATATTGTCTGTGGGATCCCACTGCCTACAAGATTGTTATCAGTAGGGATGTTATCTTCATGGAAGATAAGGATCAATAGCAGGCAGAAAATGTTGGCACTATACAAGAGAATCCAGAAACTACAATAGTACAAGTAGATAAGGAAGTTGATCAAAATGATTCTTCTAAAGCTGCATCAGAGCACGAGGAGCAAGAAACAGCTGAATATGATGTTTCAGACACTCGGAGATCAACTCGCACAAAAAGAGCACCGAGCTGGCACTCAGATTATATTATGGAGAGCAATATTGCATATTGTATTTTAACTGAGGACAGATAACCATCAACTATTCAAGAAGCAGTGAAAATTTCAAATGCATCTCAGTGGATGGCAACAATGTTAAGATCAAGTAGAGTGATATTGTGCTAGATTGGTGGTGAAAGGATATGTTCAGAATGAAGAAATTGACTTCAATGAAATATTTTCTCTTGTGGTTCGACTCACTATAGTTCGAATAGTTCTAGCAATGTGTGCTATATTTGACTTGCATCTTAAGCAGTTAGATGTGAAAACTGCATTTCTTCATAGAGATCTTAAAGAATTCCTTCATCATGAGCCTTGAATACAGCAGACTAAATGCAGACTCTTGTGCATATTTCAAGAGGTTTGAGAAAGATGATTTTATAGTCTTATTGTTGTATGTAAATGATGTGTTGGTACCAGACCCTAAAAATGATTGTATCAAAGAATTGAAGGTATAGTTGGCTAGGGAATTTGAAATGAAAGACTTGGGACCAACAAACAAGATTATAGGGATGCAAATTCACTAAGACAGAAATAATTGGAAGATTTGACTTTCTCGAAAGAATTATTTGAAGAAGATCTTGCAGCGATTCAACATGCAAGATTGTAAGTCAATTTATACCCCTCTTCCTATTAATTTAAAGTTATCCTCAAGTATGAGTCCTAGCAATGAAGAAGAGATGATGGAGATGTCTCGAGTACCGTATGCATCAGCAGTGAGAAGCTTAATGTTCGCCATGATTTGTACAAGACCAGACATTGCACATATAGTGGGAGTAATTAGTCGATACATGGCGAATCATGGTTGAGAGAATTAGAATACTGTTAACAGGATTCTCAGATATATGAAGGGAACCTCA
Source organism: Erythroxylum alaternifolium (assembly GCA_027478495.1). Lineage (NCBI taxonomy): Eukaryota > Viridiplantae > Streptophyta > Magnoliopsida > Malpighiales > Erythroxylaceae > Erythroxylum > Erythroxylum alaternifolium. The sequence continues at coordinate 1,303,529 of JANIIA010000002.1, forward strand.
GATATTGCATTATGTTATGGAGGATCAGATTTTACTGTCAAATGATATGTTGATATTGATTATGCAGGTGATCTTAATAAAAGTAAATCCACAACAAGATATGTGTTTACAGTAGCTAAAAGAGTTGTGAGCTGGGTTTCAAAACTGTAGTCAATTGTGGCTACGTCAACAACAGAAACAGAATATGTAGCAGTTACACAAGCTAGTAAAGAAGTAGTGTGGTTGAAGATGTTGGAAGAATTTTGGTATAAACAAGAGAATATTACTCGGTATTGTGACAGTCAGAGTGCTTTGTGTCTTGCAAGGAATCCAGCATTTCATTCAAAGACAAAACACATTCGAGTTCAATATCACTTCGTTCATGAGAAAGTGGAAGAAGGAATGATGGACGTTTAGAAAATTCATATAATGCATAACCTGATAGATTTTATGACAAAAGTAATCAATGGTGACAAGTTTATGTGGTGTCGATCCTCGTGTATCCTGAAAAAGATGTGAGCAACATGAAGTTACAAGGTAGAAAGAATGGTGTGAAGATATGATTGATTATCAATCAAATCTTCAAGTGGGAGAATTGTCAACTATTAACGACAACATGGTTGACTTGGTCAACCATATCTTCGTATATCTTCCTGCCTATAAATAGGCAGGAGATAAACAAAGAGAGGATTAGCAAAACAACTAGCAAAAAAAGAAGAAGATAAAGAGACGTGAGGTAAGAGGGAAAAAGAAAGAGAGACAAAAATATTGTGTATTTTTGTGAGTCTAGTTTTTCTTCTTGTAATTTTCTATTTTTTCAATAATAAAATTCTCCTGTCGTTACCTGTAGTTTTTACCATAATTTAAGAGTTTTTTTACGTAAAATCTGTCATTACTATTCCTTCAGTCTTATTTAGCTTCGAAATTGCTCTAACATAAAATGATGTAATGCCGCAATGGTGATTTTATAAAATTTAACCGTCGATTTTCTCAGGTTCAGATGATCTGTTTCTATTATCTCGCTCCTATCATACTTTATAAACATCTATTTATTTATTTTTTATAAGCCCCATTTGTTGAATGACTGAATGTTGTTCACTTATTTGTCAGGAATTTCGAACTGGATGGTCTGGAAAATGTTGTCGGCGTCACTGTTTAACGGTTAGATAGTAATGCTTTGTGTTTTTTGGAACTTCGGTCTAGTCTTTCGATCTCGTAAGGCTGCGATGTTGCAAGATAATTGATCCTTTAGGATAACATGTAAAATGGGTTGGACCGTTTGTTTTGATTTTATTTTTTAAAAATTTATTGAGCAATCATTTCTTAAATAATTAAAATTTTAAAAGAGATTAATTGTTAAATTTAAACTAAAAACTTTCAATCAAATTAGATTAAAAAGGTAAAATATATAAAATATTAAATTCAACCAAAATAGATAATTCATTATAATTATTTTAAATTATTAATTTAAGTTGAATTTAATTAATTCAATTTTAATTTAAAAACTGAATTAGATTAGTATATTAATAACTTTGTTATTAGTTTTAATCAAATTTATGAAAATTCTAAAAAAGAACTGAAATTTTTAAAATTCAAAAAATAGAAAATTTTAAAATTTCAATTATATTAACTCAAACAAATAAATTTTTTACTAAATTTAAATATATAAAATAATAAAATAATAAATACATACTCTAATTTTGGGTGGATACTACATTAGGATTGAAAGTCCTCTAAATGCTTTTTGAAGGATGTGAGTCTCCGTTAAAGTTTGCAACGAGGGGTTAGTATTTCCTTAAATCTTTTATTCTAATTATTCTGTTTTAAAATTTTATTTATATATTTATGTAGATTTATATAAATGTGTGTATAAAATTTAATAAAATATTATAACTAATGTAAAAATATAATAAAAACAAAATATTCTCTTCTAAGATATCCTATTTCTTTTGTTCCCATTAAATATTATTCACCTAATTTTAATTTACTCCTTTCAATAAATAAACCAAATTAATTTTAAAATAAGGGAACAGATTTTCCAGAACTGAAAATCTATTCCCGAGTCCTCGAATCCGAATCTCAAAAACGACTTAAAAAAAAATTGTGCGAATGAATATTAAACTCCGAGATAAAAGTGATCTCATCCATTAGGTCACAGCATGTTCGTTTCATCAAAGTTCATGTCAGCTGTGATTATTAAAAAATATAGCAACGGATAAAGTACCAACATTATTATAAACCGGACACCTGTCAAGTCACTCGTCGTCGCTAAAAAAAAAAAAGGCAACAGTTAATGTACCAACATCAACATTATTATAAACCGGACAGCTGTCAAGTCACTCGTTGTCACTAAAAGCTTATTTTGCCCAAAAAGACCAAAACAATTCAGACAGAATATCTTAACCTGCTGTTGACAAATTCAAATGGCATGTTTAGTTGACTGAAATAATTATTTTATTACTGATATATTTTTAATGAATAGTTAGTTTTTGTTTGGTTAGAAAATAATATACAAAATAATTAGTCTCAAGTTTAATTACTACTGCACTTTAAAGAATAGATAAAGTAAAGATATCTCCTTATGTCTTTACCAATTTCGTGAAACACGGAATAAATAAAGGTAATCTTTCCCCTCCTCCTCATCCTCTTCCTCCTCCTCCTCCTTCTTATTATTATGGTTGTTGTTATTGTTGATAATTTTCTTCTTATTCTTTTATTATATAATAATAATAATAATAATAATAATAATAATAAATGGAGATTATAATAAATATTTTGATCATTTTGTTAATTATTCCTTTGTTATTCTAAATTTATGTTTTCAAACCAAACATTGACATATACCATCATTAGAAATTCTTAGGAATAAACCAAATTAAGTAATACTCATTATATTCTATTTTTCGTCTAATTTATTCCTAAGAATAACTATTCAGCTCTTTATTTATTCCAACATATGAACTAATTTTTCTCGTTATTTTAAGAATACCTAAGAGAGTAAGTCATTAATTAAATATAAAATTATATATTTTTAGCAATGATCTCGTCCATAAACTTAGATTTAGATGTTTTCAATGGACCAACCTATAGACTAAGCCTAGGCTTAGATCTACTCGAGATTTAATTGTTCTAAATAAAACGACATTATTTTGCTTAAAAGAGTTAGGTCTCGAATAAGCCTGGACTTAGATAACTCAGGCCTAAACTTAATTAAAAAATACGTTATTTTAAAAAAATTGGCAGGATTGACCTATGGGTCGATCCATTGTCATCCCTATATATTTTAAATAAATTACTAGTTAATAAAAATTTAATAATCTTAAATTCTTATTTTTAAATTACTAAAATATAACAAAAATAAATGAGATTCAACTTAAAATTTTTTAGTTAGTAAGTATAAAAAAGTTTTTAATGCATAATTTAAGTGAAGAAGTATTAGTTTAGGTATTTACTTAAAATGGATTTAATTTAATCTACTGATTAATAAACTTTAGTATTGACAACCCTTTTTTACTAATAGATAAAAAATTTATGAATGAAACCCTAAAAGACTATTCTTTCAAATACCCTAATCAAACCCGAAATTATATCCTCTGATGCTAAAAGATTTTTGCCGTTAATTTGATCACTACCCAAGGCAATGACGCGACTAGGAGCAGACGAATATTCTACGGCATAACGAATAAGTATGGGAATGGGAAGGATAAAAGGTATACACTTTTTTTATAGTTTAATTTTTAAATTTTTAAAAACTTCTTTTACTTTTTAATTTTTTATAATTTTCTTTACTTTAAATTTTGATTTAAAAATAAGAAAATATATTTATTATGAATATTATATTTATATTAATCAAATGTTATTTACGTAACGATTTAATCTAATTTTTAAATTTGAATTGAATTAATTAAATTTAACTAAAACTAATTAATTATTATAATTATATTAAATTATTAATTTCAGTAAAATTTAATTGATCCAAATTAATTTTAGGGGTTGAATTGTATTTAAAGAAAATTTAAATTACAGAAAAATTATATTTTTTTACCCCAAAAATGTGAACACTAGATAAACTAATGAGTATTAAGTTGATAAAAAGAGCATGGAGTGCGCAGAGAATGGAGCATACACGTAATGGACATTCATATTCCTGAGCACGAAGTGACTGGTGATGGGTATGGGAAATGGAAGCACTTTCCCGAGAAGAATAGTTCCTCTTTTATCTTCCAAGTATAATGGCCGTCGAAGTGCCCTGGATAAGCTTTATCGTTCAGCACTTTTACTGCACAGATCATATTCCTCTCCAACGTCACTGTCTCCTGGGGACCTTCACAGGTTCTGACTTCGGAGTCTGCATAATAATATTCAGGAGGAGAAAAGCGAGACCTGCGTATGTTCAGAACTGATTCCGGAAAATAAAATTGTTGGTATTTAATTTTCTCTAATTTTGTTTAAATGTAAAGGCATACAAATCCTTCTAGTCAAACGAAAATAGGGATAGCAATTTAGTTAAAGTCTAATCTGATTTATTCTTATCAAATTGATTCAAAATAAATATATCTATTTGAATTTGTTCTAATTTAAATTTGAGTTTAATAACTTTTTTAGACTCGTAAGTTACGAAGAAAAAATTAAATTTGGATTAAACCGAATTAAAAAATTTTAGCTAAATTTTATTATAATTTTTAATATGGGTAGAGTGTAGAGTCCATTAACAATAATTAGATTTGGGTTAATCATTGACAAAATGACTAGAATTAGTTATTTGGATAGTTGATCCTTACCATTTATAAACTCTTTAATATTTTCATATTTAGTCAATATAAGATATTTTAGCACTCTCATTCAAGTGCAACTAGGACTGGACATCCAGTTGTCACTTGAAGTAGACGCAGTGATAATCGGACAGCGCTGCTAGGACTGGACATCCAGATGGACAACTGAAAAATTAATAATATAAATCAAACATGCTTTGATACCATCTTAGAATTTTTAATATGGGTAGAATGTAGAGTCCATTAATAAGAATTAAGCTTGAGTTAACTATTGTCAAAATGATTAGAACTAGTCATTTGGATAGTTGATGCTTACCACTTATAAACCCTTTAACAATTTCATGTTTAGTTAATATGGAATACTCTAACACTTCCCCTCACGTGCAACTGGGACTTGACATCTAGTTGTCACTTGAAATAAACGCAGTGATAACCGGACCAGGCCACTGAGACTGAACATCCAGATGGACAATCGAGAAATTAATAATCTGGACCAAACCTGCTCTAATGCCATATTAGAATTTTTAACATGAGCAAAATGTAGAACTCATTAACAAGAATTGAGCTTGGGTCAACTATTGCCAAAATGAATAAAACTAGTCATTTGGATAAATGACCTTACCACTTATAAATCCTTTAACATTTTCATGTTTAGTCAATATGAGATATTCTAATAAATTTCACCCGATTTATATTTAGATTTAAATATTTAAACTTGATATGATCAAATGCAAAAATTTAAACTCAATATCATTAGAATTTGAAATTTTTTAATTAATCTCGTATTTATTTAAACTTAATTCATTATATACCAACTTTCTTTACTTGCAAATTTTAAGCGGTTTAACTTTATTTTTTATTAATATCCTATTATCAATTACTTTAAGTCAGATCTATCATTTAACCATTGCTTTTAATTATTGCATGTATTTAAGAAATTAATCTAGTCGATTAATCCAAAAAAAAAAACAAATAGATATCATCACTATTATTTTAAAAACTGGACCGAAGGTTATACACATAAGACAAGAGATTCAAAGTTTATACCGTTATAAGATATCAAATTAAAAATTTTAAAATATGAGCGAAAGAAATTGTTTTTTCCTATTAGCAAATTTTAAGTTTAATTGAAATAAGAAATTATGAAATAAAAATTAATTGATGGATAAGAAATTATTAATTTATAAAATTAGTTAATTAATTAATAAATTGTTCAATTTTTAATAATAAAATTATTAAAATAAATTAAATAAAAGTTAAAAGTTTTGACATTTCAAAGTTTTTAATGATGTTACCAACCTGAGGCGTTCTATGTATCTAAATAGCAGTTATAAAGAGTAGTCTCAAGATCTTGACTCTATTTTCTGAACGTGGGAACTTAAACCTGTGTACTGTACGCCCTTTTCTGAAAGTGGCAGACTTTTTCATGCATTTAAAATTCACTATTCGTACATGTACCATCAGGTAAAAACCTACTGGGACATGTACACTTGTGGCTTCGTATCAGCTTCCTCCTGAGCATTGAAGTTGGAGCCTTCAGAAGTAATTCAAGCATTGGAACTCTGGCTGGTACTTACCTTGTGCACTTCCGAGAAACAAAGCGACATTCCGTACAAGGAAAGGGCTTTCTGTTGCGAACACAACATGATTCGGCATTACAGGGGAGTAATTTGTTATAAGAAGAACATATTATAACATAGCTTAAGAAGAACCCTGAAATGCACCTTATGATTATGTTCAAATCGTCAAACATTTGTGCACCAGTTCAAATTCGATTTTCCCAGCTTGATGGTTCTGTGTTATGCTATCTAGATAATGCTTCGCGGGATTGGCTGCTCTCGAATATGTATGCCAGCCTCCATATCTGCAAAAGAACCATTCCACAATGTCAACTGAAACAGTGAACTACAGAACTTGAGGCTAAATAGCATTGACAGGAACGGCAAGAGACAAGCAGCTGAACATGTTAATTACAGGGTAGCACAGTGAAGTTCCGTTGGGATCCTTTCATTTCCTTTTAAAGCAACATGCTTCTGAGCATCTTAAGCAGCCAGAAAAACATTCACATCCATAGAATGAAATTCCAAACTCATTGTCATGGCTTTGTGTGAGGGCACAAGCACCTGAAAACTAATCTTATGAGGTAACCGACTAGAAATACGGATTTGTGCCCCCAACACATTGATCGGTAAAGCAAGTTGACGAACTTCATACTCACTTTATCCAGATGAACTTATTCCAGAAGTCCATCAAAGGCTAATGTGACTGATCCGTGTTTTCAAGGAATGGGAGCACCTGGTATTGAATAATCTCACTTACATACCATAGATTTATTGGTATAATGCTTCTTAGTATGATGATGCAAACGCCCCATGAGATGCAACGATTCTTTGCATGTAAGAACGAGCACCCTGCTCCAGAAGCCTTGTTTGAATCTATGCATCCTCATACTAATAACTGGAGACCACACAGAAAAGCCTTCACAGTTGATGAAAAAAGATACAGAGCTCATAGAAACATTAACATTTATTTAACATTATAAACAAGACCAAAACAAGAAGCGCATGCGAATAAGCAAGCTCTAATTGCCAAGGTACTATGATACATGAAATAAAACAGAAGTCAACATGCAAGGTGATGATTAATCATGGGAATTGATAACTCAGGTAATTCCTCAACCACAGAGTGGTTTCAAGCAAGAGGCAGATGCGCTTGAAGCCCATGAGTTTCCAATTTCCCATTCCATATCATGAATAGCTGTATTCGGAAACTGCACATATACTTTGATATCCAATGTCTCAGAGCTTTGACACTATGAATTCACCAAAAAGTAAATTAGCTACTAAATTCAGTGACTCGGGTATAGCATCATATATTATTCTATGTTGATGACACTACCAATTCCATGCAACAGATAAGGCGAGACCCCTAGAAGTCTGATACAGGCATAGTGAGTGGCAAATATAAGCTTTTCATTACAACTGCAAAAAAGCCTTAACTGTAGCTAGAAAAAGTATGGACAGAGTTCCATATTTTTTTGGTGATAGCGACAAAGAAGTTTACATGCTCAGAAGGGCGTCACAAGTTCCTTGATTCTGAGCACAAATGTGAAGAATTCTCAGCAGTAGAGTTAGAACTCCCACTACTAAATGCTAATTTACCCAGAACATATCCTAACCCATAACCTAAGCAAGCCAAACAATACTCCAAACAAGGAAGGCAACAATCAAAAACATATCATATCACAATATCGAACAGAAATCTCAAATACTAATATATGAAATTCAGGAACAAGCAAAACCAATTTCACTAATACAGATGCATATTCAGTAAGGGGTCTGAAACAAAAACATAAAGGAACCAAGAAATTACCTCCACAGCGTTCTTCAACAAAAGATCATCTCAAGTATCCAAGGAGAGGCAGGAACTAGAGCTCCCATGACTAAAGACCCAACAAACAGCTCTTTTTCTCTTTAAAACCTCTTCTTCGTCACTTCCACCCAGAGAATGAATAAGCAACTCAGTGTCATAGGACATTGTCAAGGAAAAAAAATAAAGGAAAAAAAAAGAAAACAGCAGACAGGCAGGCACCGAGGAAAGGAAAGTTTTACGGTTGAAACGTGGAATGTGGGTGTGTGTGTGTGTGTGTAGTGTCGGTTGGTTTCAGTTGTCCGTTGATTTCATGGAAGTTCTACGGACTGTGAGTGGCCACTGTGTCGCGTTGACTTTTGACTAGTAATTCCTTTTCTTTTCCCAAATTTAAGTACCGATTTATACCATCTTCATCTTCTTATTATTATCTATTCTTTGTCATATTATTCAGCTTATTACTTATTTCATATAATATTTATTAAGTATTAATGTATTTATTTCCTTTTATTTTCATTTATTTCTATTGTTTTTATTTTTATTATATATATATGGATTTATTTATTTGTTCTTTTATTATTACTTTTTCACATGGATTATTTGAAAACAAATTCTTTATTAGTTAGGGATAAGACTTCATACTACTGACATCTAAACAACAAGCTAATATAATTTATTTCACAAGGTCAATGATCGGAAAGCTTCCTTTTCTCAATCTTCTTCACAAACCCCGCACTTTAGTGAGATTTTTACTAGGTTGACGTTGTTATTGTTATTATTCTTTATCAGGTAGGAGAAAAAAATAATTGGTTGTTTTCTTATTCTGCAATAATTTGGGGAATATTTGTAAAATGAAAGTAATATTTGTTTGTTTTTACTTAATTGTCACCTTCATCGGTATTCTCTTTAATTGAGGACAAACAATTTGTTTAATTGATATTAAGATATACTACCATTAATATTTATCAACATTCTAAAGTTATTTTAATTAATAAAATAGAAAATAAAGTCAATTTAAAAAACTAATGTAATTTAATTTCATTATTATTTAGTATGGGATGGTATTAATAAAAAGTAGTTTTTATTTTTATTAAGAGCCATATTAGCATTAGCCTATAGTTGATTTTCTGTTAATAATTAACCCCTTGAAAAACTTGTAGGCCTTGTTTGGTTGGCATAGATTTTTGCTTGGGAACATAATCTTTTCCCTAAAATTTATATTATCACGTTTGGTTCATTTTTTTGAGTATTTAGGAAAGTAAAAACTTTCCCAATCTGGAGAAAGTAGTAGTACTTTACTTGGATTTTAAATCTCGTCACCCCTTGGTATTTATATTACTTTCATTAGGAATTTAATATAAAAAGTACGCTAGCCAATTCAACCCTTCTTTCTCTCTCAGCTCTACGATAACTCTTTTATAAAATCCTACCTCCTCTTGAACTATTCTTATTCTTCTCCATGTTCAGAAGATATTTGAATTTTTTTATTTTCATTTTGAGATTGTCTACTTGAAATAATGCACCATTTGTATTTTTTTCAATGTTAGAAAAAATTTTGATATTTGATTTAAATTTTAAGATTTATCTTTGTACTCGGTTGAGGGTTTTTAAATATTTTTCAATACTATATTTATGATATAACAGTATTATATGATTAGAATTTCAGAAATGAAAAAAACTAACATTTAATAATATTGATTTGTATTACAAATCAATATTATTTAACGATTTCAATTTTTATTCAGTTTATATAGATATAATTGAAAACACAAGTCAAAATTAAATTACTTCTATAAAATATTATTGCATACCAAATACTATAATAATTAATAAAAATCCACCCAACTTTGTTATTAGAATTCTTATAAGTATCCAAATATGTAAATATCTTTACTTTTCATAGATTTATTTTTTGAAGAATCAGATTTCAAATTAACTTTACTTTCTCGCCAATCAGACGAGACCGTATAGGATTATTTATAAAAATAATACAAAATAATAAAAGCTCACATGCCACATTACAAAAGTCAAAAGATGTAATTTGGGAGAAATAATTATTTCATAATTTTAAAAGCTTATGTAAATTGGTGTGCATTATTTAATTAAGCTTAATGACATTGCACATTTCTTTTAAATTTACAAATATAATACAATCACAATTATATAATTATAAGTAATTCGGACATAATTATGAAAGATTATAATTGGGGAAATTTGAAATCTTAATTGCATTGATTTGGTAAAGGGCATTTAATTAAAAAGATACAAGTAGAGAAGCAACGGTAAGTAGTAACATCCAAGGATACTGTAAGGAAGTGAAGCTTCAATGCAACTACCATTCTACGTTCTATTAAGTACGAGATTATTTGTGAACTTCTTCTATTCTTAGATTATTCAAGCAAAGGATAGGTTGGGAGGTCCGATCCTGGGCCACCGTGATGAGGAGTAGGTTGGTTAGATTGCAGACGTAAAGCAAATACACCAGAGCCTCCATTTTGGTATCCCAGAACTTGATGATAATCCCCTCCATTGTCCACCAAACCATAGTGTGGATCTTCATCTCTTTCTTCCTTCATCAAAGTAGGAACCAAAAAGAGAGAGAAAAAAAATCCCATCGCTTAAATCCCATATTCAGAACCAACTGAAGCTTATTGAGTAAATTATATATGTGTTTAATGCTTACAAATTCGTGGAGAAGCTTTTTGTGTATCTGTTCAGCGTTCCTGTTCTGCAACAAGAAGTAAAATGAGTAAGTAGAATCTGAGAAGGAAACTGATAAATGGTTATTGATGATTGCGCTAGGCAAGATGTGATTACCTTTTTCTTTTGAGTTTCGATCTGGTTGTTTAATACCCGGTACTGTTAATCGTAGAACATAGCTCACAAGTCAAAATACAGAATTTATTACTGATAGATAGTGTATTACAACATTACGGCATTTTAAAGGATTGGTTATCATTCTAAGTTCCTTATCAGGAAGAGTAGAGTAATCTGGCTTGCTTGTATTTAATCAGGTAAAGATCATGTGAAACTGATTCAATCGAGCCCAAAAACGATTGAGAAAACTGGAGGTTTGAAACTAATTGTAAGAACAGCAAAAGAAAAAGAAAAAGAAGAACAATAATCACTAAAAGATGGATGTGTGCTACTAATCACAAAGAGAAAGTTGAAAAACCTTGCGTTCACGAATGGCCTTCAAAGCATTGTCCATTTCCTGCTCGAGACCTTGGAGATCGTCAAATTCCACATCGTTCAAGCAGTCTCCCATCCGTTGCCTGTCAATGATTCATCAGTAATGAATCATTACTTGTTAAACCTTTTAAGCAACTTATGTACACACGTAGAGTTAGACTACAAAGCGACTACCTTATACTCCTCCGGAGATTCCTATTCACCTCTTTCAGTTTGTTTAGTTCTTGTTGCATGTTCTGCAGATTACAAAACATATGACGAGATTGTATCATATGACCGTGTTTTCTCTATTGCATATGAGAGGAGAGGGAAAGAAAGAGACCTCGTAGTGTGAACTCCATAGATCAATCCCCAAGGTATGCTGGTAAAGATCGAAAATCTCCTTGGTTCTGTACGTTCAAAGCAATAAATTTCCATTTTTTTGCAAAAAGAACAAAATGGTTAGCATCAGATATGTAATCTAGGGCTTGGAATAAAAGATTGAAAAACTGGTTTAAAGAAAAAGAAAGAGAGGTATGAACACTGACGTTGTTGAAGGGCTGATGTACTCGTGAAGTTTGCCAGTGATAGAAATCATGATTATGGAGACTTTGGCATCACAAAGAACAGTGAGCTCATTAGCCTTCTTGAAGAGACCATTTCGTCTCTTAGAGTAAGTAACTTGCCTATTAGTGGAGTTCTCTATCCTCCTGATCTGGATTTTCCCTCGAGCCATTACCTTCTCTTCTCTTTTTTCCTTCTCAAGTTTCTGAGACCCTTCATTCCTTTTTCTTATTAGGAATCAAAAGAATGGGAAAAGAAGAAAGGATTGGAAGGGAAGTGTAATCTTTATTACCAGAAATGGAAATACGTTGCCAAATCGGTGAAAGGTTTTTGCAGAGAAGACACTGGCAAAACGTGGCAACATTATCTCCAAATGTTTCTTCGATATGAGTCGAATATCGATGCGGGGGACCACCACTTTCCGTCTTGCCTCCGTCAAGTCGTCAGGTCCTGAACGGACCTCCGCCTCAGGGCTTTTGATTATTGCTTGGCTTGTCAGCAACGCATTTCATGGGATGAAATCTTCTGTACCATTTATCCCATTACATACCTATAAAGTCTTGAATTCTCTGTTTAGAGGTCGTCCCTACCATTTTGTCAACGTTTGAAATACTTGCTTTTTGATTGGAAATTATAAACTTTCGTAATTTTATTTGTTATTCATTACAAAATTTTAACTTTTAATAAATTATTTATTTAATCATTAAATAAAATAACATCATTTAATTAAATTAATAATAATCAATTTTAGTTATATATTTATCTAAAAATTCAAAGCAATTTCAAGTGATTCCGTAAATAATAATAATTTATTTATTATATATAATTTAATCTAAATTATTTAATGAATAAATAATTTAAAATTTTGTTGATGTGTTTAATTTAATTAACTAATAATAAGTTTCATTGTATCACTCCTTAATATTTAAGAAATCACTCCTGTTATGTCATTTTCTATGGTTTAACCATTGGCCTAAAATAACAAAGTAAGAACTTTGTTTTCCTTGATGTTTAAAAACCGGATTGGAAAGATAAAAGGTTTAAAAACTAAAAGGTTCAATCGATATTAGACTGTTATAAAACTAACTAAAAATGAAATAAAATTAAAGAATTTGAAATATGATTGAAAAAATTGTCCTCACTCATAGAAGAATTTGAAGTTTAATTAAAATATATATTATTAAATTAATTAATTTCAATTTATAAAAACTTATTGATAAATGAAATTAATCAATTTATTAATAAATTGATATGTTTTTAACAATAAGTAAATCAAACCGTAAAGTTAAAAATTGAATCAAAAAGTTAAATGGTTCAAGATGTCTACGATTAAACTAGCCGAATAAGTTGCATATTTTAATCATTAGTTTTTCCTTTAATGACGATTTTGCTAAAAATAGATAGATCTCTTGGTTTTCAAATATAATGCAAATAAAATTTAATTTTATATTGCTAAAATTTTAAAACTGTAAAATAAATTTTATTACATAATAAAATTATATAAAATACTAAAAAAAACACCGTTGCAAATAAAATCTATTTAGATAAAATTAGATAAAAATAAATTATAAATTGTTTCATTCAACCATTCAAAGCAAGTGGAGTATCAAATTTATGCCGACATGGGAAAAGTAACAGAAAGTATGTGTTGTCCCATGCGGGCTATGGCTAAGAAACAAAAAATTAATGTCAGTATTTATATTCCGGCAATTACAAGAACCATCCATGGTCCTGCGTACAACACTTAGCAACTTCTTTGGTGACCAGTGGCTTTACAAGTACACCTATAAGTTATATAGCTGAAAGTCTGAAACAGTAGCTGGAGCCTCCGACTAGTTTAACCTCAAGACAGGTCCTGGTGTTTGGAGAAATTAACGTTGTTTAGGCAGGTAATAACGTCATGTCGTGTCATGTCAATCAGTGTTCTGGTCAGAGGTTGGAATTCCTAACAATGGCTAAACGAAAAAATGGTCAGCTCAGCTCTTGCATGGACAACGAGACAAAGTTTCCATGTTGAAATGGACAGAGATACAAACACTTACATGCCCAAAATGAAACGATAAATTTTAGGAAATACGATGCCGTATTAGTCCGTTCCAATTCTAATCGCAAACTTGCGGTTGCTTCAAGTAATAGGAGGTTGAGTAAGATTATGGGTTGGCAACCTTGAGATGGACCAATATCGAAGTAACCGGCATGAAACCTGGTTACATTCACAAGCTATTTGTGTTATGACGATGAACATTTGAGTGTTATTATACATCAAACATTATTACACGTGACGTGATTTAGATTTACTTGGCATCTTGATTTGTTTATTCACTAAAAGTAAAACAAAGACACGGAACGAATCCTTAGGCCCAAAAACCAAACCCTATGGGCCCAAGGACTCGTTTGATTCGAAATTTAGTATGTACTTTTTGAACAATTGGTAAAAGAGATTTTTAGTTGGACACCTGGACGGCTGGACCCGACAACAAAGTCACACCTAATTAATTTACAGTTTGACCTCTTTACGAAACTGGTACTATAAATTTGCCTTTAAGTGCACGTTGTTACCTTTTTAGGAATAAAGAAATTCAAGTTCTTCAGTTTAATTTAAAATTAACAGATGAAATTATTAAAATTTATATACAATAATTTTTATTTTAATTTTTTAATATCTTATAGTTTTAATTTAAAATAAAAATGTTAAAATTGTATTTTTATAAGATTTTTCAAATTATGTTTATATTAAAAGAACTTAAATTTAGAATAACTAACAAATTTAAACATTTTAATTATTCTCAAAATTTAAATAAATTCAAATTTAACTCGAATTTACAAAAAATTTCAAGTTTAATATGATTTATTCTGTCAATGATAAGTTAATTTTTTCATATTATCATTATTTATGTAAGAAATTCATATAAAAATAAAATTTTATTTCCATTCGCAAACTTTTTTATTTAAAAATTGATGTTTAATTTTTTTTGGAGTATACGGGCGAAACTCCTTATAAGAGACTCAACAGATAATAGCTCTTGTGTGACGGGGGCTTAACAAGTAACACCTCCAACAAAAGGGGCTAACGAGCAACACTTTCGGTGTATAAAACTTTCGGCTATCTCAGGCTCTTACAAAGATTGTAACAACGAGGAAAAAAATCGGACCTAAAACCTAGCGTACGTCAAGTCTCGCTCTCAACAATCCGGCCACAATCTTCGAAGTAATCGTAAGTAATAAAATAATTTCACGGGACAAATGGTCTGAAATCATATAGTTTCTAAAGTTTATTGAGTTATCATTTCTGTCGTTATAGGTAAACAATAATCAAAATCAAAATTATATAGAATATTGAGTGGTGAAGTTAAACATGAATCAGAATCCAATAATTATTTTGGTTAGACTAGTAAAAGTCTTTGAGGACCGACAGGAGGATTTTGAAACTAACCTCCCGACATGGACAGGAAATTCTGAAGAAAGCATATCTCAATTCGAAAATGAAAAACAGACAAACATGTTCTTCACTCCAAAATTGAGATGGTATTTGAGTTCGGACTCACCGGATTGGAGGTTAATAGACCAGGTTAATAAACAACATCTAATTTAATAAATCATAACAAAAATTAATAAATAAAAAGAAGTAATAGTTGATTATAATTTATAAACTCTTTTTTTAATATTATAAAATTTCACGTTTCTATTAATTCAAAATTTTAAAATTATTTAATAAATTAATAATTTAAATATAATTATTATCTCAAATAGAATTTATTGAAATTTTTATGAATAAAATATAATTTTAGTTATATGAAACTAAATTAATAGAAATTTAATGAAAACTGTGTTATTATAATTTTAAATCACCCGTTTTAATTTAAGTATGAAGAAATTTTATTAAGATGGTAATTAAAATTTAACTATAAATTATAGTATTGAGTGCAAATTAATGAAGAAATATGGGCCCTCTCTATTGGTAGAGACTAGAGAGACTTGCGAGGAAGCATATGACCGAACCAGATCTCCATTTTCATTTATATTTCGTATAATAATTGCAATCTCTGTAACTATTAGCCTCTCCGCTTCACAAATGCTATCTGCTTCTTGATCATCTATAGGCTATATACCCAAAAGTCTCGGATCTCAGGTACGTGCGATCTCATACTCCATTTCTTTTGTGTTAATGTTTTGAACAATTGATTCCGAATTACAGTGTATCCCATTTCAGACTTTCGAATTTGGTGATCTTGGTAGGTATTGAATTGTGTTGATTGATATTAATTTGGGCGTGTTTGGAAAATGTTGACGAAATTCGAGACGAAGAGCAATAGAGTGAAGGGACTGAGTTTCCACAGCAAGAGACCATGGATCTTGGCGAGCTTGCACAGCGGCGTGATCCAGCTATGGGATTATCGGATGGGCACTCTCATTGATCGATTCGACGAGCACGAAGGCCCTGTTCGCGGCGTCCATTTTCACACCTCTCAACCTCTCTTTGTTTCTGGGGGTAGGTTTTCAAATCCGGTTTTGTCACGTCGTGGATCTGGGATTTGGGTATGATCCAGTTGCATTGGGTAAATTTTGTTTATGCAGGGGACGATTACAAGATTAAGGTGTGGAATTACAAGCAGCACCGGTGTTTGTTTACGCTTCTTGGCCATCTTGATTACATCCGCACAGTTGAATTTCACAGCGAGAGTCCGTGGATTGTGAGTGCCAGTGATGATCAGACTATTCGAATCTGGAACTGGCAGTCCCGGACATGCATTTCGGTGCTAACTGGACACAATCATTATGTTATGTGCGCTTCTTTCCATCCTAAGGAGGATTTGATCGTGTCAGCATCGTTGGATCAAACTGTGCGTGTTTGGGATATTGGTGCTCTGAGGAAGAAGACAGTAGCTCCTACCGATGACTTGCGGTTTGGTCAGGTGAATACAGATTTTTTTGGTGGGGTTGATGCCATCGTTAAGTATGTCCTGGAGGGTCATGATCGGGGTGTTAACTGGGCCTCATTCCATCCCAATCTGCCACTTATTGTTTCAGGAGCAGATGACCGGCAAGTCAAAATTTGGCGAATGAATGGTACGTGTTTGTTCTGTTGCTTAAAACTATAGCCTGAAAAGAGGGGAAATGTTGACAATACTTGTTTAGCCAATATGAAGATCCGTGTACCCAAAACAAAGTCAAAAAAGAAAGGCCCGAAATCTTTATTGTTGAGTATAGGAATACACATCCTCTTGTTGTTAGTTGGAGTTGTTATGTATTAAACCAATAAGAATGGTTCCCTTGATGAATATTCGTTTTCGAAAACAAATTTTGGTTTGGAGTAGAGGTCCTCCAATTACTAGGTGTGATTCTTAAGCTTTGGATGTAAAACGAGCATGGATCACAGTACCTAATGAGATGACAAAACAACATTACAATTTTCAGGGATTGTTTTAACAGACAAAGTGATCTCAAACTTTTGGTCTTGTACATAGGTCAGCTCGTAATCAATGTTTTTAATCGAAAGAAGCTAATGGTAGCAAACTGACCTTTCTAATTTCAGATACAAAAGCTTGGGAAGTGGACACTCTGAGAGGGCACATGAATAATGTGTCATGTGTTCTATTTCATGCAAGACAGGATGTTATTGTGTCCAATTCAGAAGATAGGAGTATACGTGTGTGGGATGCCACAAAACGGACTGGTCTTCAAACATTTCGCCGGGAGCATGACAGGTTCTGGATTCTTGCATCACATCCTGAGATGAACCTTCTGGCTGCTGGTCACGACAGTGGCATGATTGTTTTCAAATTAGAAAGAGAACGCCCTGCATTTTCTGTGAGCGGGAATTCCATGTACTATGTCAAAGATCGTTTCTTGCGTTTATATGAATTCTCATCTAAGAAGGACTTTCAGGTTATACCAATTCGACGTCCTGGATCTACAGGCTTAAATCAAGGAGCAAGGGCACTTTCTTATAGCCCTACTGAAAATGCTGTTTTAATTTCTTCGGATATCGACGGGGGAACTTATGAACTTTACATAATACCTAAAGACCTTAGTGGCAGGGGTGAGATGGTTCAAGAAGCCAAAAAAGGTGCTGGAGGATCTGCAGTTTTTGTTGCTAGAAATAGGTTTGCTGTGCTGGAAAAGAATGGCAACCAAATCTTAGTGAAAAACCTTAAAAATGAGATTGTGAAGAAAACTGCCCTGCCGGTTGTTGTTGATGTGATATTTTATGCTGGAACAGGAAACTTGTTATGCAGAGCCGAGGACAGATTATTTATTTTTGACCTCCAACAGAGGATTAATCTGGGGGAGCTACAAGCTTCTTTTGTTAGATCTGTTGTATGGTCAAATGACATGGAAACTGTGGCACTTTTGAGCAAACATTCAATTATAATTGCTAACAAGAAACTTGTGCACCAATGTTCTCTTCATGAGACAATTCGTGTAAAGAGTGGAGCTTGGGATGACAATGGTGTATTTATTTACACCACCCTTAACCACATTAAATATTGTCTTCCAAATGGAGATGGCGGGATCATAAGGACACTTGAGATCCCTGTGTACATCACTAAGGTGTCCGGGAATACTATATTTTGCTTGGATCGTGATGGAAAAAACCGCACCATTGTTATTGATGCGACTGAGTATATCTTCAAGTTGAGCCTCTTGAGGAAGAGATATGACCAAGTTATGAGCATCATTAAGAGCTCAGAGCTCTGTGGGCAGGCAATGATTGCATATCTCCAGCAGAAAGGCTTCCCAGAAGTTGCCCTACACTTTGTGAAAGACGAGAGGACACGTTTTAACTTGGCCCTAGAGAGCGGAAATATCCAGATTGCAGTTGCTTCTGCCAAGGAAATCGATGAAAAGGATCATTGGTATAAGTTGGGACTGGAGGCTCTGCGTCAAGGTAATTCAGGCATTGTGGAATATGCTTACCAGAGGACAAAAAATTTTGAGAGACTATCTTTCCTTTATCTTGTCACTGGTAATATGGACAAGTTATCTAAAATGCTAAAAATTGCTGAAGTCAAGAACGATGTGATGGGTCAGTTCCACAATGCTCTTTACTTGGGTGATGTTAGGGAACGTGTTAAGATATTGGAGAATGCTGGCCATTTGCCCCTTGCATACATCACAGCCACAACCCACGGGCTCCACGAAATTGCTGACCGTCTAGCTACTGAATTGGGAGATAATTTACCCAAGATTCCCGAGGGAAAATCACCTTCTCTTTTAATGCCTCCAAGTCCAATCCTGTGTGGTGGAGATTGGCCTTTGCTAAGGGTCATGAGGGGAATGTTTGATGGTGGTCTTGATAACTCAGGCAAACATGCGCACGAAGAGTATGAAGATGCTGCAGATGCTGATTGGGGTGAGGATCTGGATATTGTTGATGTGGTAAATATGCCAAATGGAGATGTCAGCATGGTGTTGGAAGATGAAGAAGTGCACGAGGACAATGATGAGGGTGGCTGGGAAGTTGAGGATCTTGATCTTCCACCTGACGTGGACACTCCAAAAACTGTCGGCAATTCTCGTTCTTCTGTATTTGTTACCCCAACTCCTGGCATGCCTGTTAGTCAAATTTGGGTTCAAAAGTCATCTCTGGCTGGTGAGCATGTAGCAGCAGGCAATTTCGACACTGCAATGCGCTTGTTAAGCCGACAACTGGGTATAAAGAATTTTACTCCACTGAGACCATTGTTCCTGGACTTGTACATGGGAAGCCATAGTTACCTGCGAGCCTTGTCTTCAGCACCAGTGATCCCAGTGGCAGTTGAGAGAGGATGGAGTGAATCATCAAGCCCCAATGTTAGGGGTCCACCTGCTCTGGTGTTCAATTTTTCTCAGCTAGAGGAAAGGCTGAAAGCTGGTTACAAGGCAACAACTTCTGGAAAATTTACTGAGGCTTTACGGCAGTTCCTCAGCATTCTCCACACCATTCCTCTGATTGTGGTTGATTCAAGGAGAGAGGTTGATGAAGTAAAAGAATTAATCATCATTGTAAAAGAGTACGTACTAGGTCTGCAGATGGAACTTAGGAGGAGGGATATCAAGGACAATCCCATCCGTCAGCAGGAGCTAGCTGCATATTTCACCCACTGTAATCTTCAATTACCACACTTGAGGCTTGCATTGTTGAATGCAATGACTGTTTGCTACAAGGCTGGGAACATGAACACAGCAGCTAACTTTGCCAGGAGACTATTAGAAACCAGCCCCACCAATGAAAACCAAGCCAAAACTGCTCGACAAGTCTTGCAAGCTGCTGAAAAGAACATGAAAGACAAAGCTGAGCTCAATTACGACTTCAGAAACCCTTTCGTAGTTTGTGGCGCAACATACGTGCCTATATACCGTGGACAGAAGGATGTATCATGTCCTTACTGCAGTTCCAGGTTTGTTCCATCTCAAGAAGGAAAGCTTTGTACTGTATGTGATCTTGCAATCATTGGATCAGATGCATCCGGGTTGCTTTGTTCTCCTTCCCAGACGAGGTAATCCAAGCCTTAAAATTAGGAGCAATATTCAACTTCATCTACATCTTGTGCTTATGGCTTCTTCTCCAGAGCAGGGTGCTACTCTGAACAAAGTTGGATCATCGAAACTTGTACTTCGCCTATATCTTAAAAACTTTTTTGTTTCCAGGTTTAATTGTCTTCGTTTACAAATTTATTGCTCATGGTTATGATGTTTCATGTAATAAAACTTAAAAGGAATTTTGGTTTAGGCATTGTTGAGAGTTTGAGATTCGGTGTATTAGGCTATGATCGTAGCATATTCGATGCTTTAATGATATGTGCTGATTTTGAAAGTTTCTCGTCAAACTCATAGCATATCGTCTTTACTTCTTTTATCAACAACCTCCTGTTAAAAGTATCGTTTATAATCTGAAGAGGTTTAATAATATGTAGTCTTATTCTCTAATATTGTCTTTACTTCCTCTTTTCAAGAATTGGAATGTTCTGTTAAGAGAATTAGGTTGACCGTAACAGCTATGCTACTAACATGTCTCATTTCAGGTTCAACTTTTTCTTTTCATATTGATGTAACTTGCTGCTACTATTTATTGATTGTGCATTGAGTAATCATCGGAGACACACACATGCATACAACAATATTTACGTGATCCGGGTAAATCACTTAACGAACCAGTTACTTAAATACGATCCGAACTTTCTATCTCTTGAGTTTAAAACTTCCCAAGGAAACTAGCTTCATTCTGCGGCATTTCAGATCTAAGCTTGTTCCACTAGTTCAAATCTTAGACTTCCATCTGATCCAACTTTTACATTGTCCATAACTCCATGCTCACATATTAGCAGTTGCCTTTAGGGACTTATCGCAATTTGAAATAATTTACCAGGAACTGGTCATCAGATTTCATTTCAAAACGAAAGACCCGAGCATCTATGAACATGGAGTCTTTCTTATGCTTGTTAAAGGAGGTGGCAGACAGGTGACACAGTCCTGCGACTTTTATTGAGACATTTATGTACATTTAACGGTCATTAATCCAACAATTTGCTTAAAGGGAAACCTAGGCTATCTATAAAATTACGGTCTACGATCGTATCCTCATCATATCTCTCTCTCTCACATGCAGAGCCACTGAGACCCCACTCTATGACCGTATGGACCCAAAATCCATGGGAAACTACAGCTGGGACCAGCACACACAACCTGTTTTTTCAAGATATTTTTACCGAAGCGTGTTACGCTAGGCTCTACAACTACAATGCCACCCCAGTTTACCTGTAATTTCATCCTTGTTCCACTTCATCTCATTTACACGTTTACGTGGATCGCGTCTCCTACGATGCATACGTATCTTGTGATATAACCAGAGTCTCTAGGGGCTAAAGAGTGTAATATTAATGTTTTAAAAATTAAATTATAATTTAAATTAATAATATAAAAAGTTTAAATTTTTAAAATTTTAATTAATATTATACCGTCATAAAATCAGTTAAAGATTGAATAAAAATTTTAAAATATAATTTAAAACTTTTTTACCTATTAAAAATTTTAAAACTTAATTGAAAAATAAATTTATTAAATAAAATTTATTAGTTTATTTTAGTTTATAAAATCAATAAGCTTATGAAAACTATTATATTACTTAATAAATTGATCGGTTTTTAACAATATTAATTATTAAAATAAATTAAAACAAAATGTTAAAAACTGAACTAAAAAGTTGACAAATTCAAAATTTTTATTTTTAAAGCTTCAATTTTTAAATGATTGTGTAATACAATTACAAGTCGTTGAAGGAGTTGTAGGAATAATTAAACTCTAATTAACAACTTCATATTTAAGAGGGTGGTTCGAATTGTTAGGAAGAATTAGTTAAGAATTTTTAGTGTTAAAGATGTTAAATCCGAATTATTAGGAAGAGCATTTAAGTATTTTTATGCATTTAAATTTATATTTATATCAAATAAAAATTAACAATCATTTATATTGAATAAGAGAATTTAACAATTATTTAAATTAAGTTAATTTGTAAATTAATATATCCTAATAAGTAATAACTACAAGAAAAAAAACTAGGACTAATTAACCAACTTCGTAATCATGGGGTAGTAATACAAATTTTTGTGATGATTCTTTAATTATTTTGAAGAGTTAAAAATTATATTTGTATTGAATATTAAATTTACTGATTATTTGATTTAAATTATTAATTATTATTATTTTTTCGGAATTACATGATGCAGTAATTATTTAAACTAGAGGTGTACATGTAACTTGAGATGGGTTTACTCTTGCCTACTTAGGGGACATGGAGATTCGATTCAAAAGGTCCCAGAAGCTTGGTGTGTAGGTAAGATTTATACAGAGTTTGCTGGCTAGATTCGTGGAAGAAAAGGCAAAAGACCGAGTTAAAAGGGCAACACACACACACGCAAACACAAACTCACACTCGTTGTTTTGCGTCGAGGCTGCGAGACAAAAAGAAAACCTTGATGCCTGAAAAGCTTTATTGGTCCTTAAGAGACGAAAGGACATTAGTGCTTCAAAAGCTTTCTTGGGACATTAATTTCTTCAAACCCCCAGATGGCGAAAGATGTTCTGTCTTTTCAGGAGACAAGCCTGTACTAAAGAGTGGCCCGACTATTTTCGACAGTTCTCTTTGAAATGGCAAATCTCAATAATTTATGCATGTTTAATTTACTAAATTTTATTAATTATTCCCTTCATAATTAAAAAATAAGTTAAATCGAATAATTGAAAGTACAAAAACTTCAAACTTCTCCATGATAATACTGCACCATACGCTGTCAATCATTTTCCTTTAGAACATAAGAAAGCCTTTGAAAAAAACAAACAAAAATTGTAATAATTATAAGTTACACCATCGAAAGCTGAACGGTCAACGAATACTAATGCATTATTGATGGTTCAGAACAACTTGGTTTCGCATAATACTTAGAATTTTCTGATTCTATTATCAACCTTTCAAGTAATTATCTAAATACAGTAAAAGTCGGTGGCTTTTCTATTAATTCAATCCTCCAAAACGCTAAAGCATTCGCAAATTCCATGAAGAAAACAAACCCATGTATGATAATTTAGAAAAAAAGGGAAAAAAAAGGTGATTAAGAAGGAAAGCAACATTTGTGCCATGATGAGCACTCTGAGAGATACCCCTAGTCAATTTGGAGCTTAGGCTTAGAGTAACTTGATTAGAAATTGAGTGTTTAGCTAATAATAATAATTAAGAAAAAGAGAGAGAAAGAATAAAAAGAAAATGAGTAGAGAATAAAAGAAAAGAAGGAGAGAGTCAACCTCACGAAAGAGAGCACAAGGCTCGAGACTAGGGTGAAATGACAAGGACACAATTATTGAGACTTCCAAAGATCATTCCCTCGCACTAATGGAAACCCTTTTGAACTTCATCTATATAAAACCTTTATTACATGTCCTTGCTACTAAATATTAACGCGAGAATTTACTTTTCATGGCCGAAAATTACAAAGGCGTAAAGAGCAAAAGAAAAAAAAAAAAAGAGCTTTGCTTTCACTAAAATTGAGAAAGACGAGCAGCTGCTAGCTATTGCAGCACTTTTCAACTTTGTTTGAATATCTGAATACGTATAGAATCAAGTACAAAAGGATAGCGTAGTATAGTACTTTGATTTCCCAAAGTTCCTGAAACTTAAGGCTTAAGGTAAGACGTAAACATACATGCGAATTGCATTAATGGTAATTTTGATTGACATTTCTAACAACTAATTATTAAATTAAAAGAGAAAGGAAATTTTAACATAACAACTTTGACAAATTACAAGAATCCACGCGTGAGTGAGCTATTAATTGGTTGGCTCCGAATAAGTTTATTGTTTTGCATTGTTGACTTTGTTGCTATCATCGTACGCAAATTAAAAATCTCGTTTTAAAAGTCAACATTTTGGTTATGGCTTAGGTCCTTTCTTCTACTATCTCTTCCTTAAAATTAAAGTCCAAAACCGTGGATGAAACAAAATAAGGAAAACCACTTTAAACCTACAAACTATAAATTTATAAACTGAGTTACAGCTTAAGCTTCCGTGATGAAGCGATCGCTTAACATAGCATCAGAATCTTTGTGACTAAGTGATTATGAATTCAAATCTTACCACCTTTTTATTATTTAGCACAAAATAAAGTAAATTTGTGTAAACTTTCAGTCCAAAAAACTTTCACATAAAGGGATGTGTTATTAAATATATAAAATCAATTCAATTGATCTCACGTAACAACTTAAGCTATCATAATAAACGGTCACTTATGACATTTATCAATATTTCATCGTACCTCAAAAGTCAGGACAATATTTATGATATATACAGCCCGAAAGCATTCCAGGAAGCTACCACAAATCATGGCAGAGCGGTGCATCAAAATTGGGAGATTCAGCTCCGGTGATTAATGTAAACAGTGGGAATTGTTTCAGGCTAAGGACAAAGATACTGTGCGAGTCAAACGTAAAGACATAATCAATACCTTCCTTCCTAATCCTATACCTCGGGCCCCCAAATTAGCCGTATTAATTTAACATACAACTTTTCAACAAATTTTTTGCTACTTAAAAACTCTTTAATTTTTTTATATAATAAAATTTTTTTAAAAATCCATTTCTGGAACTTTTGATCAAGACAATGCCAAGCATGTTACTGTCAAGAAAGTTTGTGTACGGTGGGGACTGACGGTAAAGGCCGCCGGAGACCGTACCTATAGGATTATATTACTCACAATCTAATTATTACTGTCTAATAATAATAATAATAATGTGACTTTCACGTGATTGTCCTTAATTCGAAGCCATTGGTTACGTACCCCAAGGAATCAATGATTAATTTGTACACACAAGTAAGTTTTATTTATCTTCTTGTTAAATAACTTGCTAATGTTCTTCCTTCCTATAACTAACCCTCCTATGTTGGATAAAGGATTTTAGCTTTCGAAACAACATTAGGGTTTTTTTTTTTCTTGGCAGATCTATGCAATTTTGTGAATGGAAATTAAACTTATTCAATTCGGGTTCCATTTATGTATGTCTTGTTGAGGAGTGGAAACGCTATGATGAGCATTTTCCACATAATGAAAGTGCCAAGAAAATCATCATGAGTGAAAAGGACAGATTGTTCATTAAATCATTTGTTCCAATTATTCTGTTTCAATCTTATTTCATTAAATCTCATTCATACATTTATGTAAAATTCATGTAAATATATGGATAAGTTTTAATAAAACATGGTTTGAACAGAATGAGTGGAACAGATGATTTAATGGATAGTTTGTCTATTTCACTTATGATGATTTTCTTTAATAAAATTTAATAAAATATGATAAAAATATTATAATCAGTACAGAATATTTGATCCCAACAAATAAAGGTTTGGGGTTTGTGCTATTTAAACTTTTAAAAGTCTAGTACAGTATTTTAATTTTAAGAAAATTATTCAATATTATATGTATATATGTGTGTGTGAGAGAGAGAGACAGAGAGCGAGAGAGAGAGAGAGAGAGAGAGAGATTAAAGATTGGATTATAACACTTATAAGATTGTAAATCAGGAATGATAATCATAATGATTATCAGTTTAAGTGAAACGATAATCAAAATGGTACGTTGGAACCCATCAGTCACTGATCCTTGAATTGACAGTTGAGGACTATACATACATGTGTGGAAGCAGCTGTTTCTCTCCCAGGACTAAACTTACATTTCGTAGAATTAAGGCCAATAAATCACAAGTGGGTACGATTAACCTAATTAAATACATTTTTCAACAACAACAAATTCAACGAAAGTTTTGCTTATACGTTAAATATGGAAATATAATAATAAGCAACTATACCCCTAATTAATAAAAAGATTATTTATAATAGAATATATCTTATAAAATTATAAAATAAAATAATTAAAAATAATAATATAATATAATAATTAAAATATAAAATAATTAATAAATTAAATAATATGATAAGAATATAATAAGGTAAAAAGATAAAAGATAAAATAAGTAAAATCCTACATATTTTGTGAATAGAATGGTCTGTAACAGAGTTAGCATAGGGTTACGAGTGTCGAGAATTTAATCCCTATAATTTATAATTACGGTAAATGTGTAAATTTAATATTTTACTAATTTATAATATTGAATTTTCAACTGTTAATATTTATTCATAAAACAATCTATATTTAAATAAATATCGATACAAGGTTAGATGTAATAACTTTACAGTTTTATAATTATTATTTTACTTGTGATAATAATAATAAATTATTAATTTTATTAAAAACATGTTTACCTTAAAAGTTTATTCGTACTTTCTGCCTTTATAATTAATCTCAATATGCACTTGTCAAAAACAATCTCATTATGCAAATTTAGGACCGTTGATTAAAGAATGTATTTCCACGTGTCTCAAGAAGATTGTCAGTCGTATTAAAATTTTAAACGGTGCTGTCACGAAGGTACTTCTAATTATGGTTAGATTCTAGGAAAATATATGTAAAAATGAGCATGGATCAATCTTAATTACAGGAAGGGGTCAGAAAAAGTAGTAACCGGGTTTTACGGTGCAAGGACGAATAAGGAAAAGCTGTTGATGTGCCACGTGGAGAATCAATCTGCCGTTCGACAAGCATCAAACGGTTGAGATTGGAGACATCTTTGATTAGATTCATTGAAACTGGAAGAGAACTGTAAGAGTAAGTGCCGAGCGATAGATTTTCTTGCTCATACTCATATTCTCTTTTTATCTCTCACTCACTCATTGTATGTGTCTAAGTCTGTCTCTCACTGAACCAGTGAGCTTACAAGTAATTGATGTGAGAGAGAGAGAGAGAGAGTAGGTTTGTCTTAAATGAGGAGCGTATAGTGTACATGTAGTTTAGCAGAGAGTGGGGTGTGCAGTTCCCACTTCCCATGGCGGCGTTGCAGAGCTCTAATTCCGTGCCATTATTGCTTCGAACAACGGAAGAGAATTGAAAGTAAAGCTGATCATGGGCTATCTCTGTGTCAAGCAACGCTGATCATCATCTTCCTTAGTTTCTTTACCCTAAAACCAGAAATTCTCTTGGAGAATTTATCCGTAGTTTTACAAACCTCAAAAAGCTGCAAAGCAAACCCAACACAGCAAGATCACACTCAGAGTGGGGTCAGTCAGAGAGACACAGTGTTCAGAATTTAGATCAAGTCATATATTACCAAATCCAACACTTACTCAACTAGTAGCCACCCACCCACCGTCCCACCAAATTTCAACCCTCGAACAACGACTCAGAAACCAAAGCCAAGCCAGCACTGATCTTGCTAATTCCCGTAAGGGCTTTGCTTCTTTGACATTAAGTTTCTGATATGGATGTTTTGTCTAAATTGGGGTTGGTTTCAGTGTCTGGGTGCAAAACATGGCTGGTTGGTTCTATCTAGGTGGGAGAGAAGGAGCATCGAACAAACGAGAAGAAGAGAAAGTAAACAGTGTGATTTTGTACAGGAACGAAGAGATCTGCAACAAAGGGTTTGAGTTATGGCCACAGTATTATCAACAGCAGCAAAACATCAACAACTACACTTCATTTGGAGTGGGTCCTAGTCGAAGAAGCATCTTCTCTGATGAGTCGTCAAGATCAGGTTTTGCGGCGATGAGACAAGGAGGATTAGGAGGTGGTGGTATGAACTGTCAAGACTGTGGTAACCAAGCCAAGAAAGATTGTTCACATTTGAGATGTAGAACTTGTTGTAAAAGCCGAGGGTTTCAGTGCCAAACCCACGTCAAGAGCACTTGGGTCCCCGCTGCTAAAAGGCGAGAGAAGCAGCAACAACAACAACAGCTAGCTACTTTGCAGCAGCAGCAGCAACAACATCAGAATCAAGAACAAGAACAGTTTCGAGGAGAGAATCCAAAAAGGCAGCGAGAGAATCAAAGTGGCAATCCTTCTCTTGCTTGTTCTCGTTTAGCCACTACTACTAATACTACGTCAGGTAAAGTTTGTAGTTTTACAATGCAAACAACTCTCCTCATCACCTAAAGGGAAAATTTCAAGAGCCTGTTATGATGGGATCTTCAAGAATTTTAAGAATTGAGCTTTCGATGCCCAAAGCAAGACCGTATCATTTGCGTGTCTGTGAGCCAGTCCAGTCTTCTCCATACCCACCGCAACCACATGCTTTCCTCTCTCTCTGTCTTTCTATCTTTTCAGTGATTCTATTCTACCACTGTTCGTTAGTAAGACTGACTTAAGAAACGTCACGTAGAGAATTTTAGCGAGAATCCTCTTCTTCATGATTCTTGTCTTTACTTACGTGTCTTGTCCCTCGATTTTTGACTGATTCTGTCGATTTTTTCTTTTTGAGATTAATTAGGGTTGGAACTGGGACAATTTCCTCCACAACTGAGTTCATCAGCTACGTTTCGTTGCGTTAGAGTGAGTTCAATGAACGATGCCGATGAGCAACTTGCATACCAAACAGCAGTTAACATCGGAGGTCATGTTTTCAAGGGAATTCTGTATGACCACGGCCCTGACAGCCGTTATAATCTCGGAGGCGAGAGCTCCTCCGGTGGAGGAGCGCAACAATTGAACTTTATAACAGGAGCAACTGCTAGTACAACAGCAGCCACAACAAACGCTAGCGACCCCATTACTTCAGGAGTTTTGCTTGATCCAACTTCTCTATATCCAGCACCATTGAATGCTTTCATTGCTGGTACGCAATTTTTCCCACCACCAAGGTCTTAGTTGCAGGCGTGGCCTTTGAAATGCAGGGTATTGATCGCATCCTTCGCAGAACCATCTAAACAGTTGGTTCTCGTTGTTCTTAATTTAGACGTTCTTCTTTCTTCTTAGTGTAACATGCAGCAAGCATACAACTGAAGTAGAAAGGGTAGGAATTTAGAATTGGAAAAAAACTGAGGGAGCTTGTTGGTGTTGGATTTTGTTTTTTAAGAACTCCATTTCTGAGTTTTCATGCGTTCTTATTGATCTCACCGATATCCCATTTTCGTTTTGAGTGTAGCATATGGTTGCGTGCAGTGTGCCCTCGTTTTGTTTTAGCATTTCCTCCTCTCTGACTGTTTGCTTTTATGGTTTTTTTCTCTTTTATGGTTGATGTTTAATTTGCTTTCTGGTTGTTGTTGGACTCGAAGCCGCTTTTTCCCCGTTTCTCAGTTTGCTTGCCGGATCAAAATGGGAAGAAATAGGTTTCGTGTTTGGTTAAGCAAACAACTTTAAAACCTTTTATGGCTAAGCAACTTGTCATAACATCTTTTTTATCCGCAAATGTAAGCTCATTTTCAGGTCCTAAGCCAAATCATGACGAGTAAACCACACTACACACTCTCTTCTCTCTCACACGGTCCGAGTACATACATACACGTACATATATGTACACATATAGACACTTTTGTAGGCATATCTTATCACCTACTTATCGGCAGAACAATAGTATGTGGATAGTTACTTCAATTACTAGCTAGCTACCTCAGAAGTTTAATGCTTCTGCTAAGCTGTGCATGTGATATATGTGGACTATACTCGATGTTCGTAGGAAAGGGAAGTACTTCTTTTCCATAGATTGCTAGATTTGGTACATGGTGATAGAAACTGAAGCCTTTGGAGATTTCCCTACTTGTGTAAAATCTGAGCTTTGACATGTGCTCTCTCGTCTAATATCAATTAGGAGTACTCTTCTCGCGAAAGATTACTCCTCCATTGATTTGATTCTTTTCCTTGCTTTAAAACTCTTTTAGCACATAGAATACTAGACACTTGGCACAATATGTGTGGGATAAGCCAGCATTCCCTAATGTCGTTTATGTGTACTGGGACAACTTTGATGTATCTTTTGATGCTTGTTATTACGGCTTCTTTGCAAGAAAGTGAAAAGGTTAGTAAATTGTTATATACATATATACATTGATATGAATGATTTCAAAGATTAGGAAGCCATATTTTTTGTACAAGGATCATAAATTCTGGATATTAGTGAAATATACCATTTTTTGTTCCTTTTTTCAGCTAGTCTATTCGTATTTATAGAGGGAATTATCAAATATGTTGTAGTTTACATGCATGAATAAAGGAAATATATATCACTTCTCGTTATATCGTGTTGTTTTACACATTCGACCGTCATTATAATGAGGATTGACCAACGATCATTTAATCATGCAACGATACTTTTTAGAAATTGTAGAAAATTATTTAATGGTCTTAAATTTAATAAAATCTAAACTAGTTATCTGTACAGAACCAGATTGATTACACTTTAAATTATAGGAACACTTGCAACATCCGTTTTCTTTAGGTGATCGATCACGTAAAGATCAGATATGGCAGCATTTGGATATGCGTGTCTGCCCAATTAATCAAAAAGCTGTTTAATCTGATTTTATGGTCTCTATGCATGAGTGCATGCTTCTGTGTTGATGAATGAGAGTTCCTCGACATGTGTGAGCAGGATTCATCAGAGAGGTGGCGCGATCTGCATTTTCGAAATAATATACACTTGTCCCCTAAAAATCTTAAGTATACATTACATACCTCAATGCAATAATCTTCAAAGAAGGCAAATTTAATTTAGTTTTTAGGTTTCTAATAATTTATTACATAACTAGCTTCCTTTTGTTATATCATCACTTGTCGATGTATGTTTGGTAGCTTTTTCAGTGTTCTAAACTGATACAAAGAACAGAAAACAGTTTCAGCTTAACGTTGGTGTCGGATACTTAAACGTGGGAAAATGCTAGGTTTCTCCAATGTTTGCTTAATTAATTAATATTAGTTGGCTATTTAAAATGAGAAATCCTAATTATTTTAATTAAATTTTATTGAGATAAATTATAACGTTACGTGAAGAATATATTACTGCGCATCTAAACAGTATCTAGGGATGGTAATAGGGCGGAGCGGGGGCGGGGAGTACCTTCCCTACCCTAATCCCACTTGGCACTCCCGCTCTCTGTCCCCGACCCCCGATCCCTGAAGTAGGGATATTTTTTTCTCATTCCCCATTCTCGAGATCCTCGCAGATTCCTCGCGGGGACCCGAATCTCCGAACCCTCACTCTGCATGGTTGCACCAATATAAAGTTAGTTCATATGATTATATCACACTTCCATAAAATATATTATAGTGCAATAAAAAAAGTTGTTATGTTGAAAAATTCAACAGGAGCCTTCTTGAAAATATATAATATAAGTTACTCAATTTTTAGTAAAGAGTATAAAATTAAAAATATATAATATATTTATAAAATTATCGTGAACGGAAATCCCCACGGGACGGGGATTATTCAACCCATTCCCGTCTCCGACTCTATCTCAGAGGTTATATTTATCCCATCCTCGATTGTACGGGGTGATTTTTTTTCCAATTCTCGCCCCAACGAAAAATCCCCACAGGAATCCCCGAACTCCAAACTCAAATTGCCATCCCTAGTTGTTACAGTTACTTATTTCGGCTGCATATTATCTTCATTTAACACTATTCTCACTTCTAATCATTAATTTGAGCAACTTAGTATTTATTTAAAATCAACTAAAATGGATAACAATCCTTAAATGAACATGCGTTGCTGATTACTAAATGCTGCACATCTACACAATTAAATTCATGCCAGTGCCTCAAAAGTTTACTATATAAAATTGTAATATTGTAAATTATATGTAAATATTATATATATCCACTTATTATATACTACTACGCTGATTTTGGGCCCATAATAAAATCATTTATTCGTAATCTATTGCCGGAAAGTAACACAAACAAGTCGAAGAAAAACTGTTTTGTCTCTTTGAACTAAAATGTTGAATAAGCTTGGAGCTTGCAACGGCATCTGTGCAACAATGAATCAGCTCTAATGATATACACTATGAGATATTTCAATCATTCAACAGAAGAATTTGACTTGGGCTTGATATAGGCTTTCAGATATCATCATGGTTTCAACAGAACAGCTTTTGAGGCGTCCAGATGGTTAAGGCGGCAAGTTCCAATAAGATGTTCCGGAAGTTCCTCTTCTGTATTTGCCTGTGCTAGAAACATCGCTATGTGAGATGGGTAAGGAGATGCAGAGATAAAATGCACAAATGCACTGATACTGGTAAATTACATACACTAGCAACTCTTTCTTTTGGCCTACGATTATCACAATGTTTCTCAAACATAATCAGTATCTCATGTGCGAACTTTTGCTATTTTTTGATCTTTCATCGTTTTCTCTTCAAGTCAATTGAAAGAAAAAACTGTAGTTTACCTGAATCAAAAATGCCATTTCGATGACCAAGTTGCTGAGATAACCAAGAACAAGACTGACCACACCCCTTGCAACTGTTGACGACCCAATGTCAACGCCAAGCTGAATGAATGACAAAATTATGCATTAGCAATCATTTTCCATTGACTGTCTCTCCTCAGTTTGGTTAGCTGATTGCATCTCATCAACCAAGGGATAAAAGCGGTAATTTTTTGGTCCAATTTCATAACGTTCCGTCCCATGCTGCTGTCATATAATTATCTTATAAGATTACCTCTATATAGTTCTTTCCAACAAAATAATTCATCTCCAGTGCTTGCCCAATCAGGCATGCTTTCTTTCCTACACTCTGCTTGACTATCCACGAACCCTGAAGAAAGCGGAAACCAAGTCACATGAGCTAAAATTACAAGATTTTCAAAGATATTCATGACAAGAACAATGGTGCAAGTTAGCCATGAAAAACCACAAGCAAGGCCTTGAGTTCAAGAACTTAAAAACAAAGTTTAGGTGAAAAAAATACAGACTAAAGTACATCCAGAAAGAGAGGAAAGGAAGGAAACAAAGTAACCAGTCACTATATGTGAGCATTAAAAATCAACTACTAAAACCCAAAAGGCAGAAATAGAGAATTCCAGTCATTTTCCAATTAGAAAAGGTATTATAAAATCAGTTACACTGCAGTATCTACTTTAGGATTTCCTATAGCAGACTTCTATGATTCTATTTACTCTAAGAAAGATATCTAGAGAAAATTATTTCATGTATTGGATTTTTCTTGTTCTAGGCGTTTGACATTTTTATTTCCTTAACTTTCTAACGTTATAACTATTCAGATGGCATGATCTACAGAAGTTTAAGAATTGAATGTATTATTGGGAGATTTGTTCCCTAGTTTCTCTCTTAACCATAAGTTCTGCCTTTTGCTCTGTGTCATCTTGTTTTTCCAAATTTCTAAAGCTCTGTGTTCTTAAGCACAAGTGTGCTCTGTCAAATACTCGATGACTAAAAATAAAATATATAGCATTTCTTTATTAGTCAACAGCGTAACTGAAATGTTAACTACAAAGTATGCATCTGATAGAGATGAAGTAAATAGACTGCACCCCAAACTTCAGAACTGCAAAACCAGTATATTCACTAACCTTAGATATGTATGGTATGAGCTTAAACCTACAATTTCTAAATGCATCATCACCCTTGACAAAGCTCTCCAACAAGGGTGCTTCTTGCAATGGTGTTTTCATCATATAGTACAACGCAAGGCTATAGGTTGTGGAACCTGGGACCTGTTTGCCGATAAATGACACAAAAGACGAGACTAATAGTAAAATTGTACAGGTCAAGTCAACCAGGAGAAGAAGC
Organism: Erythroxylum alaternifolium; assembly: GCA_027478495.1. Taxonomy (NCBI): domain Eukaryota; kingdom Viridiplantae; phylum Streptophyta; class Magnoliopsida; order Malpighiales; family Erythroxylaceae; genus Erythroxylum; species Erythroxylum alaternifolium. Next base: position 1,337,485 of record JANIIA010000002.1, read on the forward strand.
CTAGTAGTTACCTGTATGTTTATAATGAAAAAGAACTCTTCTCCTCCTTGTTCTGCATATTTCTAAAAGACAAAATTTTGCAGGTTTTTGTCGAATTACAAACATTATTCTGCAACTGGAGCAGTTACGAAATTGAATAAAGTTCAAACTTGAGAAAGACAACGATATATAGCAACACCACCTGAACAATGCTCCCAGGACGGCCAGCTAGATCATCTTCTCGCTTGTCAGATCTTAACCAATCTGCAGCAACCATTTGCATCAGTGTACCTTTGGCCTTCACCTGAAAAGGAAATGACAGAACTAATGATATTTAATAATGGCCAGCACCTAGGACTACTTCCGTTTTTCTAGAAGCAATGGACCAATACTGTCACAGCCAACGTATTTTCTTCTGAGCAACCTAGAATAATAAGTCTAGCAGCTTAACACAGGACAACCCTCACACCCATAATTAGTCTCCTAAATCGGCTCATGTATACAGCTTATTTGCATGTTAGATGCATAAAATTACCATCCGCAGACAGTGAGCAGGAGAGGGATAATTAAACATTCAAACTCATTTCACTTGTCAAGTTTTCCTATTTCAGTTTTTATTTTACTACTTTGTACTGTTAAAGAAATCAATCAACTCTATTAAGTTAATTCAAATTAAAAGTTAGATGAGATAATTCTATCAATCTTTCTACTAATCAAAATTTCACATTAGAGTTAATTTTCTTTTTTTGTTTAATCCTCCTAATAAAAATATAACAATAAATTTATGATCCAAGGACACTACTGTAAGAAGTGAGATATCATGCAAGTTTAAGATAACGCTGATTTAAACACGAGTTTGACAGTTATGTTTCTTCTTCAATAAGTAATCAAGGTCAACATCCAATTGTATCCATACCTTCTTCTGGTCTTGCAAGTAACTCTTTCCACGAATTAGAAAGCTGGAAGGATCAGCCATCCCCCAACTAGAAGGTAAAGTATAGGTTGGGTCTTTTGGAAGAGTGCTTCCATAGAAACAAGAAATACTGTCTTCTCTTGCCATCTCCTGTAAATCCACGTAACCCTTTTTCTGAACTGCAGCATACATTAGTTCCCAATAGTTAGAAAACACTAGGGAAAGCAAGCATAGTCTGACAGACAAGACTATGGTTCATGACCAGGATGTTCATCTTGTGTAATACCTGCAAGGTCATGCAATTTCTTAACAAAACCAGCAGCAGTAGATAATTTAGGTTGACGTACATCCTGCAAAGCCATAAATGAGAAATAAAACAAGTAATACAAGAAACTGAGCTCAAAATTACCAAAATATAAATGGATAGTTGATGGCACCAGGCAACACCAATGATAAGGATGCTTTTGTGGGTAGAACTTATCAAAGGAGAGGGAAGAAGTTGGGTAACGACTGATAAGCTGGAGAAGGCTGGAGAATTTAGTTAGACAGGAGAAATAATAGAAGATTAGATTAGGATAGTATTTGGGTAAGGATAGTTAGCTTTTTAAAGATCCTTTCTAGTTTTTGTTTCTTAATAGAGTTCTACTATAATAGGAGTCCTAGTTAGATGGATTGTTATTTTCCTTTTCTGACTATATAACAGCAGAATTATCAATGAATA
>JANIIA010000002.1:1345389-1364980 GCA_027478495.1 Erythroxylum alaternifolium
TTTTATTTCCACAACTATTCTTTCCTTGCATTATAACTAACTAAATTAACTGGGCATTATTACTGCGCATCGCGCAGTAATACTCTGCTAGTCAAGGTATAGGTATCGAGGGAACTTCTTAATTAAGTAGTTATCATCATACGATATAATTTTGTAAAAAAATCCTAATATATATTATATTTGAAATCGCCTAATAAAGTTCATAATTTAATATCTGGTGAACACTTATGAAAATTATTATACACTTGGAACACTTTGTAATTGATATATAATCATGAAAATTTGGTTTTTACAAAAGTAATCTTTTTTATATAGTTTTTAATCTTAGATTATAGATAATAGATTGCTAACAATTTGTTCTTGACTTGTTTAATTTGAACAAGATTTTTACTTAAGAATAAAGTTTTGAAAATAGATATAAACTATTATTATATAATTCCTAAATGAAAACAATAAACATTATATTAATATTAATTATATATTTTATAATGATAATATCATTGTAATTACATTTTTTACGTAGCTATAATTAAAAAGAGACAAAATTTAAAGATAAAATAATTTTATGAATTAGTTAAGTAAATAATTTTATTTTGATATTTTATTTAACTAATAGGTATTAGTAAAATTTAATCAGAATTAATTAAAATAAATGAATTAATAAACTAATATTATTTATTAAAATATATTTTAATAATTAATGCTAAATTTATTTCAAGTTTAAGTATTTAAAAATTTAAATACTTTAGATTTAAAGAATATTTATTAAACAATTACTAAAAATAAAAATATCTTTATTTCATAAAATAAAGCAACCGTAAAAACAAAACAAAACAATTAATTATATTATATTAAACATAATTTTTATGAGAGACTAATATTTAATGGTTCAATAATATATATTTAGTTAACAATAAATTAAAATATAGAAAGTAGTTTTTATGATTTTCATGCATTAAAAGATTAAAAAAAAATTGAACTTACTAGTAGTTTGTTTTCCCTTTTAATCTGGTAAAGATTTTTATTTATTTAATTTCAAATAAATTGGAATTGAGACGGGATTGGAATAAATTAAAAACAATTTTGATTATCTGATTTAAATTTTAGTATATTTGCACGATTTTTATATTAGACGTAATTAAGCAATAGTTTTTTGAAGTTGAAGACTATACTGCTTTTTAACGACCGTTCAAGTTTGAATTAGATTCTATCAGTTTGAGTCCACTTTCATAACTTTGGGTGGCTCAAGAAAAATTTTATTAGTTTGTCGGGCCTTAAAGTAAAACGAGAGAGTAAAATTCCTTCTTAATGGTTTTAATTAAGGCCTGTCAATTAAAGTAAATATATATAAATATAAAGAATTTGTAAGTGTCAAAACTTAATAAAAAAAGTGTTTCACTAAATTCAAATTTATCTAGTTTTAGTCACAAAGATAAAATTCAACCTATATATTTAAGTTCATATAAACTAAGCCAAGTCTAATTAGTTTAATTTGTTTCTAGCCTCAAATAGAATGCAAAAGTTTAATTCCCAATATTTTTACGCGTACTTTTTGATTTTGCATCAAAAGAATTAATTACGCTTAAACATTAAAAAGGCTCCAACTCCCCAAAATTTCGTGTATATTACTTAATTTTGTCATAGAATGGGATTAAATGAAGTAAATCTTTCACTAGGATTCTAGTTTAACTAGTTTTTAATTTAAAAGACAAATTAAATAGACTTAAAACAATTAAAAGGCTTTAACAAGATTAAATTAAGTGAACTTTCTTTTATTAGTTTAAAATAATTTGAAATTTAATATCTTTTAAACCTTAAGTAGAAAGTATAAGTTTTAATTCCCATATTTTATTCACGCATATTGTTTAATTTTGTCAAAGAGGAATTGGACAGACCTAAAACTTTAAAGGATTTTAATGAGATTTAATTAAATGAATTATATTAGTAGGATTTAACTATAATTGAATTTAATTTTTAAATGTGATAAAATATATAATTTCAACTTTCAAATTTTATTCAAGTATATTATTTATCTTTTTTAACTTGATAGACTTAAACATTTAAAAGGTTTTAACAACATAAATGAAAAATATTTAACTATGTCCATGATCAACTAATACAAGTTTAATTTGCTTTAAAAACTAATAAAAGTTTAATTTGTTTTAAATCTCAAATTGCATACAGAAGTTTTAGATCACAAAACTTTATTCAAGTATCTCATTTAAATTTTTTATAAGAATTTTAATCGACCAAAAGACTTCAAAGACTTCAATGAGATTCATTTAAACAAAATTTTCACAAGGTTGGCATTAAAAAGTTTCTAATTTAATTTATTTTAAACCTAAAATACAAATCATTTTAACTTCCACAATAATATTTAATTATATCATTTCACTTTGCCCAAGACAAATTAGATAGACCTAAACGTTTAAAAGGCTTTACTGAGATTAAATTATGCTGCTTTTTTCAATAGGTTAAAATCTATAAAGTTCTTTATTTGTTTCATTTTAATCTTAAAAAGAACATAGATCCAAACATTTTGAAATAAGTGGTTCATTTCACTAAGTAAAGTTCAACCAGATTGTCGTTTTAGAAGTTGAAAACATTCAAGTTCGTCAACTTGATTTTATGAATTGAGTTGAACTTAAGCTAACCTGGAAAATCTAAAGCCTAGAGTTTAAATATAACGCGCCCATTTGTAATGGGCTTAGATTGGACTTGACACTATATAGCCCATAAAAATAAAAGTAACATATACAATTTAAAGAAATTTATTAAGTGCCGTTTAATATGCAACATACTTTCTATAAAAAAAGGAACATTAAATTTATACCACTTTTCATATAAACCATCAACAATATAGTATGCAATCATAGTTTTCTTCAGAAAAGCATTATCGTCATAAAAGATTAAAATTTTGAATTATATATTTTCTAGGATGAAAATAGGCTGAATATCAAAAGATAAAAACAAATTGAATAAGAAGTAAACCCAGATAAGATGAGAAAATTCGATAATCGATAAGCAGCAGATGATTTTAAAGTGGCGTCTTAATTCTCAATTCAAATTATAACCAGATGCCATCCTAAAAACTGGAGTTCAAACGAGACGGAATCTTCGATTCGAGTTTTTTCCGTTAGATACGTGATATAATATAATGTATAAAATTAACAATACCTACAATCATGCGTTAAAAAATTAACTCTTACTAAAAATAAAAGTCGGAATTTTATCTTATTAAAATTTTCATACTTTCTGGTGCTCAACTATTCCCCCGGTAAGTAAGTTAACTTTTATTTATAGAAGTTATCACTATCCAAGCATATGCTCTAAACATATAAAAGCAGTAGATATTCTTTACATCATAGTAAACAATACAGACATAGCATCATGTATATGAGTAGCACCTAGCTCTTATCGCATTTTCTACGAGGCAAATTCATTAAGTTGTTACATTTATGTAATAAGATTTGATGGCATTGCACACACTAAATTCGTGCATACGCACATATATATATACACACAATAGCAGATAACCATTTATGATTTTAGCAAATATAGCTTACCGGAAATAATTATGGTCTAGTTGGCGGTTTTGTGGAAAGCTGCAACGGACGAGACCATGCTATCCATACCACAGATATTGCGACTCCTGCAAATTCTGTAATAGCCGTTCTCCCCCCAATTTTCTCCCCATGAATTTTTGATGATCCAAAACGGCTTTTCCTTAAAGCGGATAGGAGCATATCCTGCAGATCCATACCCCACAAGCAACACACCATGATCCTGACTCCTGGAACAAATATAAGGGCACGACACTCCACCAATGTATGTCTGCATAAACATTGCGTTGATACCCACTGTACCATGCCAAGGCAAGGGAATGAAATGATCGATAATCAGTATAGTTTCAAATGTATGAACATAAGAAAGGGTTGAGCACGGAAATGACAATGCCCCGAGAGGCGATAAGCTACCTGCAAGAGGGCCATTCTTCACCAAATTTGCTGCAATTTGATCTTCATCGACGGAAACCACGCTGAAATTTGATGCCGATGCAGCTATTTTGGTCTTGTCAAATTTGCACGTGCTACCATCTGTACCAGTGTAGGGATAATCCTCCTCTCGCTCGAGTCCACCAGCCTTGAGAGTATACTCGAAGGCAGTGGTCATCAACCCTCCGTTGCAACCAGAGTCGCATGCACCATATTCCTCTGGATCGCACTGCAAATATTAGAAGCTGGGGATAAGTATAATTCAGCCAAAAAAATGAGGGTTGTTTATTTTTCAATATACGAAATGTCTAGGCATCAAAACTATTACTGATCTATCAACTATGAAAGGGAGTTGTACACTTTGGAAATTGATCCTACATCTGTAGTTATAACTCAAACCTTACCATGTAATATATACTTAATACGTTTTCATTAGATTCGCTATGTAAATCTCAACTAGAGCAAAACCTCACTATCCTGTTCTGGCATTCCTTCCATACAAAACAACTATTACAAGAAATTTGCATTTACTTACAAAGCTAACGAAGATCAAGACAACTTAAAAAGAATAACCAAAGAACTGAATAACCATGTTTCATTTCATAAACAAAAGTATATCTCCAAATTCATACTCGTAAATGATTGTCAAAAAGTAAGATGAGTTGTTCTGAGTACGTTTCCAAATTTTCTTTAGAAACCTGTTAGAGCAACTCCAACCCTCCTCCAAAATGGAGAAGAATTGGCAGATTGGAGTGAAAAATCACTCTAATCACACGCCATTCTCTCCTCCAAAATAGAGGACACTGTTCCCTTTTTTTTCGTTTTTCTTTTTTTCTTTTTCCTTCCTTTTTCATTAATTCAATTTTTAAAATTTTTCATTTTTTATTTTTTATTTAAATAATATTTCAAAATTTTCATTATATATTTATTTAAATAATTATAACTTTATAATTATTTAAGGATTAATTTCATATTTATAAATTTTTTCATTATATATTTATAATTTTATAATTATTTACTTATGAATAAAGATTTTTAACCAAAATTTTTAAAAATATCCATTAGAAAATTTCAAATAAGTAAACCACAAATATATTTATATTAATAGTCGAATAACATAATAAATTACAAACAATAACAAATTAAATTAAAACACACATACATGAATATTAATACTCAAGCAGTAAAACTAAATAAACAAAATATACTTTAATTGAAATTTTATTATTTATTGACATAAAAATATAACAATAATAATATTGTCAATAAAAATATACACAAAAAGAAAAGTTGAGTTAATTTTATAAAATAATTTTAATAATTATTAATGAAAGATATAAAAAAAATGTTGAGAATATTCTTTTTTGGTGTGAAAAATAGAATTGTGGGTTGGAGGGAAAAAAAACTGTAGCATTTTAAAATATAGGAAACTTTACTCTATTCCGGAGGAAGGCTTACACCTCCACTCGCATGACGTAGATAACGCCTTCGTGGCAGTTTATATTTAATTTCTCTCAGTATGAAGAACACGATAATATTTACAACCAAATAATACTACAATAAAAGAGTACAAATTCAACAAGTTATCCATTAACAATGAATAACATATTTCTCTTGCTCTAGAAAATACTGAAATACTGAAGAAAAAGTCAAAAACAGGCAGACGAAAAAAGGAAACAAAACAACAATCGAAGAATTAGAAAGTCAAGCAAAAGAAGGAGAAGAACGAAACCTCATGATCACAATCCACGAGCTGTTGCTCGCTCAAGCTAACGAGTTCTCCTGTAGCCAAGAAATGAGCTCCTTCTAGAGCACCAGTCGCACTAAAGGACCAGCAAGATCCACAAGACCCCTAGCACATCAATAATCAAAGACGTATATATCATAAAGATTCCTCGACGCATAGCATGCGGATGAATATTATACAGAGAGTAACACGCGCGGCGCGTGCACGTTAACATACCTGATCTTTGACGTTTGTAACGGCGCCATGGTCGCGCCAATCGAAATCGGTAGGTAGATCACTAGTAGGAAGGATTGGCGCCTTGTGAGCGTCGGCCGGTAGGCGCAGACGTCTCAGACCGAGAAACTGCCGGCGGAACTCACGCGGCGTCAAGTCCGAAAACTTCGTAACTCCGTGGACCGCGGAGGAGTCCATCACCTGATGACGCCTAGCGCGGCGGAGGTTAGCCTTGAACACGCTGAATCGGTAGTCGTGCTCCTCCGGCGAAGAGTAAGTTTTGCCAAACTTAGTTTTGAAAGCAGCGAAATGATGCTCGGCATTGAGAAGATGGTCATCGAATAAATCAGAGACAACTTGCTTGATCAGTTGATCGTCCGGATCTACGATTGATTCTGTGGAGGTGAGAGAGAAAGACAAGATAGTGAGAAAAAGGAGGAAGAGTAGAGAGAGACGCTCCATTTTTCTTCAGAGGCGTGTAGAAACTGTACTATAACAGGCGGATATTTATGAGAGCGGAACTATTTCAGTGATTCCAATTCTTCGGTGAGAGATAACAACTCCGCCATTGTGATATTGACACGTTTCATTTAATTTTGTCCATGGAATGAATCACTATAAAACAATTTTGAAAATGATATGATGATGACTATTTGAATATGCATAAACGAATGACCTGCATTCATTAGCATAAGCCAAACATCACAATGAAGTCGCAAACTAAAAGGAAATAATCTTTTATTTTTATCGCAAATTATAAAACGGGAACTTACAGCTCGATTGGCTACAACAACACAATTCAACAAAATTAGTACTAGGACTTCAAGTTGGTTACGGAACTAGCAAAAGAATTGCGGACCCACTTGAAAAGGGCACGTTTGAATTTCATGCATTAGGTCGGATTAGGATTTAATTAATTTAAATTTTAATTATAAAATTTTAAAATTACTTCATTTTAAAATAAAATCAAAATTTTCAAATCACCTCAAATATAAGCTTAACTTAAATTTTAAAAAATATTTACTTAGATCAAGCCCATCCATAAAATTTAGAGCTGATCAAATTAAATGTAGGGCGTTAACTTCAAAGACGGACTGAGTGAAATTTCAAATTTTTTACTTTCTGTACTAAAAGTCTCACAATTGTTGACACAAATATTTGGAATTTCTTGTTGATATTTATGTCAATGGTGTAACAAGAGTCTCTTCGACGCTAATTTTGTATAACCGGCTATAGGATGTAACATCGTCATGGACTATATCTCTTGGATTGTTAAGGCTAGAGACATGGCCGGTCTAGTTATGGGAGTGCCGAGTTTGCCTTTTGAAAACTTAAATTAAATGAACACTACTAAATAAAAGTTGGGTCAAATTAAATACAGATAGAGCAGTTTACTGTGAATTGATCGTTGCCGCTGCTGGTGGTTTATTGGAGAATTCTCAAGGCCACTGGAGGGATGGCTTATGAAGCATATTAGTGGATGCTCACCCTTAATTGTTGAACTTTGAGGAGTGCATGATAGTCTCAGTTTGACATGAAATCTCGGATATCGCCTCGTCATCTTCAAAGTAGATTCATCAGAGATAATAAACATCCTCTCTTCTTCCACCCTGATTTTAACTGACTTAAATCCTTTGGTGTAGGTTACCCGTGCCTTGTTGCGATGAGCTTAAGACATTCAACTTTAACACGTTTATCGGGAAAGAAATCAGAGTACAAACAGCTTAACCAAATTAGCATTACATACAAGCCCAGGATTGCAAATTCTGCAAGAGCCGCCGTAAAAAATAGAGGATTTCGTCCGCAAGGATCTACAAGGCATTCTATATTGCCGAGTACTGAGATAATGTTGTTTTTATTCCCGTTGAACCAACAACCAAAAAAAAAAGGGCCCACAATCGTTACGTCAACCTTTGCTGGTGATGCTTAAACCACAAGATTATCACTAAAGAAAATCTCGACTAGTTCTCTACTACTAAAGGCATCAGATTAAACAATGAAGTAAAATCTACACCACCATGTAGAAGATAAGCGGCTAATATTTTTATTGTTCATAGTTAGGAAGTTGTACAATTCATAATCAATCTAATCTACTTGTAAACATGGTAAATCAACAAAACGACTTATGCCATAAATACAAGTGCTCCTAATCAGAAATTCACCATAGATATCCTTCAAAGTTCTACATTTTTTGTTATGTTAATAAGAGTTACTCTGTGCCCATTTCCCAAATCAGGGAACCTTTTAGATGCTCTATTTTAGCTCGGCATTACATGATTAATCACCACCTGTATCCTCAACTGTTTTCTTGTATTCTGGCTTCAGCTCGTAAGTTCCTTGATATGTTCCCCGCTTATTGTACACGCAAAGTTCGTTCAATATCTCCTTCAAGAATTGCTGCAAATACAGAGAAAAAGCATATACATTTATCAGTAAACTATATTTAAATTCCGTGTGAACCTGCATCCGCAATTATCTAAAGGCCGAAATGAGAGAACGAATCAAATGGACAGAATATATGCGTATCGATACCAAATTTTAAATCGAGAATCATCAAGAAAAGCATAAAGCATTTTAAGAAGTATGTTACAACAATAGTAGGTCAACCTTTCCCTCTATCATCAGAATGAAATATCAGAAGCCATACCGCTGGTTGGTCAGTTTCTTGGACTAGCTGCTTTAGTGCCCAATTTGGCTGTCTTTCAAATAACTTGAACATAATATCTTCTAATTCTGCACGATCCCTCCTAGTCCTCTTCATATCGGTTTGTTTAACAGGAGCCGTTTTCTTCTTATCCTGCTCAATATAACAAATCATGAAGATTTACCGTTTGGCCTTCCAGTTGAGTTATTTAGAAAGCAAAACCAATTCATGTATTGAATGTCAAGGAATGAACAATAATGTACCTTGGAGCTTGATGAAATCAAGCCAACCATGCCAGGCATAGGTCTCATATGAACACCACGGTCATTATCAATCACCTGTATTTGTCTATTCTTAATCATAGACTTATTTGTCCTCTCACGGCATAACTTTCCGTACTCCTCGATATCTTCACCATAGGGCTTCATGTCAAACTTATGTTCTACTTTACCTTCCATAGCAACTTTCCCTACAAATAAAGAAATAAATTTAGTTTTTTTTCCTCTGTAAACTAAAAAGAACATAAAGCAAAGTTTCTAAGCAAGATCACATAATCATGAATAACTATATTAAACATATTTTAATTCGAGTGCACTAGGTCAACACAAAACACCTATCAAATCAAAAGGTTTAGGTCTTCTCCGCAAGACTTGACCTATTTTTGCATTTTGTTAATAAAAAGGGAATAATTCTCAATTGTAACACTAAGAATTAGGCATGTCAAACAAGGATTCAAACAATAATATTTAATAGGAGTCTTACTATACGCTGACTAACACTATTCACCAAATCAAAACATGAATTCCTCACAGAAATTGAAAACAGTGTTACTGCTTCAGAATCAAATTTTAATGAAACAAAATCAAGGTGAATGTAAAAAACCTACAGAAACATCAAATGCAATTACATTTGCTTCCAAGTCAATAAAAAACAAAATTTCACAACATCTAAACCCTCACGGAACAATTTTTCAAATGATATATGCTCAAAAATCATTAGAAGACTCTTATGAATTAATAAGGGAATAAACCTTTATCTAGCAAAGTACCTGCAACTTTCTGAAGGTTCAATAAAGTTTTAGGTAGATTCATCACATCTCTATATATGTAATGACTAACACTATTCATCACTTCCAAACATGATTTACTTAAATTTAACAACAGTTCTGCTGTTTAAAATTCCCAAAAACCAAAAAATCATGACAGCTAAACCTTCACTGAACAACTCTTCATGAGTTAAAAATGTAAAATATGAAACTAGATCTTACCTTGACCTGTCTCGGAGAAGACACACATAGGGACAAAGTCTTTGAACATATTCAAAGAATAAGTCTTTGGTGTATTCCCAACTTCAGAACCAGCCATCTCCATGGTGAACTAATAAAAATTAAACAAAAGTGAGAAATATTAAACAACGAGTTTGATGGGATAGCAATTTTGTATTCTAAGTTATGCCAGCGGCAATAAACTGGAGATCAAAAACAGAAAGAAAGAAAAGAAAACGGGTACTCCAAAAAGCTAGACCATGTAGCCTATCTTCGTTTTATTTGGCAATGAAAGAATTTTATTTGGACATGTTAGGAATTCGCCTTCACAAGATACTTCATTGTTTCTACAATGAATACTCTCAACTATCAAAGTCAGAATTGCTATATTTCAGAAATTAAGCATAAGTTTGCAAAAGAAGTTAACAGAGTAAAGGAAATGAAACAATAAAAGCAGGTCAATTGTTTATACGATTCCATCCTTCTCTGTACATCATCCAATATCTCCTGAAACCAAATCAGTCATATTTGTAAATAAGCTGTGTTTTAGGAAAAACAGGCCCATTAGGCGTACTACGTTAAAGTCACTGCCTAAAGAACTGCAAGAAATTGTTTGACAATCAGCAAACAACCTCATTCGTAAAAGAACCAGACATATCGAATGAAAAGCATCTTAAAAGATAGCCCACAAAAGCAAGAACAACACAAATTGTTCAAAAGTTTCAGTATAATAATGCCTATTCCTGAAGCAGCCAGAAGGTCAACAGATCTTTCTCAAGCAGCCCAGCATAACAATGTCAAATCACTGCATTACATCTCTTCCACAAGAAAAATAAAACGGTGAACAAAATCCACAACAGATTGAAAACCCAAGTCGCAAATCAGATAATTAAGTACGAAACAATTGACATTGCATTGGGACAAAGTACAAGCAGAACCTCGAGAATTGCTCAACTAAGTTCAGACTCTTCTAGGGTTGCATTCAAATCTAAATGGTAAAAGCCATCAGATCAACAAAATCCTACTCAACCCATCATCTATAAAGAAGTACAACAAGGCAGCAAAACAACAGCCGAAAAATCGAACTGAAACAAGAATACCTCTAAAGAGGAGGGATCATCGGCTTGAAGAGGATCGAGCGAGAGAACGACCTTAGCGAGAGGATGAGACTCTGAAGAAGAGGATTGACTCTGCCACGACTTCGCCACCGATAACGGACACTTCATCAACCACACCGATCTATCGGACTTAACAGTTTCAAGAAACCCACCGCCAGTCCCAAAACTACTTCGATCTTCATCCATATCGGGACTTTCCCTTCTTTGTTTGTTCCCAGGGAAAACCCGCTTCTCTTTCGCGCTTTTGGATTCCAGTTTGGCGTTTAGAGTAAGTCTTCTCTTGGTCTTGGTTTTATTGACAATGTTGTCCGAACTCGAGAACAAAACCAGAATCCAAACGTCTCGCCTACAATTAATAGAATGTGCGACGACGTCACGTGCCTCACGAGTTACTCAATACAATGATTCCCCCGAATCGGTTACGGTGTCATAGATTAACTTGGACTCTAAACGGGCTTTAGCCCAACGTAGTAACTGGAAGATATAAGCAAAGATCCATTTCTTCATTAGATTTCTGAAAGATCACTACACCGATTACACACAAGCGCAGAAATAAACCAACAAAGACTGTTGATCATGACAAAGATAACGTACAAATCCTAGAAAACACATTAATTCCAACTATGAACAGATTTAAGCTCTTTCACCCCTAATCCTACGAGCCAACTGAATATCTTTAGGCATTATGGTCACCCTCTTGGCATGAATAGCACACAGATTGGTATCTTCAAAAAGCCCAACAAGATAAGCCTCAGCAGCTTCTTGAAGAGCCGCAACAGCGCTGCTCTGGAACCTGAGATCGGTCTTGAAGTCCTGCGCGATTTCTCTCACGAGCCTCTGGAAAGGGAGCTTGCGGATTAAGAGCTCAGTGCTCTTCTGGTACTTTCTGATCTCTCTCAGAGCGACGGTTCCTGGCCTAAAACGGTGAGGCTTCTTGACGCCTCCGGTGGCCGGAGCGGATTTGCGAGCTGCTTTTGTAGCCAGCTGCTTCCTTGGCGCCTTGCCACCAGTAGACTTCCGCGCAGTCTGCTTGGTACGGGCCATATGTTCCAAAGCTTTGAAGTAGACAATAACTAGCTATAAGCTCTTGTGAGAGTTTGTTTCTTGAGAAAGCGATGTAGAGAAGTGTGCAACGAGGTGATATTTATGGTAGGTGAGCTCAGAGATGCGGGAAATTGAAATTTTTGAGGTCTTGACGGCGGTTAGTTAAGAGTAAGCAATTTAGATTTGGGATGGCGGGAGCGTGAATTTGAACCGTAGATTATTAGATTATCGACGGCTGTGATATTTCATTGTACTAGACCGGGATAGAGATCCGTGTGGGAGTCGAATAACCAATAGGAACAATTCACGTGGCGACAAGTATAATTTGGGCATTTCTTGTCAGCCGTTGTTGTAATCAACGGTGCAGAGCTCTTAGAGAAATCTATAGCATGGATCGCCATCATGGCGAGTGTAAGTCTATTAATTATATATATTGTGATGAAATTACATTCAATTTTCCAGTTTAAAATTATCTTATGTTTTCACGTTTCAAAAAGATGTAATAAATTATTTTCCAAAAGAAATTTTCTCCTTTACACATATGTACTGTTTTTTTAACGTGAAATTAATGATATTGTATTTCAATATCATAGTTTTCTAATTTTACAAAAAACCTATATGATATTTATACAAAATAAAATTTTGATAAATACTATCTGTTAAGATGTAGGTGATTATATATTATTATTTAATTTTGGACATTATTTAATAACTAGACCTAGTTGTTTTTATGTGGAACTCCTCTGAGACAAGTTTGATAAGGTTTTAAATTATAAATTAAGATAAGATTTAATGAATATCTTATTTTGGGGATAGTGACTATTTACAGTAAGATATTTTTGGAGATAGGACTTGATAATTGTAGTTGAATTATTAGTGTGATTTGTGTAAGATGTGGGTTGAATGTTATCGTTTTTAGTTAGTAAAAATTGACATACTTTAGATGACATGGCAGCTGAATTTCTAAGGTTATTTTTGATGATGTTTGGAGCTAATTGTGTTGTTATAGAAGTTCATCTATTACAAACTTCTCTTTGGTGCAATAAGTGACTTGGGCAGAATCCTTACAGCTAGCCTTTTCTTTTGCCTTTGTCATTGATTGGGTGGTCCTTTTAATAGCTGTTATTTTTATCTCGAGCTTTACGTAACTTGAATGGTTGATTTGTTATTATGTGCTATGTTTTGGATGATTACACGATTTTCTGTGGCTGGATATTCTTAATTTATTCAACAACAATTTAGAGTGTTATTTGGAAGTTTTGCATCTGATTTATTTTCTAGTTTTCTTATCATTATGGTGCTGTTGTTCATTGTCCATGATGTGTTGATTATGTGGATGTTTTTTGCGATTTGTGGTGTGCGAAAACTCTAGAAGTTTTCTTAATGTTAGTAGCTGCTATATTTGATCTATTTCGTGATTTTTTTGGGCTGACTTTGTGTGGTTTTTCGCAGAAAAATATTCAGGATAGGCATGGTGTTGCAACTATATTTTTAGTGACGTTTCATCTTCGATTGATGTTATTTTGATGCTATTATGCATAGGCTGATTGTGATTCTTCTCAGGAGTTCACAACAGATATTGTTCTACCATTTCTCACACTTTCGGTTGATGAAGCTACAATTTAGGAGAGTGCTTTTATCTCAAGTGTTTTTCTTTGTTTGTCTTTGTTGATTTAATCACTTGAGTTATTCAATTATCATCCTTATTATTAAACAATGTTGTGAAAAACCTCTGTTAAGGTTAGTATGAGGCAATCGTATTATTACGTGTGAAATACTTTTACAGGTTGTGAGAACGATAGGTAGTGTCAAGGGTTAAGTGATATTGACTAAGTAAAGTCTTGTATAAAATTATTGTCGTTAGTGAAAGTATTAAGTTGAGTGAGGGCCCTGCAAACGTAGACAAGATATGTCAAACTGCGTTATCAAATTTTTGTGTTGATTTATATTTGTGTATTTAATTTTCTATTTTTAACTGTGCTTGATTTTATGAAACTACTACACCCCTTATGAGATTTATAATTGGTATTAGAGTGGGTCATTGAATCAGAACTTGGTACGTCAAGTTTGTGCAGATTCGTGTTTCGCAATTATGGCTATAGGAGAAAGGGCATCAATCATCAGGCCACTGTTATTAGATGGTTTAAATTATCCTATGCGGAAATCACGAATGAGAGTATTCATTCGGGTACAAGGAACAAAAGTATGAAACTCAAATTTAAATGACTGAACACATCCAGCGACGACTGACGAAAAGGGATAAGCAATGCTTAAAGATGCATATGAGTAGACAAAGGTTGAAGAAGAGAGAGCGCTTGGAAATTCTCAAGCCCTACACGTTATCTGCAATGCAGTTGATGAAAGTTGCTTTGCTATAATATCAGCCTGTGAATCCGTTAAAGAAGCATGGGATACTTTGCAAATTATAAATGAGGGATCAAAATTTGTGATAGCTTCAAAACTTCAGATGTTGACTGTGAGATTTGAAGAGCTAGAGATGGATGAGAGTAAAACCATTTGAGACTTCCATGAGAAACTACGTCACATAGCAAACCAAGCACATCAACTCGGGAAGAAGTACTCTAACTTGAAACTAGTTAAGAAGACATCGAGATCGTTGCCTCCAAAGTTCATACCAAAAATTGCAGCAATTGAGAAAACTTGTGATATCAATGAATTGCCATTGGACAAGATAATTGAAATTCTTACCAATTTTGAGATGAATTTGTTCAGGAACAAACAGAAGAGGAACAGAGGATTGGCATTGTAAGCCGCGATTGGTAAAGCCGTGAATGACTTTGAAGATGAATCCGATGACTGTGAGGATATGAAGTTATTGACAAGAAATTTCAACAAGTGGTTAAAGAAAGTAAAGAAGGATAGATCCAATTTTAGGCAAAACGGTGGAAGTTCATCAAATAATAATTCCAAATAATAAGCTAAAACTCAAAAAGGTTAAAGAAAAATGAAGAAAATTCAACGTCATGAATGTCAAGGCTTTGGACATGTGCAAATAGAATGCATTAACATTTGAAGAATAGAAAAGGGAAGTCTTATACAAGCATTTGGAGTGAGAATGAATTTGGAAATGAGTATGGTAATGAAGAAGGATTTGTTAGTAGTGTTGCGTTGGTTAAAAATCCAATTGCTTGCTTAACAGCAACTAAGAAGAAAGAAACTGATAATGAAAACGTGGATAAATCAAAAAATTTTGGAAAAACACAGATGAATCAGCTCAAAGTCTAACCTCTGATTATCACAATGATGATAAAAAGGAGGATATATATGAAGCCTATGAATTAATTTATGCAAAATAGGTAGAAACGTGTAAGAATAATGAAAAATTAAAGAAGGAAGACTCTACTATGAAGAACATCATCCGAGATCTAGAAAAGAATTATTATCTATAATAGATGAGTTAGGATCAGGGATTAAAATGTTAAATGGAGGTACTGCAAAGTTAGAAAAATTGTTGAAAATCAGTAAAATCAAGGCATTGGCCATAAAGGGGAAAGTTTTAAGTCTAATGATGAGAAGAAGAAATCTCAAGGAAGAATTGGAGATTTATCCATACATGTCATTTTTGCGAGGTTATAAAGCACATAAGGTCGAAATGTTATAAGTTGTTAAAAATGATGTTTCAAATAGCTCAAGATCGAAAATCTAGACACTTTTCAATGAACTTTCAGCATCAACCCATCAAAACATATTTGAGTTAGAAAAGGGTTAATTACAAGCACAAAAATGTGATGAAAGAAAAATAAGAAATTGTCTAGATTCACAGTTAGTTGCTGCTGTTAAATAAATTGTTCAAATAGAAGATAAGTCAGTTGCTTCAAAAAAAGAAACCAACTAGATAGTTGATGACAGAGATAATCGGACAAGGAATAAGACCAGGTTTGATTTTTTTCGAGGGGCATAGGAACTGTATGCTTTACAGTTTTTATGTACATGATGTTGTTTATTAAAAAAATGGTTCGAATGAGACCTTTCTGAGTTTTTTATTTATGGGTTTTATAAGGTTCAAGTGATTGGTGTGTGTTTGGATTTTTTCCTTACTTTTTGAATAGTATATTTGACGTGAGAATGAGGCTCTCCTTGATGATTTGAAAGTTTTGCTCCTGAACGTTGATGTACAGTGTTATGTTGAGAAAATGTTGATAATTAGTTGGAAACTTGTAGGAAGATTCAGATTTTCTATTATTTGGTTTTTCAAGTTTTATCTTGATTATTCTCTATATCGTGAGCTATATGAATTTGGGTAATTTGTGTTCATATGATTTGTGTGAGGAGGAGATTGATTAAGTTTAATTATGATTGAATGCATTTTTGGCTTTTTAAATTTAATCAGTCGTATATGAATATCTTATTTTGGGGATAATGACCATCCAAGGTAACATATTTTTGGAGATATGACTTGATAATTACAGCTGGATTATTAGTGTGATTCACGTAAGATGTGGGCTGAATGTTATCATTTTTTGTGAGTAAAAATTGACATATTTGGGATGATATGTCAGCTGAATTTCTAAGGTTATTATCGATGATGTTTGGAGCTAATTATGTTGTTATAGAAGTCCATCTATTGCAAACTTCTATTTGGTGTAATAAGTGACCTGGGAAAAATCCTTACAACTGGCCGTTTCTTTTGCCTTTGTCATTGATTCGATGGTCCTTTTAGCAACTATGATTTTTTAACTTAAGCTTTACGTAACTTGATTGGTTGATCTGTTATTATATGTTTTGTTTTGGTTGATTACACGAATTTCTAGAACTGGGTATTCTTCAATTATTCAACGACAATTTAGGGTGCTCTTTAAGAATTTTGCAGCTGATTTATTTTTTGGTGTTCTTATCATTTTGGCGTTATTGTTTATTATCCATGGTGTGTTAATTGTGTGGCTGTCTTTTAAGATTTGTAGTGTACGATCGTGATCTTAGTAGTTGCAATACTTGATCTGTTTCGTGACTTTTTTAAGCTATCTTTGTGTGATTTTTGGGTGAAAAACGTCCAAGATAGGCATGGTGCTGCAGCTATATTTTTTGTGACGTTTCAATGATGAAACACTTGTTCGATTAATATTATTTTGATGTTGTTGTGGGTAGGCTGATCGTGATTCTTCTCAATAGTTCACAACATATATTGTTTTGTTACTTCTCGCACTTTCGACAGATGAAGCTACATATGTAGGGGAGTGTCTTAATTTCAAGTGTTTTTCTTTGTTTATTTCTTTATTGATTTAATCACTTGAGTCGTTCAATTATCATCCTTATTAATAAACAATGTTGTGAAATTCTTTGTTGAGATTAGTACGAGGTGGTCGTACTACTAAATGTGAAATACTTTCACAGGTTATGAGAATGCGGGATGGTGTCAAGGGTTGAGTGGTGTTAGCTAAGTAAAGCCTTGTATAAATCTATTATCATTAGTAAAAGTATTAAGCTGGGTGAGGACCTCGCATATGTAGGCAAAATATACCGAACTGTTACTAAATTTCGGTGTTGATTTATGTTTGTGCAATTAATTTTCTTTTTTTAATTGTGTTATATTTGGTGAAACTACTACGCCCCTTCAGAAATTTACACCATCAATGTTTTAAAAATTAAACCAGTTCAGTCATTTTAATAATAAAAACTTTAAACCGATTAACTTTTCAGTTCGATTTTAATTTTTAATTTAATTTAGTTTGATAATTTTTGTTATTAAGAACTGATTAGTTTATTAACTAATTGGTAAATTTTTATAAATTGATTAATTTTTATAAACTAAAATGAATTAATTAATTTTTATTTAAAAGTTTTATTTTTCAATTAAACTTTAAAATTTCAACGAATAAGAACAATATTTTTCAATTATTTTTAAATTTTTTAAATTTTGTTCATTTGATATTATGATAATCTAATATTAGTTAAATCTTTTAAACCTTAAATTTCATATCATACAAGTTAATTTCTAATACAGCTTTTAAAATATTAAATAAAAAGATAATATGCATTATAGGGAAAAAATTGTAGAGCTTTCATATAAATTTAAATAAGTTCTTAATAAAAATTATGAATTCACTTTTATCATGAACATTTATTTACAAAATAATTTTCATTAAAAATTTTAATAACTATATTTAAAGTTAATATTCAATAACAGTAAAGTATTTATATTCTAAAAAGTAACGAGTCTATTGTTAAGTATTAATTTGTTATATAAAATTTATATATAAAAAAAAGGAATATAGCTTTTCTCTACCTGAACATGCAATAGAACCCATCTTAGGTTTTAGGCTTTTGGCATATCCAGGCAGCCTCCAGTCTTCACAATCAATTGTTCAGTAAAGTAAAGTGAAGGAAATTCTCTTAGCCCAAAGTATAAGAAATGCTTTAGGTCCACGTTTTGTGCGTCTAAGTTGGGCTGTGATTCATGATCAGTACACAATGAATACTGTGAATCTAATAATTATTTCGTAGCAATAAAAAATATTTTATTATATCTAATTTAAAAAATAATAAAAATATGATAAAAATCATCATCATCATCATCATCACCATCATCACCCAGTCCGAAATCCCGCATTAAAAATATTTTATTATATTTAATTTAAAGCAGAGTTGGATAGTGAAAAAAAGATTAAGGTCCTATTTTTTAAAATTACATATATTATCATACTTTGTTACTTGTAATAAAAATCTTATTCTTTACTCTTTAAATTTATCTTTTATCGTAAGTTCATAAACAATGTCTAGAGCATGTGATAGATTAACTAAGGACTGAGAATTGTTAATGAATAGATTGTGCATACACAGATAAGTAAAACATAAATTTTAAAATTTAAGTAAGTATATCAAAATTTAATGAACACGAATTTAAAAGTAAGTGCATATTCATGAGGGTTGTGGTGAAGTGACAGAGACTCTTTTATTTTTAACTAAAATCTTGAATTCGAGTCTTAAGAATAAAGTTGTTTTAAAACTTGCGAATGAGAGCTTTACCTCTTACAAAAGTTCCTGCCTGACTCGAATCTGAACTAGTCAATTATCCTTGTGGCGTCGGTGAGTATTAGATAATCTCTTTTAATTCTAACCAAGAGAGGGCATAGATCTAAACATATTTTCTATATTATAATTGAGATCATACGTTTTCCTCTTTCTCAATTGTAATAACTATAGTTTAAGTTTAATTTAACTATAAAATAGCACTTTTTAAGTAAATTTAACTTATGATAAAGTCTATAAAATATCAAGTCTCATGATCCTGGAGAATAATTTTGTTATACCTTTCTCCTATATCATGATCATGAGCATTGCAAAATGTCAGTGTTAACGTCAACTTCACAGATATACGATATGCTCTTCAAAGTTAGCTATTTCTCGAGACTCGAATACAGGATGAGAAAATTCTACATATGTACAATGCTCTAAAGAGTAAAGAGTTGCTACAAACTAGTATATCCGATTTCAGTCACCTGTCGTTGTGTATAGTTATTGTGATTTATATATTGAGACGTAAAGAAATAAAAATTTTTAGACAGAGCAGAACAAAAATTAAAGACAGTAAAGTATTTGGTTGTGATG
>JANIIA010000002.1:1365080-1381550 GCA_027478495.1 Erythroxylum alaternifolium
CAAGTTAGAAATTCTAGTACATAATAATTTAATAAAACATCTAAGCATTCATGAAATTAATTACATAATAGGTTAAATATACATTCAAGCCTTATATTTTATTAAGAATGTCTTTTTTTGCTATTTATAGTAATAATATGGGGGTAATTTTGTCCAACAATTCGCGTGTTTTGTTTTTGTGACAGGCACAAGAAAATTGTGTCACAGTTTTGAAAGGAACAAAAAAACTATATTTTTGTGAACTAGAGATAGAACAAAAATGGGTAGTGTCAGCAACCAAACACAGTTGTACAACAAATTTTTGTGTTTTGTTATCTATTTCCACCACGAAGAAACCAACCATACGCAACGTGCAGGCCAAAGGATAAGATGGAAGCCATTCAACGCCTATTCGTGTAATAATATTTTTTATCAGATCCAAGTTAACGGATCAACCTTGATATTTGAATCAATTCAACTTGAAAATTTATTGCAATTATGCTAGAATAAATTAATTATTTTTATTAAAATTTAACAAAATAAAAATATTTTAAAAGGATTTAAGAATTAATTAATTAAAACAGTAATATTTTATTAAATTTATTGAAAAGAATATTTTATTATAGTTCAATTAAATTTTAAATTGTTTGAATCTAATCAATTATTTTTAAGTTTTCGTGATCTTAGTAGTTACTGCACTTGATATGTTTCGTGATTTTTTTGGGCTGTTTTGGTGTGATTTTTGGGTGAAAACGTCCATGATAGACATGTTGCTACAGCTGTATTTTTGTTGACGTTTCGATGATGAAACGTTTGTTCGATTAATGTTATTTTGATGTTGTTGTGGGTGGATTGATCGTGATTCTTCTCAATAGTTCACAACAGATATTGTTCGGTCACTTCTCGCACTTTCGACTGATGAAGTTACATATTTAGGAGAGTGCTTTTATCTCAAGTGTTTTTCTTTCTTTCTTTCTTTATTGATTTAATCACTTGAGTCGTTCAATTGTCATCCATATAAATAAACAGTGTTGTGAAAATCCTTTGTTGAGGTTAGTACGAAGTGGTCGTATTACTGACTGTGAAATACTTTCATAGGTTATGAGGACGCGAGATGGTGTCACGGGTTGAGTAGTGACAGCTAAGTAAAGCCTTGTATAAAACTATTGTTGTTAGTGAAAGTATTAAGTTGGATGAGGGCCCTGTAGACATAGGTAAGGTGTGCCGAACTGTTACCAAATTTCGATGTTGATTTATGTTTGTGCGATTAATTTCTTATTTTTAATTATGTTAGATTTGGCTAAACTATTACACCCATTCGGAAATTTACATCGTCAATGTTTTAAAAATTAAACCAGTTCGGTCGCTTTAACAATAAAAACTTTGAACCGATTAATTTTTCAATTCAATTTTAATTTTTCAATTTAATTTAGTTTGATTATTTTTGTTATTAAGAACTGATTAGTTTATTAATTAATTGGTAAATTTTTGAAAACTGATTAATTTTTATAAACTAAAATGAATTAATTAATTTTGATTTAACAGTCTTATTTTTCAATTAAACTTTAAAATTTCAATGTATAAGAACAATAATTTTCAATTATTTTTAAATTTTTTAAATTTTATTCATTTGATACTATGATGATTTAATATCAGTTGAATCTTTTAAACCTTAAACTTAATATCTTACAAGTTACTTTCTAATTCAGTTTTTAAAATATTAAATAAAAAGATAATATGCATAATAGCGAAAAAAATTGTAGAGCTTTCATATAAATTTAAATAAGTTCTTAATAAAAATTATGAATTCAATTTTATCATGAACATTTATTTACAAAATAATTTTCATTAAAAATTTTAATAACTATATTTAAAGTTAACATTCAATAACAGTAAAAGCATTTATATTCTAAAAAGTAATGAGTCTATTGTTAAGTATTAATTTGTTATATAAAATTTATTAAAAAAAAGGAATATAGCTTTTCTCTACCTGAACATGCAAGAGAACCCATCTTAGGCTTTAGGCTTTTGGCATATCCAGGCAGCCTCCAGTCTTCACAATCAATTGTCCACTAAAGTAAAGTGAAGGAAATTCTCTTAGCCCAAAGTATAAGAAATGTTTTAGGTCCACGTTTTGTGCGTCTAAGTTGGGCTGTGATTTATGACCAGCATACAATGAATACTGTTGACTCTAATAATTATTTTGTAGCAATAAAAATTATTTTATTATATTTAATTTAAAAAATATTATAATATTTAATTTAAAGCAGAGTTGCATAGTGAAAAAAAATTAAATTACTATTTTTTAAAATTACATATATTATCATACTTTGTTACTTGTAATAAAAATCTTGTTCTTTCCTCTTTAAATTTATCTGTTGTCGTAAGCTCATAAAAAATATCTAGAGCATGCGATAGATTAACTAAGAATTGAGAATTGTTAATGAATGGATTGTGTATACACAGATAAGTAAAACATGAAATTTAAAATTTAAGTAAGTATATCAAAATTTAATGAACACGAATTTAGAAGTCAATGTATATTTATGACGATTGTTGTGAAGTGACAGGAGCTCTTTTATTTTTAACTAAAGTTTTGAGTTCGAGTCTTAAGAATGAAGTCGCTTTAAAACTTGTGAGAGAGAGCTTTACCACTCACAAAAGGTCCTGTTTGGCTTGAATCTGAACTCGTCAGTTGTTCTTGTGGTGTCGGTAAGT
The DNA here is from genome assembly GCA_027478495.1 of Erythroxylum alaternifolium. NCBI lineage: Eukaryota > Viridiplantae > Streptophyta > Magnoliopsida > Malpighiales > Erythroxylaceae > Erythroxylum > Erythroxylum alaternifolium. The sequence goes on from JANIIA010000002.1 coordinate 1,367,778, forward strand.
ATTAGATAATCTCTTTAATTCTAACCAAGAGAGGTCATCGATCTAAACATATTATCTATATTATAATTGAGATTATACTTTTTCCTCTTTCTCAATAGTAATAACTATAGTTCAAGTTTAATTTAACTATAAAATAGCACTTTTTAAGTAAATTTAACTTATGATCAAGTCTCATAATCCTGGAGAATAATTTTGTATACCTTTCTCCTATATCATGATTATGAGCATTGCAAAATGTCAGTGTTAACGTGAACTTGACAGATATACGATATGCTCTTCAAAGTTAGCTATTTCTCGAGACTCGAATATAGGATGAGAAAATTCTCCATATGTACAATGCTCTAAAGAGTTTAGAGTTGCTACAAACTAGTATATCCGATTTGAGTCTCTTGTAGTTGCGTATAGTTTCTGTGAACTATATATTAAGATAGAATGAAATAAAAATTTTGAGACAGAATAGAACAAAAATTAGAGATAGTGATGTGTTTGGTAGTAATAGACAAAATATATGAAACTGTATGTCTCGATGACAGAAATATATTTAGTTGCAGTTAACAGAACATAGAAAACAGTGTCAATGACCAAAGTACCCCTACAGTATAATATGATTAGAAATACGTAATTCATTGATTATTTTAAAACGAATGATTTATATTAGTATTTTTTAATTGTATTTATAAATAAGGAATTAAAAAAATGAAGAACCTAAAAATTTAATGAAATAAGCTATTGAATAGCAAAAAATTCGTATATGTTAACAATAAAATGAATTACGTACATATTTTTTATAATTGTATTAATATTTTTTTAGTTGTATTTGTATTTTTTAATTACGATGAAATAAAATGAAGAACTTAGATATTTAATGAAATGAGAAACCTAAAAATTTAATGAAATGAGTTATTGAATAAAAAACCTACAAGTTAGAAATTATAATACGTAATAATTTAATAAAATATCTAAACATTCATGGAATTAATTACATAATAGGTTAAAGATACATTCAAGCCTTATATTTTATTAAGAATGTCTTTTTTTGTTATTTATAGTAATAGGATGAGGGTAATTTTGTCCAACAACTTGCGTATTTTGTTTTTGTGATAGACACAAGAAAGTTGTGCCACAGTTTTAAAAGGAACAAAAAATTTATGTTTTTGTGAGCTGGAGACAGAACAAAAATGATCAGTGTCAATAACCAAACACTACTATACACAAATTTTTTGTATTTTGTTATCTGTCTCCACCACGGAGACATCAACCATACTCAGCGTGCAGGGCCGAAAGATAAGAATGGAAGCTATTCAACGCCTATTCGTGTAATAATATTTTTTATCATATCCAAGTTAAAGGATCAACCTTGATATTTGAGTCAATTCAACTTTAAAAATTATTGCAATTATGTTAGAATAAATTAATTATTTTTATCAAAATTTAACAAAATAACAATATTTTAAAAGGATTTAAGAATTAATTAATTAAAACAATAATATTTTATTAAATTTACTGACACGAATATTTTATTATAATTCAATTAAAATTTAAATTGTCATAATCTAATCAAATTTTTTTAAGTTTTCATAATCTTAGTAGTTGCTACACTTGATATGTTTCGTGATTTTTTTGAGCTATTTTGGTGTGGGATTTTTGGGTGAAAAACGTCCAGGATAGCCATGGTACTGTAATTGTAGTTTTGTTGACGTTTATATGATGAAACGTTTGTTCGATTGATGTTATTTTGATGCTGTTGTGGGTGGACTGGTCGTGATTCTTCACAATAGTTCACAACAGATATTGTTCGGTCACTTCTTGCACTTTCGGTTAGGGGAGTGCTTTTATCTCAAGTGCTTTTCTTTATTTATTTCTTTGTTGATTTAATCACTTTAGTCGTTAAATAATCATCCTTATAAATAAACAGTGTTGTGAAAATTCTTTGTTGAGGTTAGTACGAGGTGGTCGTATTATTGAGTGTGAAATACTTTCACGGGTCATGAGGATGCAGGATGGTGTCACGGGTTTAGTGGTGTTAGCTAAGTAAAGCCTTGTATAAAACTATTGTGGTTAGTGAAAGTATTAAGCTGGGTGAGAGATCCGCATACGTAGGCAAGGTGTGCCAAATTGTTACCAAATTTCAATGTTAATTTATATTTGTGCAATTAATTTTCTTTTTTAATTGTGTTAGATTTGGTGAAACTACTACACCCTTTCGAAAATTTACACTATCAATGTTTTAAAAATTAAACCAATTCGGTCATTATAATAATAAAAACTTCAAACTATTAACTTTTCAGCTTGATTTTAATTTTTAATTTAATTTAGCTTGATAATTTTTTTATTAAGAATTAAATAGTTTATTAATTAATTGGTCAATTTTTATAAGCTGATTAGTTTTTATAAACTAAAATGAATTAATTAACTTTTATTAACATTCTTACTTTTCAATTAAACTTTAAAATTTCAATGAATAAGGATAATATTTTCAACTATTTTTAAATTATTCGATTTAATTCATTTGGTACTATGATGATATAATATCAGTTGAATCTTTTAAACCTTAAACTTCACATCTTACAAGTTAATTTCCGATTTAGTTTTTAAAATATTAAATAAAAAGATAATATGCATAATAGGGAACAAAATTGTAGAGCTTTCATATAAATTTAAATAAGTTCTTATTAAAAATTATAAATTAACTTTTATGATGAACATTTATTTATAAAATAGTTTTCATTAAAAATTTTAATAACTATATTTAAAGTTAACATTCAATAACGGTAAAGTATTTATATTCTAAAAAGTAATGAGTCTATTGTTAAGTATTAATTTGTTATATAAAATTTATATAAAAAAAAGGAATATAGCTTTTCTCTACCTGAACATGCAAGAGAACCCATCTTAGGCTTTAGGCTTTTGGCATATCCAGGCGGCCTCCAGTCTTCACAATCAATTGTCCAATAAAGTAAAGTGAAGGAAATTCTGTTAGCCCAAAGTATAACAAATGCTTTAGGTCCACGTTTTGTGCGTCTAAGTTGGGCTGTGATTTATGATCAGCACACAATGACTACTGTGAATCTAATAAATTTATTTTTAATTTTTATTTACAAGTGTTATAAATTCAGTAATAAAATAAGTTAATAGTAAAAAGTACATAAATTTAAGTGACAACATTGATTTAAAAAATAAAAACTCAACAAAAATATTTGAAATTACAACCAGACTAAAATAAATTACAATTACAATCAGACTCGAGATTATAATCAAACTAAATTTACAACAATCAAATTAAAAGAAAAACTAAAATATTTGAGAATATTAATTTAACATAAATAATTAATAGGTTGGAAGGTCATCTCCATTTTCTTCAAAATCAAAATATTGGCTAAAGCCACTAGATAAGCCAACTCTTTCTTGAGATTCTCCTTCTTTAGCTCTTTTTGCATAAAATTTCATTTATTCATTTCTAAAAGCCTCACGCATTACTGGATTTTTGGTGAATTCCAGATCTCTGCATAAAATTTTATTATCTTTTCGTCTTTGTCGTAACTCTAATTTTTTTGCCTCATTTTGAGCTTGTATAAATAAAAATAAATCATTGTATAATATAAATTAATTTAGTTAATAACTAAATTATTGTGGTATATTTTTTGAAAATAATTTAATATAAAAATTTAGTATTGAGTAGTTGGAGTAACACCAAATTTGGTGTAAAAAAATTCTTGAAATATTCTCTTTTACGTCAAATTTGGTTTAAAATTTTAGTAGAATTGTTGGAGATGGCCTAAGGACTGAGATTTGTTAATGAATGGATGGTCTATACACAGAGAAGTAAAACAAAAAATTTAAAATTTAAGTAAGTATATCAAAATTGAATGAACACGAATTTATAAGTGCATGCTTTCTTAAAACGCTTTTTAATTTAAGTATTCAATTCTAAACAATGAATCAATTTTTTTGTGATCTCTTCTAATTCTAACCAAGAAGGGGCATAGATCTAAACATATTTTCTATATTGTAATTGAGATTATACTTTTTCCTCTTTCTCAGGGTGTAATAACTATAGTTTAAGTTTAATTTAACTACAAAATAGCGCTTTCTAAGTAAATTTAACTTATGATCAAGTCTCTGGTATGGTTTAATTGTTCCACGTTAATAATAAAAATACTTACGTGAGGTTTATAAGCTTATAGGTTTTTTGTCCCTTCAAGTTAACTTTTAGGGTTGGTTCTCTCATAAATTTTGTAACAATTAGTATCAAAACTAACATCACTCTTTTAAATCTTCGTGTCACACCTACAGGTGATGACGCTGGCATTGCAGTATTCGCCTAGGGCTAGAAAAGATCTAGCGCATAGCCAACTTATGGGTATGTGAGTGGTGACACAGGTATAGCGATGTTCACCCAGGGTCAGAAATGATCTAGCGCACAACTAACATGTTAGTATTTAAGTTGCGAATGGTGGTGAGATATTATAGTTTAATTATCCTATATTGATAATAAAAATACTGATATAAAATTTATAAGCTTACAAACTCTCTCAGTTGGACCTCTCAAAAAATCTGTATCAGTCTCATGATCCTGGAGAATAATTTTGATATACCTTTCTCCTGTATCATCATTATGAGCATTGCAAAATGTCAGTGTTAACGTCAACTTGATAGACATACGATATGCTCTAATTCAAAGTTATCTATTTCTCGAGACTCGAATATAGGATATGAGAAAATTCTCCTTATGTACAATGTTCTAAAGAGTTGTTACAAACTAGTATATCCTATTTCAGTCACCTGTAGGCCCGAAGGATAAGAATGGAAGCTATTCACAACGCCTATCTGTATATGGATGTTAACAGGCCGAGTTAGGATAAGTCTACTCATAACTTCTTCTTTTTTAAATTTTTTTTTGAAACGATGTTATTTAAAAAATAATATCCAGGTCATTGGTTGGACCGGGCTAGCTCATGACCCGATCAACCCGGAACAAAATGTCGGCTAAGTCGATTTTGACATCTTTATATTCGTGTAATAATATTTTTTATCAGATCTAAGTTAATGGATAAATCTTGATAATTGAATCAATTCAACTTTAAAAATTATTGCAATTACGTTAGAATAAATTAATTTGAATAAAATGATGTCATTTTTATTAAAATTTAATAAGATAACAATTTTCAAAAAGATTTAAGAATTAATTAATTAAAACAATAATATTTTATTAAAATTACTTACAAGAATATTTTATTATAATTCAATTAAATTTTAAATTGTCTGAATCGAATCGATTATGTTTAAGTTGTTCAACTTAAATTTAATTATAATAATATTTAAATATCTAAACTTGTGGTGGACTCTTCTTGATCTTCACTCATCAGTTATCTGTGAGCATGGCGGTAGTTTTTGCATGCGATTGCGTAAAACATGGTTTTAGTTTTCATTACTAACACCAATAGACCTAATGTTTAAAGGAGATCTTTCAAAGAGTACCCTCGATCTAAAATTCGAATCTCTAACCTGTGAACCACTCATACGGGACAAGACGTGGCTGATTGAGTGAATGTTGAATCAGATATTAATTGGGGAGTGCCTGAAATGGAGCCAGGGCCTAGAGGGAATGGCCACTCGAGTGTCGACCACTGGTGTGGTTTATGCTTTTCCCAGACCCACGCGAACGGCGATAATATGAGGATCTTGAAAGCGACCAACTAGGAATCTTCTTTGTCATCTTTGAAAGATTTGCGCTAACACCATCTTCTTTTCTTTGCTCAAAGATTCCAAAACTATCCGTCTTTCCCAAAATTAAATCACTATTTAGTTGAATTTGGTTTCTTCAGTTTGACTTAAAGGCCTTTATTTGGTACTGGTGGGCTTGGAGGTACCCCAATTTGGGAACCCTTTCTCTTTCAATGGCTCAATTTAAAGGGATATGGTTTATTGGAAACTTTATCAACTCCCAGGAACGTGGACATTGAAAGTGCAAGCATTGCAATAAATGAAGAGAGAGGAAGAGGTTTGTCTTTGATTCATCAAGTAGAAGTGCTCCAGCCTCCAGCTATACTTGCTTGTTCACATGAGTAACAGTTCCTCTTTGTTTCCTTTCACAGTTGGAGTATAAAGATCAATCAAAATCAAGTTACATCACATTTTCAAGCTAGAAGGAATCTAAACCATTTACACTTAATAACATGATTTTAAATTATTTGTAATTAAAAACCTTGTGCACGACGTGAACCAAAAAAGTCATAGAGATTACTACTGACAATATGCATATGTTTGAGGGATATACTTTTGAAGATCTTACCAGCTTGTACAAAAGTAAAGCTAAGCAGAAGCCGTAAAGTATGCAAGAGCATGGGGATGAGCAAGTTAGTCAATTTTCGATTACTTTTTGATGCTATAATCATGAAACGAAGATAACTATCCTTCTGGTCAAAAAGAAAAGAAACCAGTGATAAATATCCTTCCATGTTGGAGATGACATGAGGACCTTTATTTTTGATGGACTATAATACACGCAAGTTGTGAAATTTGCATACACCAATCTAATCATGCATGTTGGATCTCTCAGGAAAAAGAGCGTGCGCAACAATTTTCACCAAATACCTTTGTCTTAATCTCTGTTATAATGAAATGTGGTGGGTGCAATCACTTTGAGCCAAAGGAGCCGAACAAAAGTGAAATAAAGAATCGATAGTGCGTCCATCTACTAGCTACGTGAAGCCTGAAAAGAGCCAACCAATATAAAGATAGAAGGATCTTTCCAAAGTAAAGAAAGAGTTGGCTGGTTTGGTGTTGCCATCAAAATATCTCATTTGCTAATCTATGTATGCATTTTTGGATCTCCGTGACTTTGGTATTTCTTGTTTTGAGAATATAGCTTCTAGCGAGTCTTTAATCAAGAATTCTTATCCATTACTCTTCGTGTATACATAAGATAAATCTTTTAATATACATAATAATCTGTAAAATCAAGTGATCGATTTGACTCAAATGATTATTAAAATTTCTTAATCAGAAACGAATCTAAATCTCTTGCCAAATTAATGTAATTAGGAAATCTCCATGAACCAATTAGACAAGACAATCTGCTAAGGGATGACTCTAGCTTCTTTTGGTAGAAGAGATTTTCAAAGAATCGGAAGGAACTCACCGAAACCTAACCTACACAACCTGCTGCTTTAGCAGTTCACTCTATGGCTGCTTGCCAATCATAGATTATTCTCCTAGCAAATTAGGCAAACCATTGTCCGGTTTTTCCCTTGTCTTCAGAATCTAACTCATGATCTATCGACAACGTTCGAAATATACTTCTAAGTTACTACTGTTTTTTTCTTCTTTTTTGTATTATATATCCTTCTTCAGAATGATTCTTTGAAAATTTTGCAGACTGAAGCAAAATGCTGCATCATTTCAGGCGCTGCAGTGTATATCATTGATATAAACTGTTACATAGCTGACCACTTTCCAGAGGCCATTGTTTCAAATATCAAATCTGTCTCATAAATTCACCGACATTGCATGCTATGTCGATCTTCAAAACCTGACAATTTGTACCAACACATGTACAGGGATCCATCTCCAAACCACTTGCTTTCCTACAGCTGTTGCACGCATGCCATGTTCTTCCCTGATAATCACAAAACTTCTGTAATGTTTTAGAGACGTAGTTTTATACCTGTACCTGCCTACACAGCTTATTTTCTGTCTCCCTTATATTCTTCCCTTACAGTTCAAATTTGGTTAAGGAGGTACCCAAAGCATCAAATTTCCAACTTCACAAGTATTTGTGATAAAAATGTTAGAATCTCACTTTTTTTTTTCTCAAATCTCATATAATTCCTAGGTTCACGAGTATATTTCCTCGTTAAGTTCTCGATGAAAATCTCGCAAATAAGTGAGCTCTCCGGTACGAACTTATTCTACCGTATATCTCATACTATCCTTGACTAGAAAGAGGCTTAGTGACATTCCAAGTAATGTTACAGTCACCAGTTGACCCACTAGGCAAAGTAGGGTCTAAATTTGAACTAGTGCATGCTTTACAAGCAAAACAAAACAGCTTTCATTGTTGAAAAAAGCTTTACTTAAAACCTGGACGAGTCTAAGGACCTTTAGACCATTGAAATGAACGTAACCAAATATTAATAATACTGAGACTCCTCCATAAAGCGTGTTCTTGAAGACGACTTAACAAGAACACCCCAATGTGGTCAAATCGTCGAACCAGCAAAGCTTATCAATGCAAATCAATTGGGAGAACATAAGCTTAACCTTGTCTACCAAGTGCTCAACATGGTATTATGGTTCGAGGAAACATTCATATACAATTATTCAACTCGTTGATTACACATCTCTTTGACGTTTAGGCACGTAAAGTCTGATCATGAGTGTTTAATTTAAGCTAAATAAAATGATTGTCCCCTTCGAATTGGTTCAATTAGTAATAACAGGACCCCGAATTTAGGAGTACTTATATACTTTCAAGATTTTATTTAGTGTTAATAAATTATAAAGTTTTATTTTTAAAAAAGATAATTATTTGTCATTGCTTAGCTACTATCTTTCTTATAATCAACTTTAACCAACATTATTATTGTTAATTATACCTATTTATTAAGGGTACGGAAGCATATGTGCGTGCATGGAATCATGATTAAACATGCACTGATTGTAATCAATTAGACCTAATCAGAAGACCGATTTGACTTTGAAAAATGTTTATTTTGATATATTTTAAATTTAAAAGTTTTTCACTCTACTTACCCTTTAAATTTCTGAAAGCTGATTAAAGCGTGTAGGCCCTCTGTTCATCACATCCTTAATTGTTCCGATAAGTGAAGTTTAATGAACTGGTTGGTTGAACTAACAGCCTTGTTGATGGTGAGATCGGACGGTGGTGGATTTTGGACCACATTCTACCTGTCTGAACGCCACGTGTGCTTTTTGCACATGTAATGTTGGTGTCACCATTTATGCAGGAGCCTATCGATCTTAGGCATCAAGTTGCATTGTCAGTGACGTTAATCTTTGTTAAGGGAGTTAATTAATTACAATTGTTTCCTGATTAAATAATACGAAAAGAAAAAAGCAGGAGCATATTTATAGCTTTTACTTTACTTTTTATGCGGTATCTCTTTCTTTAGCTTTTTCTATATACAGGCAGAATCATGGTTGCAATTGAAATCCATTATAATACCCCTTATTGCCACAACATTTTGAATATACTGATGCCATACTTGTTCCTTTTAATTTAAAAAATAAAAAATAAAAATCTCTTGTATAACTTTAGTTATCCAAAAAATTTTCGTTTTTTGTCCCTGAGTATTAAAATTATTAACTTTTTTAATCAAAACTATTATTAAAATTGAGACAAAAGAAATTTGTGAATTATGATATATGAATAAAACACTATTATTTAAGCCCTTGAAGGTTGTGACTGGATGGTTGAGAGCGGGACTTGGCGTGCGCTAGATTTCAGATTCGATTCCATACCACGTTGCTATAGTTATCGTAAGAGCTTAGAGCAACTGGGGGTTTTATTTGCTAAGGATGTTGCTCGTTAGGCCCTTCGTTGGGGACGTTGCTCGTTGGGCCCTTCCGTTGAAGGTGTTGCTCGTTGGGGTCTTCATTGCACGCGAGGTGTTGCCCCCTAATCTCCTAGAAAGAGCTTCCTGCGTACTAAAAATAAAAGACTATTATTTAAAAAATTTAACATAGATCTTTTTGTAGTGTTATTAAAATAGTTTGACAATAGCAATATAAAGATTTTTTAATTTTTAACTTTTAATTCTACGATATATTTTTTTAATAGAGAAATTTGTACCTTATTTATTTTTATTAAAAATAAATTACTCTAATAAAGCATCCATTAAACTTTTAATTTTATTTTAACATCCGATTTATTAAAATATGTTTGATTTTTGCTTTTTATGATAAATAATGTTTTGAAAAATGGAGAAAAAAACATTAACGAATAAGAAAATTAAAATAAAGGAAAGCTATCAATTTATAAATGCAGTCAAACGAGTTGACTCATCAAAACCTCGACCAAGCACACAGCGGTAGCACAGTTGTAAGATTCTCCCGTGCAAACAAAATCTACAATAGCTGTCAGGCATCAATTTGTGTGTGACCCAATGGGGTGTGGAGCTAGGCAAACGCAATTAAGGTCACAACTGGACTGGTCAGGGAGGTGTCCGACCGGTTCGTGCTGGCCGGGTCAGATCAAACTCTACAATACCCAGTTTTTGATTATTACTTATACTAACATACCTGTGAGACTTTTAAGAAAGCACTTTTCTGTCAGGTCTAAACAATACTTTTCTATGTATAATGTATATGTATATATTCTAATGTTTGACAGTGGCAGGGCCTCTTTTCCTGAATATTAGAATGATGGTGGTCGGGGCATTATGTCTCTTAAAGAGGGTTTGGGGGTTTTTAAGTATGTATATCAGAACTCGAAGCCTTTGGAAGTGGGAACCTTGTTGGATGCACTTCTTTAGGTCTCCTAATAGCAGGATCTTTATCAAAATGCAAATTACTTAAAACCTTGCAATCTTTGAATAGATGAAAACAAATTCTACCGGTCCAAGCGAGCCTCTTGTATTTTTCTATGATCAGTAAAGGTTAAGTAACTAAAGAAGGAATACCAAAAGGATGGATTCCTTCTGTTGGCCGCTATTGCGTACAGTATGGTCCTGTGCAAAAGTGATGTAAACCTTTTTTGTTTTTCTTTTACCGCTTGTTGGGCTTGGGTTGAACTCTTTACAGTTTCTCGTATTAAAGCTCGCTTCTAAAGTTCTATGGTCCTAGACTCGTCATATCTACAATCATTACTGATAAAACTACAAAAAAATTGAGAAGAAGCTTTACATTCTGATATTTGGAGTTCAATCATTATATCGTTTGTAAATAGATCAGTCTCACAGTTGATCTACACGTCAAAATTATTTAACATTAAAATTAAAATTTATGTAAAGTTTTCTAAATTAATTATGCATATCATAAAGTATTTTTTATAAATTTGTCGATATGAATTATAATTGTAATAAAAGTTGGGTAAAACCATGCTCTTAAATGTTTTTTTAATTTTTATTAAATAACATATGAAATGATCATGTCGAAAATATATAGTAACATCATTAATTTTGAAAAAGAATATCTTGAAAAAAAGGAAAATAACTACAAATGTATACGTACAAAAGGGATATGAGGATAGAGTAATATGTGTGTAAGGTACTAAGGTGGGAGGCAGTGTGGGGTCTCATAGGGGATGAGAACGCGTGAGAGTACCCACCTCTCCCCTCGTGCGCGCTATCTATCAATGGCGGCTCAGCTTCTTCCTTCTCGTTATCATCATTAATGGCATCCATATAAAACACGACACTGTTTTGCTCCTTAGTAATTAATAGATCTCTTTTAACTTTTCATTATTATTTCACTCCTCCTCTCTCTCCTTTTTATAATTCAGGAGTTGGTGGCTAGTGGGATTAGGGTTGTCTTGTCAGCTATGGAGAGCAAGCAGAGAACAGATAAAAGAATAGAATGTGGGAGACAACCGAAAACATTTTGAAGGCTATAAACAGTTGACATAACGTCTTTTAAGGTCCCTTATGGGACCCAACTATACCTTCCATTTTCACTCCCATTCGGCCATTCCTTTCCCCTTCAACTATATTTATACCCATCAGCTTCTCGTTTGCTCTCCATAACCTTATTCAACACTTTCTTCTTCTTCTTTTTTCTGGTTTGGTTTTACTGATCAGAAATGGCTGACAATGGAGGTTCAGTGCCCGCCAGGAGAATGTTGTGTTCAGTCCCCGAAAGAGTTCAACTTCACTTGGCCATGTTGGCCTTGCAGTTTGGTTATGCTGGGTTCCATGTGGTGTCTAGAGCTGCCCTTAACATGGGCATTAGCAAGCTCGTTTTCATTGTTTATAGGAACATTATCGCTTTGCTTCTGCTCGTTCCATTTGCTTACTTTCTTGAAAAGTATATCATCTAGACATCCACCCTTTTCCTTTTCATTAGTTTCAAAATCAAAGAGTTGGCATAATTTTTGTTAATTTTCGCAGGAAGGAGAGGCCAGCACTCACACTCAACCTCGTCATTCAGTTCTTCCTCCTAGCTCTTGTTGGGTACACATATATATTACTAACTGAACTAGCGAACTATCAAGAATATACGAACAAGCACTTATTTTCCACCTATTGATTCTTGTTCTTTACGTGAACAGAATAACAGCAAATCAAGGATTCTACATGCTGGGCTTAGACAACACTTCACCAACTTTTGCATCAGCAATCCAAAACTCCGTCCCAGCCATCACCTTTCTCCTAGCAACCATACTCAGGCAAACCGGCTCTCTCTTAAGAATGTTTTAGAAACCTGTCTAAATAAACCTGAATCTTATTCTGTTCTGTGTATTTCAGGATCGAGAAAGTGAAACTAAACAGAAAAGATGGCATTGCAAAAGTAGTAGGCACTCTCTGCTGCGTAGCAGGTGCCACAGTTATCACGCTCTACAAGGGTCCAGCAATATACACTCCTAACAAACCTGTACATCAACCCTACTCACCCATGTTGCTCTCACTTGGAGATGCAAAGGGCAAGAGCTGGACACTCGGTTGCCTGTTCTTGATCGGACATTGCTTGTCTTGGTCAAGCTGGCTTGTGTTACAGGCGCCTCTTCTCAAGAAATACCCAGCTCGCCTCTCCGTAACCTCTTTCACATGTTTCTTTGGGCTCATTCAGTTCCTCATTATCTCTGCTTTCGCTGAGAGAAACGCTCAGAACTGGGTTTTCAATTCCGGTGGTGAAATCTTCTCCGTTTTCTATGCTGTTAGTAACTCAAAAATCCTTACCCTTTTCACTGTTTCTTACATTTTATTGATAAATATACGTTTTTTTCCATATCCGAGTAGTTTCCTACTTGCTTCCTTTTAGCTGTTACGTAGACAAGATAGGACTCAAAAAGTGGTTAAGCAATAATGTTGGAGTGGTGGGCGTGTTCGATAACGAAATGAGCAAGAACCTTCTTTCGGTACTTTTTCTTTTCAGGGATTTAATTATTATTAGTTATTATATCTTCCAGGGAGTGGTGGCATCAGGAATAGCATTCGCTGTTCAGATATGGTGCATTGACAGAGGTGGCCCTGTGTTTGTTGCTGTTTATCAACCTGTTCAGACTCTAATTGTCGCTATTATGGCTTCTTTGGCTTTAGGGGAAGAGTTCTACTTGGGAGGGTGGGTCCCGCTTTTTCTCACTTCCTTTTCCCGTCCGTTCATTTTCGTTCATCACTGCTTTTGTCGGCTTGTTTACTGTGGTCGTGGTTGTGCAGGATCATCGGAGCCATTCTCATCATATTAGGACTGTACCTAGTTCTCTGGGGGAAAAGTGAAGAGAAAAAGTTTGCGTCAAAGGAAGCGGCTGCGATCCAGTCCACTCCCGAGCCGGTACACATCAGGACACAGAGCCACATCAAGACGTCCATCACTCAGCCACTGCTACTCCCTCCGTCAACGGAAAATGTTTGACCAATCAAAACCTGACTCATAACTACACGGTTCGTCGGAGCAGAGAAAGCTTTCCCGTCAACAAGAACTCTTTGTGTGTATCAAGAAGTATTTTAGTCCTTTTTTTTTTAACTTATGGAGTCGCTTTATTTTACTAGGAATTTAGAGAGAAAAGGGCAAGATTTCGAGGGGATGAATCTTTATTTTGTGACTAAATGACCTAAAATTCCCCAATGCTTTGATGTTAAGTTATGGTTTGTTCTA
>JANIIA010000002.1:1392121-1413626 GCA_027478495.1 Erythroxylum alaternifolium
TATATGAAAAATAATAATATGATGTAATTCGGTGCATCATTCATATTAATAGAGAATTTAACGTTGGATTATTATTATTATTATTATTATTATTATTATTAAAGTTATAAACTTAATTTTTGTAAAATTAAATATGTAAATCTAAATTCTTATAAGAATATTCAACGAAATACTAAGAAATATAATATTCATACCTTTATATATTTTTTTAAAAAATCATGTCTCATAAGTCATTTTACATATCAACAGTTAATACTAAATAGTTAATTTTATAAAAAATCTTTTAATAAACAGCTAATGTTATTCGCTGGTCAAATCAACTGATATAATGAGCTATTAACTATCCACTAATATAATCAATTAACAAGTAATGCAATCTTGCCACAACAGGGCCATAGTATGCTTACCTTTTAACGTCATACATACGTGTCTTTTTAGAATGTATGTTCTAAAAGTCACAAACAAGGAGTAATTTTTAAAATCTATGATTTATAAGTTACTACATTTGGTTATTTTAGATGGGAAGAAGTCCTAAAATTATAATATTTGTTAAGAAATTTTAGTTAAACTTCTGGAGTCATAGGGTTTGAAAGGTGCTTTTTAATATTTTATTTTATTGTGGGATTGCATTTTATATGAATATATTAAATTTATGGTCTTAATGTCTTGAAGAGTAGTCTTCATATTTTTAAATTTTAGGGACCTATGTTTTCTAAGAAGATATATTCATGCACTAAAGTAAAAGAAGATTTAATCATAAATATCGACAAATAATTTTTGGAATCGAAATATAAAAATGAAAGAAAAAGCAAATATACGGAATTGATCTATAATAATGGATCAGATTACACCAATATTAATAGTAATTAGAAACTATTAGTATATTATTGAATAAAGACAAGGATTGTCAATCTTTGGTAATTTTATCATTATCTGGCCCTTAGGAGCAGAGGCTTTTCAATTATTTTTTTTACTATTTAATAACTCATAATTAAATTTTGGTTACTAAATATTTGATACTTATAATTTAAAACATACTTTTCAGCTTTTAAAATTTTTATTACAGTTAAAATTTAAAAATTTTTATATTTTAATTCAAAGAAGTTCGGAGTTTTAACTCATAAGTTTAAAAATGTAAGAATTTATTATAATATTTAAAAAATTAAAGAATCTTAAGTTATAAAAAATTTTATTCCCTGAACTATATAATAGTTATTATAAATATTTATTCTTAAATTCTTAATAAATAATGTTCATGTTGAAATTTTTATATTTATTTTAAAACTTGATACTTTTTAAGTGTTTGTAAAGTAAAAAATATATGAAATTGTGAGCTAAGAAAGGAATGCTATAACTAAACAATTCGAAGGCATAGCTTAAAAACCACAAGGTTTCATTTTAACTTTCTTAACTTTCTTATATACAGTATTTACTACGGCCTTTCCGCCGGCTTATTTATACGAAGTCACAATTGCTCATACTAGAGCTAAAAGCATACTTGGCACGTGACATATACGCACGTGATCGAAGCCACGATAAAACCCAGTAAAACCCAGGTGGCGTAAGTGGCCATCGTTGGACATGAACCAGAGCACATTATGTTCAGTTGTGCATAAACACCGCGAAGACTGACGATAGCTTTCTCTTATTCTATTATGTATTTTCGTCGACCGGAGGCCTAACAGATAGCTTCTACACGCACCAAGGAGTCGGACTTTGCAATGTATCCCAAGAAGTTCCTTCCATCAGATTGCTGTTGAAAATTCCAGGGTTGTCCATCACCGGGAAATCTATCGACATTGCTGCTTCTGTCCAGATTGAATCGTCAAACAACGGCAAGTTCGCGTTAAAGTCTGGCCAAAGCTCGTTGAGACCCTCTCCTCTGTTCCCATTTCCGTTTTCCGCCACCTTACCATAGGTTTCAAGGTTTTCGTCAGGAAGAGACACGAGTGTCTGTTGGTGGAATGTTGGTGGCACTTCGTCAGGAACTATCATCGGAGTAGGCGAGGGACATGCAATAGTCGACATGTGCAGTGCTTGAGGTTCGTTTCCAATTTGTGGAATCTTGGAATTGGCTGCCGGAAAATGGCTTGTGGTAGCGTACATCTCAGGCAAGTTGAGTTTCGCTTCGGCGCCGTAGAGCTTTCGAGCGGCGGCGTCATATGCGATGGCGGCTTCTTGGGATGTGTCGAAAGTTCCAAGCCAGAGACGAGCTCCTCGATTCGGTTCTCTGATCTCGGCGACCCATTTACCCCAAGTTCGCTGACGGACACCTTTGTAAGTGCAGAAAGCATTCTCTGGACCACCTTTGCCACGCATGCAACCTTTCCTAGAACTAGCCTGGGCAGGCCTTTTGAGCTGTTTTTCCTCTCCAAAACCAGTCATGACTGATTTCGACATTCCTCTCCAAAAACAAAACAAAACAAACCACAAAAGCGATAACAACAGATGGTGTTTGTGATAAGAGATCATAAAGCGCAAGCATATTGTGGAAAATGAGTGACTAGCTGGGGTTGGTATTTATAGAACAAGTAGGCCGATGGTAGTGAAATGGAGTAAAGGGGGCAGACAAAGAAACGTGTCTCTAAATGGGTTTGGAGCTGATACTTGGCATGAAGAATAAGAACTACCGTGTCCACAATAAAGCTTTGTGTTTTCTCTCAACAACACACTTGGCCGGGGATATTTGTCTGCATACAAGCTCATGTGGCAATGGAGGATGAGAATTCAGGTTCGTGTTTCTTATTCGAATTAAACTTTCCCAAGTATTATCAAAATTAACTCAGTTCAATGGATCTGGATAATGGGTCGTTTACTATTGGGGACGGTGTAAATGGGAGTGAACGGTTGGGGATAAGAACTGCTTGAAGTTCCCAAGAACAAACTGGGTTAGTGTTATAACACAACACGACAAGACAATTTAGCAAATGAATGCTTGGTCTTTCGCGTTTTCATACATGGGAAATTTCGAAAACTATGAGCTGGTACGAGCTCTGTAAAAACTCTGTTCACACACATAAAAGCAGCTTTCAATTCCACTTCCAGGGCTACTGCTTGGATCCCACTTCTCAGCTTCTCGACACACCAACATTTCAGTGAATCTCTTACAGGATCAGATCGTTTGTGGACCCTTACTAGGTTTAGATTCCAATTAGTGGACCCCAAACTCATGTCTCCATCAGGTATATAACGTGTTATATTACGGCTGCCGCCGGCTGAGCTTACCAAATCGACTCAAAGAGAAAGAGAAAACGGAAACTAATCATGAATTCATACTGAATGAGAATAAACGCTAATTCAGACTCGTACTTGGTACTACGAGCTAGAGTTAATGCCAATTCTTGATAATTTCGCAGTCCAATATGGTTCCTGAACGTTAGAATCGTATCTATAGTTCTTAATTAGCTAACCGGACAACGTTGGAAGTTGACGTGAACACACCTCTTAACAGCATCATAATCAACGGTAATAATATCCAAAAGAAAGCAATTTGAACAATCATTAATAGTAATGCAAGCTTTCCTTGTTATGTTCCATGTCTTGCTGTTTCGTTTTCTCTGAGACTTACAGTTCTCTGCTGTGGCATTCCTAGGACTGCACTCCAGAACGAAGTGTCTGTTAGGTTCTCTTGTCAAAGATCAGGCCTTTTTATATATATATAGCTACAATTTCTCTATCTATCATGGAGAAAACAACTTGCAATGAATTGAACTGATAACCAAAGCAAACAATTTACCTGATTCTGAATCGTTGACGCGTTAAATAATTTATTCAAAATACATGATTTATAAATTATTACATACCAACGAAAAAAAAATTGTCCGCAAATTTCAATGTTATAAAATAAACGAGTTTCTATTTTTTGAGACCCATTTTTATACCTAATTATGTATATTTCTTAGTTTCACTACAACAGACCCATTTTTTTCGTGTCAAATCTTCTGTTTTAATTGCTCTGTTCTAACTTTATTTCATTAAATCTCACCAACACATTTATGTGGCATAAATGTGTTGATGAGATTTAATGATAGGAACACCACAACCGGAGGAAGAGATGTAGTACAGACATTTTCTTAGGCTTTTTCATGATTTGGTGACCCAAGAACCAATGTAAATATAAATGTAAATATAACTAAACAACAAAATGTTCAATATGTACAATGCCACTACGTTGATGAGGTAATACTTGTTTGCATTAAATTCGTACGAGTTGAACTTACTTTCTGGGAACGTAAACTGAAATTCATCAAATAGCTTATGTAATGGGCAGAAAGAGTTTAAAATGCATGCAATAATCACTTTTTTTTTTAATAACAATATTAAGGTTTCAGTCTGAAAGAACAATATATGCAATAAATAAGTCAATTTAGTGGATATGAGATGCATGACACTTCAATCTCAGCCATGCTTCTAATAACACGCAATAAGAACCTTATGATAGATTACAAAATAACCTCTACTCGTATAGACTTGAGGAAGAGAAGATTTACAGGTCATTGGATCATCCAACGTAACAAGAAGCAATCTGTGGACAGTGGAATCCAGTTCACCAGCGTTACGAAAAAAAAGGCATACCTCACCAAATGCAGGAAGATCCACATGCAAGCGATTGCCTAATCAGCATGTAACAAAGTGAATGCATTGATCCTATTATCTATCTGTGACCAAAACGTACATCCAAATCATATGCTGATGTAAGATCATCCAGGGCCTGGATGTTTCAAAAGGTTTGACAATCTAGCTTCTCAGAAAGTCCTTCAAAGAGAATTGTGGAAGTCCAT
The DNA here is from genome assembly GCA_027478495.1 of Erythroxylum alaternifolium. NCBI lineage: Eukaryota > Viridiplantae > Streptophyta > Magnoliopsida > Malpighiales > Erythroxylaceae > Erythroxylum > Erythroxylum alaternifolium. Next base: position 1,396,903 of record JANIIA010000002.1, read on the forward strand.
CCTAAGCAATTGCCAACCAAAAGGATTAAAGCATCAACAAAGCTCTTCTATACAAAGGTAATTAGTATCTAATAACATCTAGATATATCTATCCATAATTGTTTTCTGACAATATGGAAAAAAGAAAACCACTGCATCGAAGAGAAATGTAGATAATTTAGTAACCAAACTCTTTGGTAATGATAAACATTCTTGATGCTATATCACAAATAATCTATCTGAAGGATCCCAACAATATCCAACTCATCAAAACGAGTTAGCAGAGTTGGGGTCATAAATGTTGGAAATCGAGAAAACCAACAAACTATCCCTTACCTTGGCATGATCTTGGTTTAAAATTTGTCCGACTATGGTCGTCTGTTTTATCAGTCGCTCAATAGCTGTGTAGCTTGGCAGGTTTGCATGAGCTGATATTATTTATAACCAATGAATTGTTTGAGAGATGAGAACAAAAATTGAAAGATATACAGAAGGTGAGCAGATGATTTATGATGGAAGAGTATACATTAGTAAGGGTCTATTAAAATAAAGATAACTTGAAGAGGTAACTGGGACACTGAAGAAACAAACCAAGGATCGCTCGGTTCAGATTATCAGCAACTTGCTGTCGATACTCCAAGCTTAGAAGATGAAACATTGGGGACTTTTCTGGATCATCATAAGCAAGCAGAGCCATGCAATCCTAGAATAGACCAAACCAACTTTCATTATCTGAAAATGAACTTGATTGAATACATTATACACATCTAAAACAATCAGCCCCATGAAGGAACATACTTCAATCTTTTCAACATATTTCTGATCCCTCCCAAATGGGGTCAACTTGGTTTCAGCAAACTCTAAAGCTTCTGTGCTGCAATTTTAAGGGAAGGATTTACACTAAGAAGGACTTATGAAACCCAGAAACAATGAAAATGTTGACAACTTCAACGAAAATTACTCACCATGTGCTAGAGCAAACAAGCTCAACAAAGTGAAGACTCAAAAGATCAAAATACAAATCCTGGTTATTCTCTAGCAAGTTCTGAGCCAGCTGCTCCGTTAGTTCAATGGCCTTCAGACCATTCCTCTCCAGTGCATAATGAACAATTTCTGAGCACAGAATAAGTGTTTATCAACAAATTGATAAAGGATTGACGAAAAGCAATCAATCTGAGCATTTTGGCTCAAATGAGAAAGAATAACTACCAAAATTCTCTATTACAGAACTTCAGATTTTTCAATAAAGTAGAATGCCACTCAGAGTCCTACTTGTTCCAACAACTCTTGTACAAAATTAAGGTCATAAGGTGTGTGTAAGCATTGTTAATTCTCTTGGTCCTCAAGTATGTCTAACAACAAAAAATGAGACACTATAGCCACGACAGGTATGTGCATTTGTAAAATCACGATAGGCACAGAGAGACATTATAGCCACCAACTAAAATCATGAAAACTTCAATTTTTATCAGGAAGCACAAATGGCAATACTTTTTCTTTTGTTCATGTCCTCCAGGTTGTCTTCAGGCTGCTTGATTCCAGTGCAAGCAACAAATGCTTCCACAGTTTCCTTATAGCAATTATGCACCAGATATGACAGAACAATGTTATGGATGTCGCTTTCTTTAATGGCCTGAAACCGAACATAAAAAACATCATGAGTTGTCATCAAGTCAGTTGACGCAGAAGTATTTGAAACTGATGGACAAAGGAAAAAGGGCCATTGCAGAAGAACTGTAAAGCTTGAATACCCAACTCATTGATTGAACAGGAATCCATAACAGAAACCGAAAAACATAACTTAAAGACCAAATAAGCTGTTTTCAAGTTAGGGTTTCGACAATTAATTTAAAAAAGACCAACAAGTCAATGCAATCATGCACTGGGAGCAAACGGAATCGGTAACCGTACGGATAAAAACATAACCTACCAACAGAGTTAGTTACACACAGAGATTATAACAACTAAAGTCAATGCATGCTCCTTCAATAGAGTTGCAGGATTAGCAACAGAACCATCGAATACATTTCCGACAGAAAATCAGCGGGAAAAACAAGAGAAGAGAACCAAAATCGATTAGCTTCTCAGTACTTACAACTTGTTCGTAGTGACGAGGATCAACATCCATATTCTGGGTCGATGTAATTAAGATTAAACAGGACTAAAAATCAGGAAAAGTTTGGATCTTTTTTTTGGATTTTGAAACTGTATAGGTTTATAGATGGGTGTGGACTCTGAAGAGGTAAAGAGGTAGAACAACAGTTCCGGTGTGTTAGGACTAAGGACTTGGCACTCAGATCTCTATCTTCGCATTTTTTGTGTGATATCTTCTTCTTCTTAACCGCAGCTGTTTTGTTAGTTACTGCTGTCATTAGATGTACACGTGGCTTGCTTCTTCTTTCTGACACGCATCCAAGGGTAAATTAGTCAGATCAGTTCTTTCCATTCATTGGTCAGTAAGTGCGTACTTAGTAGTTAGTCTTGTGCTTGTCGAGGACTCCATTAGTAGTACACTAAAAGCTTCGAACTCTAAGGAAAGTGGAAGAAAGGAAGCAAGTTCGCAATCTAGGGCTTCGGTCAGTGACAACCTCTCGCCCATTTCTTTCCTCTCACCGTTATTCAAAACAGAAGCGAATCCAGAAACTTACCATGTTCGTCGGCACCGAATCACCACCCGTAACCCACTCTTTTCAGTTAGTTCAAATAAACAGGGCAACTGACTTCCCATCTACCGGCCAACCCTTCCCACAAGTTAGGCCCAACTTGTGCAACCAGAGTACCACTCATAAAACTTGACCCGATCCGATGTCACCCGACTTGACCTGGCCCAAGTCGACTTGAACCGACCCGGCGACTGTCGTCATCATCTTCCACGTCTCTGAAATTCTAAGGCCTGTTTATTTCTGCTCTTAATTTTGGGTTTGGTTTTGGTTTTTAAATTTAATAAAATATATTTTTCTGAGTTTTTAATATTTGATTTAGTTTTGGTTTATTCCGATTTTCAAAATTTATGAAAATTTAAAAAAGTAGTTTCTATTTTTTTATAATATGATATTAACTAAATATATATTATTTAATTATCTAACACGTTAATTATTAATCATTATTATCATCATCACCCAGTTCGAAATATCGAAAAAAACGAGGTCTTGAGAGGTCTAATCATATGCAACCTTACTTTTACAAAATAGAGAGGCTATTTCCGGTAGATCCATATGCGATTATGACATGAAGAAACAAGTAGTATAGTAATAATAAAAACATACAAATAAATAATGCAGGTTAAAAGAATAAATAAATAAAACTAAAATAAATAAAATTACATACATAAATGCATAAAACAAGTAAATAATAATACTAGTGATACTAATAATAAATACTTAATAATAATGAAATAAGTCGATAGATAAAATAAAATAGAACCAAAGAAGATATGAAACAAAAACTAAAAAGAAAAATAAAAGAACAATAAACAGTAAGAAGAATCTTCTTTATTTGACTGTTCAATAGATGGAGAAAAAACTGTTCTTGTCGATGATCGTGGTGAGCAAATTATAATGTTACACAGAACTGCCAAAATCTAAGACAAAAATACAAAGAAAAAGTAGTTATAATACCAACATCCCATTTGGTTAATTAATACGGAACACAGTAATAGCATCAAATGACGCAAAGTTATAGCAAACTAAAGATAAAAAACAAATCTGCTATTATAGCATAAGCAATCTATTGTGCATTGTGCTATTGGAACCAATATCCCATTTGGTTAATTAATACGGAACACAGTGATAGCATTAAATGACGCAAAGTCATAACAAACTAAAGATAAAAAACAAATCTGCTATTATAGCATAAGCAATCTATTGTGCACTTTGTTATCTCCGATAGCACAAATTGAGGACATCAAAATAAGATCAGCAAGAAGTACTATAACACTTTCAAATGAGCAGCAGAATCGCAATCCACAATATAATCAAAAAATGAGCAAAATTAGCAATTATATTGTAACATCAGAAAAATATAATTTAATTGCGTAATTAATATCACAAGAATTTCAGACTAGTAAGTAGGTACCTCTGGGATTTGTCGAATTCAAGTTTCTGAATGTTCATACGAGGATATGAAACTTAAATTAGACTCAAATAGAGAATCGTTAATTATTCGTTTAATTACTAATAAAATTATAAATAATTTAATTTAATGTTATATATTTAATTGATTTAAATTAATTATCCGTTTGCTTCAAGTTTTCCCGTTCTCTACTCGAGACCTGTTCTTCAATCGGTTCCTGCCTGGTTTTCATTGCACTATCGTTGATTATGGGTAGGTACGATTTGGTTCGGTCGATTTTAAGTTGTTAAATCGAATCAAACCGAAAAATCGGTTTTATAGTATAAGAAAATCAAACCAAACCAAATGTCAGATGAAACCGAAAATTTGGTTTGCCTTGCAGTTCGGTTCGGTTCTGTTATTTCAATCGATTTGAGCCCTAATCTTGGACCTTAAAATTTGGGTTAATTTTAGTATACGTCCAACATTTTTATTTCATTTTGAGACTTATTAGGTGATTGTCATAATTGCAAAGTTGCAAACTTACCTTATATACCTAGAGTTAAAAGTATAAAAAAATACAAAATTTTTTCGTTTTTAGTTGATCGATTTAGTTATGGTTGGTTTGAAAAAATTTTGCCTACACCGCACCCGGACCGATATAGTCAATTTTTTAATATCCAAAACCGAACCGACCATCCATCACTCTCCATACGGTTCGGTTTGGCTCAATTTTTTTGATTTTACGGGTCGGTTTGGTTCGATTTTTTCGAGTTTTTTACTCACCTCCAGCTTTGATTCATTTTCTGGCATGTATTTACCCAATTCCTCAATTTTGAACTTCAGTTTCTTTACTCAACTTCTGTTCAATTCTTTAGTAGAATCGAAATAACCCTTCTCCTGCTGTTCCTGCTTGCCTGCCACAGGTATGTCACAGAAAATTGGGAATTCCCGAACTGATGGGCTTCTTCATAACACTGACAACTTCCTCTCACAGTATCAAATGCATTAGCCAGCCACTGAATATTTCTGCTAATTCTTCTGCAGATAAAAGGATTCTGCTTGCTAATGAGGTTGTTCATTGTCCTCAGTCACTTTTACTCGGCAACTATTGGCTCATCACTTTACTAGAAAAATTGTTCTTTGTTATGGATGTTAGAGTATCTCTTATTATCAAATATGAAAATATTAAAGAGTTTATAAGTGATAAGGGTCAACTATCTAAATAACTAATCCTAGTTATTTTGAAAATAGTTAACCCAAGCCTAATTCTTATTAATGGGTTCTACACTCTGTCCATATTAAAAATTCTAATATGATAACAGATCATGTTTGATCCGAATTATTAATTTTCCGATTGTTCGTCTAGATGTTCAGTCCCAGCGGCTTGATCCGTTTACCACTGCATTTATTTTAAGTGACACCTGAATGTTTAGTCCAATTGCAGTTGAGGAAGAGTGTTAAAATATCCCATATTTATTAAATAGGAAAATATTAAAGACTTTATAAGTGATAAGGGTCAATGACCCAAATAGCTAGTTCTAATTATTTTGATAATAGTTGACCCAAACTTAATTTTTATTAGTAATTATTTTAAAAATAGTTGATCCAAACTCAATTTTTATTAGTAGGTTCTATACTCTACTCGTATTAAAAATTATAATAGCTCTCAAATTTTGGCAATATAAACTCGGATTTGAATTTAAATCTATTAATTATTAATAATCTTGCCCCTTAAGGAGTGGTTGAGTTGGAAGAATAGGAGGCATAGGGCTAAAAGGTTTGGTGTTCGAATTCTCTTACTCACACTCTCTTAATCGAACATGTTGTATAACACTTATCTAATGCGGAGTACTCAGTATGCATCTAAATAATAACGACTGTAAATTTCTCCGTTAAAAAAAAATCTTGTTGTATGATGTTACTTTACTTCTTCATTTTAAAACAATTTATTTTTTATCAAAAGTCTATTAACTTAAAAAATTATCAATTATAACACGACATTAAAGTCATTAAATTCACTAAACGCCTAAACTTACATGGTCATGTCGCATAGAATTATTTATATCACATATCAAATATAAATATGTATCCCAACTCTATATTATAGTTGACAATTGTTTATAATCAGTAACATGTCTTAAAAGTAAATATTTTGTTAAATTTTAGTATTAATTATTGAAAAAAACTCTATATGCCATTTAAGAATAACATAAGATTGAATTAATAAAATATTATTCTAAAAAATAATCAAATCATTTGAACTTTTTATATTAAATTTTAAGTTAAAATTTCAACTAACTCCCGTTGGTATGCCTAGTGTCTCACGATCGCAATGGGTTAGGCCCGAGCCCAAATCCTCAGCAGCCTGACCCATATTACTATTATTTATCGGTTTTATGTCGGACTGAATCTGGACAGCTTGAGTCCAAATCTTACCTGACGTTTAAAATTATTAAAAAAATCAACCCTAACCTAGCCAATTGGCCCGGGCCCTACTGCCATCTATCATTTAGAAGAAAGGAGGTCACTAATTTACATAGTTATCCAAATTGGATCAAATGGTGCACATGGCGATTAATCCAGTACATGATAAATGAGGAAGAACACATTAAGAAGAACAGGACAAAAAAGCTTCCAGTCTTTTTTCAACTTTTATTTTGGTCAGCTAGAATATAGGAGTTTGGTCAGTACACGAAGTTGCATTTCCTGAGGCCTTAAGAGGCTCGCCAAGTTTCTAGCTCTCGAAAGCACCCAATCGATGCGATACAAATCCAAGCCCTTCACTTGTCAGTGAATTGAAGATGAAAACCCTTTGGTTCGTTCTTCTCTTCTCCTTCCTCCCTCTTCTTGCTTCTTCTTATTCTTCATCAGACATATCTCAACTCTTCGAAGCTTGGTCCGAGAAACATGGCAAAGTGTATGCTACAGAGGGAGAAAAGTTGCAGAGACTTAAAGTTTTCGAGGACAACTACCATTTCGTTCGAAAACACAACATGGGCAATTCTTCTTATGCCCTGTCTCTTAATGCTTTTGCTGATCTTACTCACCATGAATTCAAAGCCTCTCGCTTGGGTTTATCTGCTTCCTCGGTGAATAATCTTGGTCGGGGAAATCTAACCATTCCTCGTTTTGTTGGTGAAATTCCCGCGTCAATTGATTGGAGGAAGAAAGGGGCTGTGACCAAAGTTAAGGATCAAGGAAATTGCGGTACGCAAGTAGTAGTTTTGGATAATGAGCTCGTTTACTATAAAGTACAAATTGGTGGGTGTAGTTTATAATGTTTGTTCTGTTAAGGAAGTAGAGGATTTGATGGAGTGATTTTGTATGTATGTTGGGATGTTCAAGGCAGCTGTTTGATAAGTTCTGACATGATCGATAACTTTCAAAACAAAATCAAGACCTGGGTTTTGGAAACTTAATTCGTGCATTTAGTAGTAGAATAACTTCCCCAAATTAAGGTAATTCCCGATGCTAAATGCTGCAAGTTGATTTCCTGATGTATATTTCTAGGTGCTTGTTGGTCGTTCTCAGCCACAGGAGCCATAGAAGGCATCAATAAGATTGTTACCGGACCTCTTGTTAGTCTCTCCGAGCAAGAGTTGATTGACTGTGACAAATCTTATAATAGTGGCTGTGAGGGAGGCCTCATGGATTATGCATTCCAATTTGTCATTGATAACCACGGAATTGACACAGAGGAAGATTATCCATACAAAGGACGACAAGTATCATGCAACAAGAACAAGGTACTTCACTTCCTAAAGATTCATTCCCATCCTTGCATTTAAAATCCACATTCACGATGTATGTGCTTTTGCCTTTCTTACATTTCTCATGACATTCATTGTTGCAGTTAAAAAGACATGTTGTGACAATTGATGGATATGTTGATGTCCCTCCACACAATGAGGAGGCTCTATTACAAGCTGTTGCTACTCAACCTGTAAGTGTGGGCATATGTGGTAGTGAGCGAGCATTTCAGTTGTACTCAAAGGTTGGCCTTTACTGTACTCAGTCTCAATTGCAGCTGAAACAGCTTTAACTTCATTATGATTGTGAGCGTTGATTGCTTCTGTGAATAGGGGATTTTCACTGGTCCATGTTCAACTTCTTTGGACCACGCTGTATTGATTATAGGGTATGCTTCAGAAAATGGAAAAGATTTTTGGATCGTGAAGAACTCCTGGGGAACAAGTTGGGGCATGGATGGCTACATGCATATGCTTCGAAACACTGGTAATTCAAAAGGGGTCTGCGGGATCAACATGTTAGCTTCATATCCAAAGAAGAGCCACCCGAATCCTCCTACTCCACCTTCTCCAGGACCCACTAAATGTGATCTTTTAACTTACTGCGGAGAAGGTGAAACCTGCTGCTGTTCATACAGCTTCCTTGGAATATGCTTTTCATGGAAGTGCTGTGAATTGGACTCTGCCGTCTGTTGTAAGGACAAGCGTCACTGTTGCCCTCAGGATTATCCAGTTTGTGACACTAACAGGAACATGTGCCTCAGGGTCAGTGCTTATTTTCCTGTGAATGTTACTATTCCTACTGAATACATGCTCCTAAGTTTTCCTTGAATCAGTCATGAATTTCATCGGCCGTGAACCCATTTGTTTACACTTTGAAGAGATCAAATTATATGTTGGTTTATTCTCTTCCTTTGTTCTAAAACAAAAGTAAATTCTTGCAGCGTGCCGGTAATGTCTCAACGAACATTGTGACGATGAACGGAAAGGACTCATCTAGGAGGTCTGGCAGTTGGAGTTCCCTCCTTGAAGCTTGGATGCTTTGAAGTCACGCCCATTTAGCATTACAAAGACTTCTACGCTCAGGGACAGAGCTTTTGGTATCACAAGGAATTGGTTTTAGTCTACACCACGATTGGTTTTAGTCTTGAGCATGTAAAAGAACAATCGTGGTGTAGACTGCAGAGAAGTATTGATTTTTCAGTAAGCTTAATGAATATTTGATGTCAATTAGCTTATCCATGGGACGCGGATATTGTCCCGTTTAGGCGCAAAAACCGTCATATAAGATCGTATGATTGAATGTAGGAATCGAGCTTGATAGCTCCGGTAGGCACTAGCTTCTTTAAACTCAAGTTCTAGCTGCAGAAAAGCTGAAAATTGATGGCACAATGACTCGGTTCTTGACCCAGTTTATCAGTCTGGAGCAAGGACAATTAAGTGGAGATCCACAAGTTCCACAGAGATTGGATGTGACTACGTTTCCAATACTCTTCCAGCATCAGAACTTTTCAGGATCGTGCTAAACATTTGCCTACCCTCTTCAAAAGTTCATCGACAACTTCAAATTCGTTATACTTCACAACAGATTTGCCCAACAAAAAATGCCAATTGGTTACAAACTCTCGTCATTTGGAACAATCAAGAAATTTATGCAATTGCAGCTAATGGCTAAACAGATTCAGAAAGAAAGTGATCAAAGGCCTTCCAGGAAGTATTAGCTTTGAAGATCCAAATTCTACTCAAAAGTTATTAACATCACAGAACTTTGTAAACAATTTCACCACCACCACCTGCAATTGCTCTCCTATCATCTGCAATTCTTATAATTTCCGGTGCCCGACAAGCTTAATTCGCAATCTGTAGTTTAAAACTTCGATCAAGCCGAGACCGATATCTAAAATGACAAGATGCAGCTCCAAGGTAAAACTTCTCAATTATTAGTCAAAATTAAAGTAAAAGAGAACACAAAGCTCTCACTTGCACATATACGAGCACTTTGAACTGCATTTCATTATATGCTCAGAAGAAATCAAGGGTCTAATAACTAGAACCAGAAATAGAACACCTCAAGTTTTACACATCAAAATGTACAAGTTGGTACGCTTTTTCGTGTGTAGGAATCGAAGTACCTATAATCCCCACATCATTCCTCGATTCGGTTGTCGATATACTTCAACTAACCAACAATCACGAAGAAGGAAACACATCTTTAACAGCCGACGCAGCAGACAGATAATTGAGAGTGTTTCTCAAAGTCTCCTTTTCTCTCTTCAATCTCGCGGCGGTGTCTTCCAATTCGAGCAACGCCTGTTGCTCTCTGGGCGCGCCTTCAAAAGTACTCCCCACGAAGAACGAAAACGGCGTCGGAAACAGATTACGTCGCAAGTCCTGAGCCTCCTTCTCGGGCTTCCCGTTAAGTCGATTCGATAGTCTGATGACGTCCTTCATGTAAGTTTCCACCTCCGTCGCTAACGCCTCCACGTCCTCGTCTCCCGACGGCCGGTCCTCGAGCCACGTCACCTCGGCCACCAGGTACGGCTTTGTGCGGACGAGGTTGGTGACGCGGAAACGCTCCTGCCCTTTGCAGATGAGGAAGAATCTGTCGTCGACGAGTCGTTCGTGCTTTACAATCTCGCCGACGCATCCGACGTCGGCTGTTCCGGAGGTGGGGTCGGAGTAGATGACGCCGAAACGGAGGTCAGATTGTAGGAGAGTGTGCATCATGATACGGTAACGGAACTCAAAGATCTGGAGAGGTAAGATAGCTCCAGGGAATAAAACTAAGGGAAGAGGGAAGAGTGGGAGTTCAACGACATCGTCGGGTTTCGGGTGGCTGGTGTGGTGCTTTTCGGAGGAGCATTTGAGGGTGGTGGTAGTGGGTTGTCTACGGCGGCGATGGAGCGAAGGCGTGAAATTGGAAGGAAAATTGGCGGCTGTTTTAGGGTTTAAGAAAGGGAGAGAGGGATTGGGGTTTAAAGAAGAAGGGTTGTGAGTGGAGAGAAGCTGAGGGAGAGCCATTTTGGGTAAGAAAATTAAAAAGAGGATTAGAGTTTTTTAGTTACAGAGAGAAGAAGAGAACCAACCAACGATTATTCATGGCGGCTATTTTTGTACGTTATGAGATATTGAATAAATCTGTTTTCTCTTTTTTTTTGGCTTAAAACAGATTTTAAAAAAAAGAGAGAGAGAAATTCTAAACAGATTGAGAGGTCGAGGAGCTGATGGTGGTGGTAGTGGTGGTTGAAGAAGAAGAAGGTGAAGATGTGGATAACATTAGAGCAAGGAATTTTTGTGGTATTTGGAGCCCACGTGGCAATTCGAGTCCTATCAGGAGTAGGATTTTCATGGTCGCCGGAACTACAACGTCGTTTTCAACTCCGATCGAAAAATCGATTTTTTCTAGACGCCAATAATGTGGGATACCGAGTTGTCAGAATCTAACTCGCGTATCCACAATGATGCTTATGTTCTTGTAGGCCTCTCTTCACTTCGATTTCTGTAGGCATAATCATTGAAATTATGACCTGATTTGGTTCGATTAATTTAATAATAAAAATTTTAAATTAATTAATTAATAATTTTTTAATTCAAATTATTTTAAAAATTCATATTATAGTGTATAGCTCGTCCTTAATGATTAATTAGGACTTTCTATATAATAAATTTTCATTTTATTTTCTAATTATGACTTTTATTTATTTGAAGAGAAAATTGAAGATGATCCTGTTTGACAATCAGCTGATTGCATTAGCTGTTAGCTGATTCTATTAGCTGTTAGATGATAGCTGATTCTATCAACTGATTTGACCAGCGATCGCATTAGCTGTTTGTCATTTGATGTTTGGTAAACTTAGCTGTTTAGTATTAACTGTTTATGTGTAAAATGACTTATAAGGACATGATTTAAAAAAATTTATAAGAGTATGAATTTATTATTTCATTGAATATTCTTATAATAATTTAAATTTTAGATATTTAATTCTACAAAAATTAAGTTTACAACTCTAATAAAAAAATATAGAACATATAATAATAATAATAATAATAATAATAATAATAACAACAACAACAACAATAACAAAATCCAAATCTCATCTCTAGTTTTATATCTTGTGTTGTCTGCAAACTTGCTCGATGAACTACCATATAGACATTTTGATGAATTTATAAATAAGAGTTGCAGTTAATCTCATACATTTTAGATGGGTTAGAAATAAGTTTGAGGGCATAATTGTCTTTCAGTAAAATTTTTATTAGCTGGTTGGTTGAAATGCTCCTCTCAAATAGCTTTTCAAAAAATGGGCTCTTAACCAAACAAGTGTATTAGTCAAACAGCTAATTCTCTTTAATCAGCTAAAATATAGCTAAAACGCTATGTACCAAACACTCCCGATGAGTGAGAAAAACTTACAAATTTTAATTTTCCATGTTTAGTTGAACGTAAAGTTTTTAATGAAATGAAATGATTTATAATAGAATACAATATAAATGGATGTAATATTAGAAAATTATTTTTTGAGAAGGAAGGAAGGGTTCATAAAATAATATAATGAAATATTGTTTGAAATAAAGGTTTATAATGTAATATAGCAAAAAGTTGTTTATCATTCTACATTCTATCATAAATCTCCCAAATCAAATATTTTTTATTTTTACTGTTTATGATGAAATGAGATATAATATGAAACTCTTTTCTTCAATCTCATTCTATTATAAACCCTCGTTCGTTTTATTAAGATTTTCCCTTCAATAAAAATTCATAATTTTTTCTAATATTATAATAATTATACATCTTTAACAATTCCAAAATTATGAAAACTCTACTGATAAAATCTTTATATCAATGAAATAATTGCCATTTATAAAATAATTTCATACTCTATACAATATATTAAATATTTTCCTTGCATTTAAAAAAAAACACTATGTCCAGTAACTGCTGTAAATCTCCATGAATGTACAGCCATCGGTAGTGTTGCGCACTAAGTGGGTATTTATGTTTGTTGTCTTTCTTGTTGATCTTTAAATTGTGTGCAAATCCATTTGTCCAGTAAGAGCTGTATATCTCCATTAATAAACACTTCTAATAACTCTTCATCACAGTTTGAGGTAATGTTATCAGAGATGAATATTAGCAACTTGAAAAGGCAATTGAATCCAATAAGGTGGTATGTTTGAGATCTCTAACTGTTTGTAATCTGTGCTCTTATCGCAGATTGGATTAGTTTCAGATTTTAAATGCAGAGTTCTTTTCCTTTGTTGTTTGCTTACCTGATTTTATAGCGTTCTCGTTATAATTCATCCAGTTACATAGCTCCACGGAGAAAGCAACTTTTCACTTTCTATACAGTGCTATTTAGGACTATTGTTGAGGTTCTTTTGCTCCATGCGTCTTCTTCATAACTTTGGAGGTTCTTCGTAGTTCAATGGAGTGACTGGTTAGCGCCAGTCTTCTACTTCAACCGAGCTGTATAAATTTGCTAAATTTTGCAGTCACTCCACACATGCTGCAAATATGCAGTTATTTTTGGCAAACAGCATTTTCATAAGACAGTCACTTCATACTTAGAGTCTGTTTGGTTTAGCTTTTGACAAATAAAAAAGTATTTTTTTTATCGTAAAAATTATTTTAAGGAAAAAAAATGAGTGTTTGGCTAGCTATAAACTCCAAAAGTAATACAACTTTTTCAAAAGCTCAAATTAGAGCTTTTCAAAAAAGCACTTTTTAAGGTAAATTTTTTATATCAATTAATGAGCCTATTTTTAGTCTCTTTTACCCTTATACTTTACACATAATTCTCATAATATCTACAAACACATCTTCAAATTTATTTTGAGATTTATATAATATCATTTGAATTTTTATATATTTTAATATTTATTTTTGAAATTAATTTTACTTATGTTATAATCTATAAAAAAAATTTGGTTAGATATATTTTCATTTATGTTTCATATAGTTTAAAATTATATAATAATTAATATATTTTGTTTTGTATATTGATTAATATATTTTAAATAATTTTATTATAAAATAAAATATAATTAAAATTAATAAAAGTGTTTTTTATTTTTATGTTGCCGAACAGTCGATTGGATGAAGCTCTTTTTAAAAAGTTATTTTTTTAATTGACAGCTAAACAGTCAATTGGCTTTTTAAAAAAGCTCTTCTCAAAAAAGCTCTACTGATAAAAGCTCTATTGTAAAAAATTCTACTGATATAAACTCAACCAAACAACACTTGCTACAATATGCAATCATTGGTTGGAGTTATTTTTCTTGAACTTACTGTATTTTGAAATCAACTGACTACATTTTGCAGTTTGTGGTTGGTCTTACGTAAAAAATAATTTCCCATTATAGATCGTGGTGGATTACACTGCTAAATGGTGTGATCCATGCCCTCCGATTGTCAGACAAATATACTATTTTCATACTCTTGATGGACAATGTGGATGGATTGAAGCGGTAATAAATCTGAACATTACCTAATTAACTTTTAACTACACTGTTTTTTACTATATTTTTCTGCAGTCTATTTCTTAGGAGTGTGAAATAATGGCTACATTAGGCTCAGAATATTTCGGTATCACTCTGGTATCTAACTATCAACATAGGACATTTCTGAGACTCAAGATATCCCGACATCTATTCCACGGACAGATACTTAATTACTACTCACTCGTATCGACAAAACTTATCAATCAAAGACCATCGAATGTAGCCTATTTTAGGCAAGTTATCGATTCTTAATTTTCTCCCATTATTCACAACATATTATGAACTATTTAATTAATACATTTCCCGTCAACTTAACAAGCAATGCACTTCAGAAAACATAACAAAATATAAAAGTGAAACATCTTATACTACATTAATTATTTGATAATTAAAGTAAATATAATCCATGTATCTAATTATTAATCATTAATTAACTTAACGATTAATTCAAAATATAATTTATCAATAATAAAATGATACTTAATTTTAAAATTAAAATTTAAAGTTATCCTTACCTCGATTTTATATTCAACTTATTGATAATTCTAATTACTCCTTAATCCAACTTTCAGACCCAAGGACGAGGGATAAAGCTCAACAATTTACAAACACATCGAGGAACCAATAAGCGAAGTGTTACGTGCAGATGAAACAGGATAATTTTAGACACACTTGTCAGCTGAGAAATTAAGAGAAAAATGAAGACAGAAGGTGATTGTCGTTGACTGCCTCTACTTTTCCAGCTGTTAGAATTTTTACAAATGTTTAGTAGAATATGGGCTGGGCTATTGCTAAGTTTGTGTTTAACGAATGGGCTTTGCAGATGTGCTTAATTAAGGTTGATGACCACCAGCTACAGCTAGGATGTTTTATTCTTTTTTCTTTCTTCTAAGTGCAATAAATTTCCAAGTCCACTATTTAGACCATTATACTTAAATCCATTAAGGCAAATCAATGATGGATGTCAATTTACATAGGAAGTAAACCATATTTTAAATCTAAAATTTTATTTAATTTTACTCTATTAAATTATTTTATCCAATTCAAATCAAATAAGTTCAGACACATAAATAAATATTTTTTTAATTATAAACAAATAAAAATAAAATATCAATTTGTCAGTGTAGAAATAATTATAAAAACCTCAGTAAAATTTTTTGTTAGAATAGGAAAATTCAATAGTATACAATCTTAACCCTAATTAATTGAGAGACTGTTTTAAAATTTTTTAAAGAAAAAGAAATTCATGGCTCGGAGAAGTACAGATGTCAATGGGCCAGACTGAGCCCGGCCGAGTCACTGGGAGCTAAGGCTGGGATGGGCAGGCCTGCAGTTCGACCTATGGTCGGCCCACAAACCTGGCCTGTCTATATTTTTAATTAAAAATACAAAACGACGTTGTTTTAGATAAAACAACGCTGCTGGCCGACGGAGCGTCTGAGCCAACCATAGTCGGCCCGTGGCTCGCCCATGGCTTTTCAAACTCAGGTAAAAAATGAGCTAGGTCGGACAGGCTGGGCAAAATTGCCATGTCTACGAAGAAGAAGAAGGTAGAGTGTAAATATAAATGATATAAAGAAAACTTTACGGTTGAACCTAGAAAATCAGTTAAATTTTTTATTATTAATTTTAAGTAAAACAAAATTTGAGTTTTAGAATACTATATTTATACTCTCATTTATATATGTTATTATTAGATGTACAAATATGATTATTTACAAATAGCTATAAATGAAAATTTCCAATTTAAATTGTAATTATATAAACGTTTTCCTTGCGATGGGTGCACCGTACCCGTGTCGGTTTGCTCTCTGCTTTATACCGACAAGTTATGCTGACGCAACGGAGTGCGTCGCGTGATATATTCCCATCGCGTTGTTAATGGCTAAAACGGCATCTTTTTAGTATAATCTCCATTCCTAGCAGCATTAACTGCTATCCTGAAAGCTCCACCTACGTATCTTTAAAGCGAGAGGCTACCACTTCTACTCGCCACCTTTTACACAGACTGAGAATAGTTGAAAGCTTCGAAGAATCACTTTTTTCAACAATGGCCGAAGAGGGACAAGTCATTGCCGTCCACACCATCGAGGCCTGGACGGATCAACTTCAGAAGGGAATTGATTCCAAGAAGCCGGTATCATTGTCTTTCTTTTTAATCTTATGTGCTCATCAAGTTTTCTTTTTCCATTTAATTTAGCTTGAAACTGATGTTGATTTTAGCATTTTACTTGAGATTTGTTCTTTTGAAAGGGGTTTTATCGTGGGCTGGATTAGTTTCCGATTTCCGAACGTAGGTGCTTCTTTATGTTGTTCCTTATTGAGTTATAGGTATACGAGTATGGATCTAGAAAGAAACTTTTTGACTTCTTGAACAGTTCGTGTTTAGAAATCTTTTGCTTGGAAAAGGTGAAGATTTGTTACTCATCTACCAAGATA
>JANIIA010000002.1:1414323-1427917 GCA_027478495.1 Erythroxylum alaternifolium
GAGTTGTTGGTTAAAGTAGAGAAGCTTGCGAATGTTGCTGCTGCATAGGTGTTTCTAAAGGATGGAGGAGGAAACTTAAATGTCGTTGAAACTGTTTGTTTATTAGAATAATGAGGGACAAGCTAGTGTGCTTTGACTTTTGTGTTCGTCCATGTTCCTTCTTCAGTTGAGGGTCTGAGGTTTAAGTTGTTTCTCTATGTATTGTGATTGTTGCTATCTGTGCAATAAACCTGGTTTTAATCTTTTAGTGCTTGCAAGTTCAAGGCTTGCCAAGTTATGCTATCCTCTTTTCTATTGCTAGTTACCTTTTGGGACGGAATGGAGGAAGGGAGGGCCTTGTCGTACTGAGGAAAATGATTTGATGACTTTGAATTTTAATTTCTGATAATCATCTACTAGGTTTTCATTTCAATATCACTGCTCTCTATATAAAGCAGTGAAACTTGGAGACAGATCATGGAATGCTGAAGGAAAATGAACTTTTCAGGCACATTCTTATCAGAAGCTAGGTACCTCAACGGCTTGCAATTCATAGTTTATGATACAAATCTGTAAGCCTAACTATTCGGGTGCAGTTGTGATTATCGAGCATTTAAGAGCCTGGAATGCCACGAGCTTTGCTTCTTGTTCCTCTTGTAGCAAGAATGACCATTCAAGAATTTCATCATCTCACTGATCTCTTGACAAGAGAAATCTTTGATACATCCCCTCCAAATTCCTCAAAAACTACCAATAAGTTTGCCTTTGGCTTTAACCAGGACCTTGGAACGTGATACCTGAGGATTCCAAGCAGAGTTAAGAAGAGTATACCAATCGTATCCTGCAACATGTATGTATATAAGAAAGAAGTTGAAATTTCTTTCTTTTACTACCATCTCTGTGTTGGTTGGCCACAACCAAGTTGACACTTGGGGGCTCGATATGTTCCAGAGTAACTGCATTGGTTGCAGTTACCTTTTGCATAAGCCATCCAGTATCTTCCTATGCTCTTTCCATTGACCCATACCTGACCCTTTCCCATGCTGCGCATGTCTAAAGCTAATGGTTCACCTCCTCCAGGAGCATCAAAGTAAGCCTGAAAAGATTCAGACCTGTAAGCATCACTTCAATCCTTGACATCTTCTTTCAACTTTTCACTTACCTTGTACCATTTCAAACGCTGATGTTCTTGGGAAGCTAAAGACACCTTGGTCCAATCAACGGATGGAGCTCCGTTTGGAGAGACCAAGTTCATGGCTTCCCCTTTCAATCCTACCTGTTACAGTACAGTTCTTTATGACCTTTAACTTCTACAATCCGTAAGCATAACACAAAAAAGATAAAAGAGTTGAACCTGATAAGACCATTTCTGGCCTGCCAACTCCTTCTTTCCCTGATTAAGCCCACCAAGTGTCACTGGACCTAGGATGCCTGTTTTCCAGGTCTCAAACCGGAATCCGACATTCTTACAAGTGCATATGTAGTTAGAAGTTAAGTAACTTCATAAAATCTTAACATTACAATTGAATTCTGAAAGATTCATCCTCAGGTCCTTGGAAGGTAACTAACCGGTAGTCCAACAGCTATGCTTAGGAGAGCAATCTTATTAGTTCCAGCACGTAAATTGACAGATCCTGTAAAGGTGAATTGTCGATTCTTTCTGGTTCCAAAGGCTGATCCTGTAATCATATTGCAGCATAACTAAAATGTAGTTCAAGTCAGCAAAGTAACAAATCAACTGATTGAGTACAAGATTCAAAGCATACCTGCGAACTGCCCATTGACGAAGACATGAACTCCATGGCCGGCTGACTGCACTGTCAGAGTCGGCTGTTGTCGACCTCGAAGAAAGGCTTCTGATGGGCTGATGTCGATACTGGAAGAAGATAAGGAGATTTATTTGCGAATTTACATTTAAAGATGATTCTACTAGTAACAGCACAGTCAGTGGCAAAAAGTGTGGCTGGTTAGATAATGAATCCAAAATACTAACAGTATCAGCAACCTTAGTTCTGTCGGGTTTTCTTATCTTGGATTTATAGCAGGGAACATTTGTTTATGTCTGACTTAAAATGTTCTTATACAGTGACATATTTTCCATAGACACATTAGTTGCACAGAACTGAACCAGAAGAGCTGCTTTGCGAATTTAACAATGTCATTGAAGTTTCTGTAAGGATACCAGGGATTCGACATGTCAGTATGTAGTATGAGCATCCAACTTACCTAGTCATGTACCAGAGATAGTCACTATTATCTCTGGTTACATTGATCTGCTCCAGGAGTCCTTTAGCTGTCATCCTTGAACCGTCATCTAGCGATGAAATATCTTCATTATATGTCTCCCAAGAACGCAACCCTACGCCACTTGGAGACATTTGTGGGATTGAAGTTTGACCCCTAACCTACAAAATTGCATCAACACCATGTATCAGTAATTTCTGATTATGAAAATGTCTTTACCATTTTTGAGAAAAATTTGTACTTGAAACAGATTGCAGCTAAAGCTGCTTACCATTGCAGTATTAAATGCAACATTTCTACAATCAGGAAGGATACTAATTGACCAAGGAGGTAAATTGTAGTGCATGTTGTTGAAAATGACCCTAGCAGCAGACTTGGAGTTGTAGTTGGCAAGAAAAGCTGCACAGCTTGTTCGTCCTGAAGAAAATACATGAGCCTGCGATTTGGGCGTATCGGAAACAAGGTCATTCAAGTACACCATGATGAAGAACATCAACTACTTCAAAGAAAAATGTTAATTTTGGATTGAAAATGGTGGACCTGCTGATAGTTTCCCAGAGAAGTTACAGTTGGATCTGAAGAAATCAAAGCATGTTCACTTAACTTGATAGCTCTGTGCAGCTCTCTTAAATGACTATACTTGGGTTCTCTCACCAAACCTAGAAAAATGAATCACCAGTTGCAGTTTCTATAGTCATAAATTACAGATATAGCAAAACTCATCATCTACTTGAAGCTCTAGGGATGAGAATACAAAACAAGAAATCTGTAAATAACACTACTTTCAGAAAAATATGAAGATGCTGAAAAGTTTCTTCTGCAAGAATTGGAACATTATCAGTTATGTCAGCTTTGCTAACACTCTGGAGTAAGACATTTCCACTTTTAACAGGGATGAAAATCTGTGCTATTACCATATTCATCTATGGGAGCATCATAATCATAACTTGCCGTAATAAACGGGCCTCCTGCTGAGCGTCCGAAGTTGGTTCCTCCGTGATACTGCAAAAAACACAGCAATTAAGCCGTGTGCTAAGAAGTAAATCCTGTAATTCCTCCATGTTTTAGATCAAGCAGAATAACTAACCATGTAGTAGTTGAAGTATGAGCCACCCTTTTGTATGAAACGAGCGACTGCAAATGCCAAATCTTGAACCGGTCGCTCGTAAACTGGACCACCAAACTCTGTAAACCTTATTTCACAAAACAAAAAAGTTGAGATGATTGACTTTGGTTGTATAAGCTAACAATATCACCGCTTACCAGCCACTCCAAGCCTCAGTCCACATTGTAGGCTTGTAAGGTTTATTGGGAGTGAAAGCATCGCAATAGAAACCATTACATGTATTTATCTGTAACAACAGTTTCAAAGGGAGCAAGAGGTCAGATTACTGAGGAAAAAAGATGAACATCAGTTTCCAACAGAACTATGGAACTATTGAGGAGGACTCGGGGCAGAAAGAGAGAAAAAGAGGCCTTACCACAGGATCTGGGGCATCATCTTCCTTGCACATCACCCATGGAACTCCTGTATTTAACCCAACAGCCATATTGGCCGCCCAATTTAGATATGCTTGACCAGCAGCTCCAAGAGCCTTACTTTCTGCCCCAAATTCATTTTCAATCTACAAAATGGAATATAAATACAGATAACACGTGGAGCATTAGTTTTATTTGGTAATATACTACAGGCTTTTGAACAAATTGCAGAAAGTTCTAAGGATCCAACACCAAGAGAGCACACCTGGGAGAGGATAATTGGACCACCCTGTGATGCAAACAGGTTTTCATTTTTCATCATCTCCACAATTTTCTGGGTGAAACCTTCCATTGCAGTCTGCAGCAACAGAAAGAGAACGAAGATTTAAAGAAAAAATAGATTAATTAGTTGAAAGTTTTTCTTTTTTAATTTAAGCGTCTCGGAAGAATGGCAACTGGAAAGGGAGAAACCTTGAATGGGCCATTGTCTGTTCTGAAGCTAATACCAGGAATGTATTTCAACCAAACAGGGAACCC
The DNA here is from genome assembly GCA_027478495.1 of Erythroxylum alaternifolium. Classification (NCBI taxonomy): domain Eukaryota; kingdom Viridiplantae; phylum Streptophyta; class Magnoliopsida; order Malpighiales; family Erythroxylaceae; genus Erythroxylum; species Erythroxylum alaternifolium. The sequence goes on from JANIIA010000002.1 coordinate 1,418,563, forward strand.
CCTACATATTTATGGCGGATAGAGAATGTGATAAGCGGTTAAATTAGGTTCTTCTCAATAAAACTAGTCAGCAAAACCAAAGAGAAAAAAAAAAGGAAAATATATTAACAGGAACAAAGAGAACGAAACAGATCCTAAATTATCAGGCATGTACTCTGCCGCCTGAAACAAACTATGGAAGAAAGCAACAAAGGCTATAAATATTAGAAGAAAAGCCATAATAATGGCGTACCCAAAATTCCATTCTGCACAAATGTACGGTCCGATGCGTAGATGAGCATAGAGTCCCACTTTCTGAACAGTCTTAATGAAGCGTACCAGGTCGTATCTACCTTCAAAGTTATACTACAAAACAAACATTACCTAATTGAACTTATGATATTGAAATAAGCTCAGGAACACGAAGATTATGCAAGTTTCAATAGACTAGAAGAAGCAGAACAGTAGAAACAAGCAAACTTGGAGATCTAAAGATAGTACATTGCCAGGAGAAGGTTCATGGGCATTCCAGAAAACGTAAGTGTCAATAACATCCAACCCTCCATATTTTGCTTTTTGTATGAGATCTTCCCACATCTATCATCAAGGAAGAAACAAATCAAGAGAACAACCAAAATGTCATTTTGAGAAGTTCCTAAACATGTTTAGCATTTCAAATTGAAAAAGAGAATGACACAAACGAAAAAAAAAAGGGAAATACATCAGGGGTGCTTCTGGGATAGTGAATGGAGCCAGAGATGAGAATTCTCCTTTGCCCATTGATGATAATGGCCTTCCTATCATACGTTACACTGCAGTGAATCAGCTTGTAGCCCAGAACCAGGACCATGAAGAACACATTCAACAACAACCTGGAAACTGAGATAGTTCCCATCTCTCTGTATCTATCTCTCGGGTGGTGGAGGGAAATATTTGAAAAGAGTAGCTAAACGTGAAGACAAACAGAGAAAGACAGAAAACTTTTATGGGTTCCTTTTCATCTGATACTCTTATCTGCAATTTCTGTTCAAATGCACCACTACCCTTCGACTTGTCGCTATAATGCTTAATTCCTTGAAAGACTTGAACTCGTCATGTGGGAGATAAACAGAGAGAGGAGATCTACATTAAATAGCTGTGCTTTTGTAGGGAAGAGAAGTTGCTCCACCTAACTCAAAAAAAAAAAGAAGAAATTAACTAGATGCAGTGGTTCTGATGAGATCTTTCTTAGTTTCACATAAAAGATGAACGTTGCATGCTAATTCAAAATAGAGGATGGCATTTCCAAGCTAGTATCTTTCTTAACAATAATGGCATTTCCACTAGAATCCTAACGTAGCTCCAACTACACGAAACCAATTGTAGGCTTGCTCGGAAGAAACAATGATTGCTGGTAGAGAGCAATCACTGAAGAGAGAGAGATAGAGATAATATACTACGAGCTTGGCTCTACATAAAGTTATTCTTTAATGGTGGATTAGGTTCATGATGTACAGAGTCGGTGAGGGACATAGATTGAAAATGCCACGTTACTTGAACCACTTAGGCACTTTACTATCCTGTCCTGGATTATCAATTTCTGTCACTTTTTGTTTTGCAGGGCCTTTGTATCATTCTTCGCCACTCGATAGTTACAAGAAAGACACGTCTTTTAGACAGTTGGCCATGCCCATCATCACCCTTCGTCGGTGCTCTTAACCTACTCCGTGAGCCCAAAGAAGAGCGAGTAAGCTCTTTAGTATAGCGAAGCTTAACAATTTGTTAATGTACACTCAAAATAACGGATAAAAAGGCCTACTTCGACCAATGTTTGCACATGGTAAGTGTACGTTCGACTTGATTTTATCGAGTTTTGAACTAAATTCAACATTTATTACCAGTTCCTTGCTACACATTTGAGTGGGTTGAGATGCTAAACGTGATCAACATGATCACTGAAATCACTAAACAGAAAAGCAGAATGAGCTGCTTATGCTTATTAAGACAGTCTTTACAATCACCATCTATTCTATATGAAAGAAAATAAAAGAGAGTATATAAGAGAACTGAGAAAGAAAAATACCATATTGTAAAAAGCATCATCAACTAGTGCATTCACTTGCTCTTAATATGAAGATCACATGGATGTTGTGATGCAAAGTACCAATGTCGTAATCTTTTGTAATTTCAATTTTTGTTGAATTGTAGACAGGTTAAGAAACTCGTTGTAATGTTGGTTTAACTTTTGATATTTTTAATACAATTCTTTTATTTTAAAAAAGTTTTCAACTAAATTTGGACTTTTTTAACTTTAAGATTTTGAGTTGGGTTTGAGTTGTTGTACATAACTTGACCTAAAATTCAAAATTTTAAATAAAAGTAAATGTATTTATCAAACTTGGTCTAGATTCAACCGGACTTCAAATCACCCTAATACTATTGGTCTTAGGCTCGGGTTGAAACTTCAGATTCAATTAAACTTTAGGTTGGATTTAAGTATAAATATTAACAGTTGATTTGACCAGATAATATCACCTGCTTATTAAAGATATTTGATAAAATTAACTATTTAGTATTTAGTTGTTGATCTATAAAATGAGAGGGCGTGATTTAAAAAAATTATAAGGGCATAAATATTATATTTTTTAGTATTTCATTGAAAATTCTTGTAAGAATTTAGATTTAGATATTTAATTTTACAAAAATTAAGTTTATAACTTTAATAAAAAATATAATAATAATAATAATAATCTAAAGTTAAATTCTCTATTAATATGAATGATGCAGCGAATTACATCATATTAATTTTTCATATAATATGTATAAATTTTAGTATTTAATAAATTAAAAATATATATAATTATAATATGATACATATATGATATATAGTAGTTATATACTAAAAATATTAATTTGATGTGACTTTTTATGTTTAAAAACTTAATATTATGATATTTTTAAATGTAAACTAATATTATAAAATTAAATAACGATTAAAAAGTTTAATTAATCCCTTTATTAAATTCTTTCAAACTTCACGACATAATTGTACGATAAAAAAAACTAACTTTAAAAATACCAGAGCAAAAGTAGAAAGTAAAGTGAAGGATAATACTTTCATTAGGTAAACAACGGACTCTTATGAAAGTTTTTAGAAATTAGTTTATTGAAGTTAAATAAACTAACTAATAAATCATTTATCAAACATATTAATCGTTTTTTAAAATGGTCAAAAAATTAACTTTTAATGAATAGGCTAAAAAATAGTGGATGAACAGTTTGCCAAACTCCTCCGTAAATTTTGGTCGGACTTAGAGCCTAGGTGGCTCCAAACTTGACGTGACTATTCGTTTAGCCTAAGCAAATGCAATTGTGAATAGTAACAAAGTCTGTCAGGTGCTATCTGTATAGTTTGAGTTTGATAGGGTTGAATCCTTTGGCTCGAATCTGGACTTAAACTCGTTCGAGTTGTCCAAAATAATGTTATGTAGAATAATTATACTCGTGTGAATTGAATTTGATTAAATTAAACTTAATTAATTAATTTTAATATTGAATCAGATTGAACTATTTATGCAGTCCTAAACGCAGCATATGACCATTGATGATAACATGACCAATGATTCCATGTTATTAGCCTTAAGGACTCCCACCAAAACTGTAGTCCCTTCCTAATATATATATTATAACTATCAATTTTGCATTTTAGATCTAAGAACAAAGACGCCATACTTGTACGGAAAGTTTTAGTATTGGCGCCATATGATCTGTCGTTCTTGGACTTTTGCTTTTACTGTTCTTGGACTGTTGTGAAGCAATAAAAAGAAAAAGGTGTGGATACTCACGAGTTCTTGCATTTATGGGCCACCGTAGAAATGTGAAAAGAACCCAGAAAAACTTTGACCTTAATAAACAAGGTGCTGATCACCTGGAAAAAGGAAAGCGTAAATTCCTTTTTCCAGAAGCAGGAAAGAAAAAGGAGCTCGAAGTTCAAACATCTCGACGCCTGTCAACGTCACATATGTATATTATCCTGCACGACTAAAAATGCTGCAGCTGTGACTGTCGATGACACACTTAATGGTGGCTAAATGATCATTAAAGTCCACATGCTTAAATTTGAACTTCCAGGCGTTTTGGTAATAAGTAATTAGCGCCCAGGCATAGTTCAACCGGTAAAAATTTGAGTGGTGTAGTATTTATCATGCTGACGATTTGTAAGGTAGAGGTTCGAATTTTAGGGACAACTTTCAAGATTTGAGTCCCTTGTATGATGAGATCAGTGGGTAAGTCCAAGTTTCTAATCAGATAAAGCATATCCCGCGATTTATATCCTCTACCAATCCTGAAGATACGGGAGGTGAGAGCTCTTAATGTTAGAGTTCAACATTTTTCCCGGCAGCGGCAGTGTGAGAGTTTCATCTAATGTAGTAGTTCCTTGTGCACACCAGGCACAAGACTCCCTCTCTGAAAAACTGAGTGAGATTAAACCGTGATTTATCCTTCCACCACTCTATTGGATCGGGATGTGAAGGTGCTTGAGATGGGCGATTCCACCTTTTTAAGTGTAAAGTAATAAGTAATTAGCAAGTAGGTTCACTAATTTCAATTTCAGTTATGAATTAGATTCTAATTTAATGAAAGATATTAATAGAAATTTTTGACACGATAAAGTATGAGTAAATAATTTTATATAAAGGTTTGGCTAAAACGGTCAAGAGCCCTGAGACAGTGGTCTCCTGCTCGAATCCAATGAACTTCGGACACAGTTCCACTACACGTGGAGCAATCTTCGGATCCATTATATGAATTTCGGTTTGTTTTTATTTTTATTTTTGATTTTTTAAATTTAGTAAAAAAAATATTTGTTTAAGTCTTTAGTTTTTTTAATTCTGGTTTATTTCCATTTTCAAAAATTACGAAAATCATTAAAATTAGTTTTTGTTTCCTTTTTTTTCATAATATGATTTATTATTATTTAAATATATTATTTAATTATTAATAAAAATTAAGAATAATTTAATTCAAGATTATATAATAAATTAAAATTAATTATCAATAAATTTATGAATAATTTTATTTATTTAAATTTTATAATTAAATTATATATAATTAAATTGTAATAATTAATAATAAATATAATTAAAATTTAAATATATAAATATTCAAATAAAATTAATTTAATAATTAAAATATATTTCAAAAAAATATTAATTTATAAATAAAATTTTAAAATTTAAATTATTTATTATATTAAATAACATAAATTTATTGATAATTTGTTAATAAATATTATATAAGAGATTAAATAAATTTATTTAATTAAAAATAATTTATCCTTTAAGTTTTATCCAATATTTATTATTAGTAATAAAAATATAACTACGTCAACATTAACAACCGAACAGGTTTTTGTTTTTCTTTGAAAGAAAAACAGAACAAAAAACAAAAAACGAATTCTAAAAATTAAAACAGAAATAGAACCAAACAGTGCTTAAGTTAACATATTTTCGCATCGTTAGGTCAGATGGCTCATTTTTCATAAATGTGTATGGAAATTCTTTATAAAAAAACTTATTTTATTTAATGTGTGTGATAAACCAAAATATTAATTTACATAAAAAACATATATTTAAATTACATAACTCTTGTTCTAAAAATATATTTAAAACCCTTCAAAAAAATATATTTAAAAACTGATGAAAAATTATTCATAAGTTTGTAGTCATCTATAAGCATAAAATGTTAGCTTTCAATGTTTATCAAAAGCCATTATATAACACGAAGAATACTTTCTGCTGATCGACCAAACTATGCTATTAGTGACGAAAGGACACGATTATACTATATTATAATCAATATTTTAAAAATTAGAGCAGAAATTAAATTAGTAGCATAAGAGTTTTAAAGTTTAAAACGTGCAATTAATATTGGATCGTCATAAAATCGGTTACAAATTAAATATAATTAAATAATTTAAAATATAATTTTTTAATTTAAAATTTAATTAAAAATAAATGTTGTCAAATAAAAATTAATTTATTTATTTTAATTTGTAAAAATTGATTAGTATATAAAAATTAACTGATAAATCGGTTTTTAACAATAAAGATTATTAAAGTAAATAAAACTGAAAAGTCGAAACTGAATCAAAAAATTAATTAATTGAAGATTTTTTACTATTAGATGCTCTGAATCGATTCGATTTTTTTAATTATAAGTTATAATTCTTGTATTTATTATGCTATTTTGGCTAAGTTTGACTCAAATGAATCGAATTCAAAAGTTAAAAAATGTAAATTATTTGACAATAAAAATTTTCTTTTTTTTCAAATTTAAGTAAAAAATAAAACTGAAACAAAATTTAAGTAAAAAATAAAATTTTCTGGCATTTTTAACCAAAAAATTTACAATGACTACTTTTAATAACATAATAGATTTAGGCCCATTAAATATTCGGTTGCAGTTATTTCATTTCAATTTTATTTTATTAGATTTTAATCATATATTTATATAAAATTTATGTAAATATATAAATAAAATATAATAAAAATATCATAATCAAAACAAGACATCTGATACTTAATTTATGATGCTAACATTCTCTTTTATCCATTTTTAATCATTGATTATGAGATAAAATTTGATCTTTCCCTGCATGTACGTATCCACACGTCACTAACCAAAAGACAAGAAGTTTCAATTATTGAACTAGCCGGTCCTTTTTGAGGTCACCCTCACTTTAGTTGTTATTGTTTCATTATTTTTTACAGCTAATTGCAACCTCCAATCCCTCTTGCTTTACTTGATTAATCTAACGCATTATGTCTATTAAGACCTGACAGCTTTGAGGTTCCCTAGTCTTCTCAAACATTAACGTCTCTCATCAACCTGGTGGGTGGTGATTAAAGATGTGTTCAATCAGCATGCTTTTTGTTAATCTCCCAACTGGAATTAATTGACCCTGTAAGAGAGTATCAGAGATTTCGACTATAAAAGGTCACTTTTCAAATCGGGTCCAACGAGGGCATCCTTAATGTAGACAGGCGTATTATTATTTATTGGGTGGGTCCACGTCCAACGCTTATTGCTCTGTCCTTTTCTTTTTTTATTTGTCACCGTCAACACACCGCCGTTACTGACGTCGTTTGTTTCTCCCTCAGAAAGAGACCATTTCCAATTATAAATTCCACAAGATTACGAGCCCGCGTGCCGCTAGATCTCCGTTCCGTTTACGTCGGTGCTACGCTGGTTTACTGTTCACCTGTCCCTAGATCAGACACACGCCGTGTGCGATGGTATCACGTCAACTGGATAGGGCTTTGGCTTAGTGAGTCGTGCTCATGGTCATGGTTCGTCTTTTCATCTTTTTGGTTAAATCAATTAGTCGAGACTTGGTTCGATAATGGATCATTTTAGGCCTTCATAATAGCTACTATGAAAAAATCAAGTAGGAGGTGATTTACTGAAATCGATTAATTTTTAATTTAATTTTAAACATTTTAATAGTTTTTGTTAAAAAGCAATTAATTTATGAATTAATCAATTCAAATTTGTAAATTAATCAATTTGTATAAATTAAAATAAATAAATAATTTTTATTTAATATTTTTAACTAAACTTTAATTAAAAATAGTTTCAATTAAAGTTCTTTTAAAAGTTTCAATTTTATTTAATCTTTTATCAATTTTACGACAATTTAATGTACCATCAAAATTTTTCCTTCTTTAAATTTTGAATTCAATTATTTAAAATATGAGATATGATTTTATTTTTTATTGTGATAAAAATTTGAATTTAATTATTTAAATATATTGATATAATTTAATTGAAATTTGTTAAATACGTATTAAAAATAATAATTATAGTTTTTTGTTATAAGAAAAAGCTTCCACGTTCGTTCCTTAAGTTGGTGCCTATTGGACCTTGAAACCATATTTCTGTATTAGAAGTTGTAAGTTGGGCCATTGGCGTTTCTTTGAGCCAGCCACATCCAAGGAAATGAACCGGATATACGACACCGTATAAACAGCAAGAATAAGAACACGTGTCACGGAATCCGTGTGCATGCCACGTTTTTGCTTTTGTCCAGTACTATTTTATCTTTCCACCTTTCTCTTTTCTCGTTCTTTTCGCTGCTAAACTAAACGAAACCAAACATAAGAAATAACGTAGAGACTACGCACGCACACGCCGTTGAGAGTGAGCGGTTTCTGACATTGCACATACGTGATGATTTCACAGTTCTTCATTCTCTCTAACCGAGGCGATTGCATTGTCTTCCGTGACTGTGAGTCTTCATTTTCACTTTGAAATCTCTTTTCTTAATCTATCTGTTGATCATTTAATTAGCACGTGTATGAGTAATTTGCATGTAATTCTGGTGTATGTTAGCCGATTTCATAAGCTCTGTTGTGCAAGAATATGATGTAATGTCACGGAAACGATTGCAGATCGCAGTGAAAGACAAAAAGGAACCACCGAGATATTCTTCGCAAAGTCAAGTTCTGGAAAGAGGATGGAGGAGGAGATGCTCCACCTATATTTGTCAGTTCTTTTTTTAAATTATCGAGTTGAAACTGTTTTGATGTGTCGCTTAGCTTATTGTTTTGGTTTTTTTCTGCTAAGGAGCTCAATCTTCAATAATGGAGTATGTCATGATTTCGGTGTCATGTTAAAACTTTTCTTTTTTTTTTGCGTTTTTGTGTTTGATTGTTTCGATGAAAATATGTATTGAAACGAAAACAAGGCTGTTCCTAACGTTTTTCAGGGCGTACGAAGGTAAAAATTCCTAATAAATCGATAATATATAAATATGTAAATTTTAAAAAGATATTTTTATTATTAAATTTTAATATTTATATATAATTAACTCAATTTATAAGTTTAGCTACTCAATAAAATATTAAATGATTATAATAACAACTAATAATATTATGATAAAGGTCTAAAGTATTAAATCAAATATTTTTAGTAATTTTGAATTTAATTAACAGTAGTGATTTTTTAATAAAAAAATTTTCTTTTATAGAAATTAACATATATAATAATAAATGTAGTAATCTAATGCTACCAACTTATTTATAAAAAACTAATTAAGCACATTCAACTATTTACTGTCTTATTTAATTGTTAAATAATAATTATTATTATTTAATTATCACAATATGTTTAATAGAATTATATAAATTTTTATAATAAATGAAACCATTTATATAATCTTTGAATTGAGTAACTTAAATTATTTGATTTAGTTATATTATAACTAAAATTATTTGAACCTATGCAAGAACACAAATCTAATAATTATTATATGCAACAAAGTATAATGAAAATTAAATTACAAAAATTAAATTATTTATTAATGTTTAATTATATTTTTATAAATAATAAGTAA
>JANIIA010000002.1:1456403-1467085 GCA_027478495.1 Erythroxylum alaternifolium
AATCTATTAATTGTTCTTGCATCCAATTTCTTTTTATGTGGATTATAAATTCTTACTTTCGTTGGATAACCCCAAACATGTAGGTGCCTTAGATTAGGTTTCCTTCTAGTTCACAGTTCAAAAGGAGTATTTGGAATTATTTTACTAGGAACCCTATTTAACAAGTAAACAACAAACCTCAATACATGCATCCACAATGATAAGGGTAAAGATGAATTAATTAACATACTCCTAACCATATCCATTAATGTACAATTATGCATTTCTATCATACCATTTTGTTATAGTTTACTTGCCATTGTGTATTAAGCACAAATACCATGCTTTTCAAGAAAAATTGGCAAATGGACATGGGCATTGTCCTAACTCATGTTACTCATTATATTTGCCGTAAAATTCACCAACTAGTCAAATTTGACAATTTTCATCTTTTTATCTAATTGCCTTTCCACCTTATGAACAAACACCTCTAACACAATTTGTTGCTTGAGTCTTCTCGTGCAATAAATAAACATATCCATAACATGAAAAATCATCAATAAATGTGATGAAATACTTTTTTCCACTAAAAGATGAAACATCAAAAGGCCCACATATATCTACGTGCATAATTTTCAAGAAGCTGCGTGCTTCTTGTGGCTCTTTTCTTTGTGTGTTTGGTTTGTTTTACCTTAATGCAATCCACACACACACCAAAATCAATAAAGTCCAAATCTAGTAAAATTTCATCCTTTACTAGTCTTTGTAGTTTTTCTTCTAAAATATGACCTAAACGATTATGTCACAAGAAAGTTGAACTTTCATTAATCAAACCACATTTAGTACCATCACTATGATGCATGGTTAGTAGGGTTTCAACAATAAGGTTATTGAGATTTAACTTGTATAGGCCATTATAAAGAATATAAGAACCAATAAGGCAATTGTTTTTAAATAAACTGAAACATCCATTCCCAAATTTGAAAGTATAACCAACACAATCAAGTTTAGATAAGGAAACTAAATTACAGGAAATAGAAGGTACATAAAGTATCTGAAATAAATCTAAATGTCCAATGTGTAAAATCAAAGATAAGTTTCTATGGCTTTAACTGGAGCTTTGACACGGTTTCCTTTCAAAACAAACTTTTCGTTTGGGTTGTAAAGAATCTCTGCAAGATATTCAAAACATAAGTGGTACAACCAAAATCAATTCACAAGTATTATAAAGAATAGGGATGGCAATTCTGGGCTGGCTCAGCCTATTTTTGCCACGGGCGGGCCACGGGCCAGCCCATGGCTCGTCCATTTTACGAAACGACATTGTTTTTGATCAAGACGATGTTGTTTTAAAAATATTTTTTAAAAAATATATATGGGCCCGGTGCATCGGGCCACTGACTGACCCATCCCGGCCCGCGCGGGCCACCAAAGGAATAACAGGTCTAATAAGGAACTTTAATCAAATTATATTCGAAACATACTAAAGCACTAAACCTACCTTTCTCTTTATACCAACCTTTACGTTTTAGGTAATTTTTCTTATAATGCCAAGTTTTTTGCAAAAATGACATATCATCTTTATGTTCCTTATTTTGAACTTGACCATAGGATTCTTTAACTTTAAGTGGTCTTTACTTACCCTTGCCTTTGCCATAATTCCTTTTGGACTTCTTTCCAGCTCTTTGAGGACCAACCAAATTAATAGTATGGATCCCTTGATTCTTAAGCCTTGTCTCCTCTTGAACAGGCATACTGGCCAATTCATTCACATTCTACTTATCCTTTATAGTGTTATAATTCATTTGAAATGACCTATACTGCTTAGGAGGCAAATAATTAAGAATGAATTGCGCTAGGAAAACTTCATTAACTTTCATTCCCAATGTTTTTAATCTTGCTACTATATTTGGCATTTAAATGACATGTTCATGCAAGCTTCATGAATCATCAAACTTCATAGTGGTTAACCTAGCCATTAATGTCCCGACAAATGACTTATCAGTAATTTGGGAATGCTTTTCCACAAATTTCATAAATTCTTTAGCAACTTCAATGTTGGGAAAAGTTGTCTTAATGTTTTTAGCAACAGTCATTCGCATAAACATTAAGCTCAATCTGTTCGATCTTTCCTAAAATTTATAAAATGATTTCTCATTGACAATGCTTGCATCAGTAATAGCAACCAATTTCTCAACTTGGAGTGCTAAATCAAGATCCAATATACCAAGATGAAATTGGATTTGTTCACACCAATCAAAGTGATTTAATTCATTAAAGGATGGAATTAATGAAGCAACCGAATTAAAGCTAACAGGAACAGAAACTGCAAAACATAATAGAATGCTCACATATTAATTCTTTAAGTCATAAAACTTAACACTTAAATCATATTCAAAACAATTATTCCACATAAAACATTTAGTTTATATTTAAGATCTCCTTTGGGTGATTCAAAGACATACCATAATTACAATAATGATGCTAATTTTATATTACTTAATTGTTAATTATATCTCCAACAAACATGCTAACTATCTTTGGATATACTAAACACATTCATTATAAGCCTATAAATTAACACTTTATGTCCACAAATTATAAAATTAATTGATTAATCTTTGGTTAATCCTGAAATATTTTATAATTAGTGAGCTTCAAATACCCATAAATTCATTATATCATTTTTCTTAACAAGCATCCTTAAATCATGAGTAATTGAATTAAAATATTTCATAAATTAATATCCATTAAACATCAAAGCTTGGCCATTTTGGTAACTAACAAACTATTATAAATATGAATATTACATCTATTCTTAATGTACATAAATAAGGCATTCTAAATAAAATATACAATTGCATCATATCTAATAAATATAAGCATTAAGCATGTACCATTCATAGCATAATTTACTTGAGCTAGCGATACACTTAAAATTATGCATATGCATAAATAGATCATATTTTAATCAGCAATGCACATGCCCACTTACATCATATTAAAATAACAATACTAATAAAAAAATAATAGCTCTCACACATATGAGTTCGACAACTTTCATATAATAATAAGCTTCATCCATACTGCGAGTAGTACACATAATACAAATTTATAAACAAATAACACAGAAATCGATAAAATAAAACAAAAATTATCAATGCTTACATGTAGCCTTGGTAATAGACAACTTTATGAATAATTCCAATCCATAATTTGACCCATTTATTATTCAACGCATACAAGGAATCGTAAAAAAAAAAAATAAAGCCATCTTCTTTCATAAAACCATCTTGATGCTTCTAAGCGGCAAGAACACGAGAGACCAATTAAATAAACAATACACACACACACACACACACACATGCACGATAGTTAAGTATAAATATAATATATCTCCCTTTTAATGCCATAAAAACTTGATTTATTCGGCAGATCAAAACATGACATACGCATAAATTTTTAATAACCCAATAGATTCAACAAGCAATTATGTGAAAATAATATGAATTAAACATATTTTAATGGAAAAATAATAAAATTTAGAACTAGCGTTTGATATCACGTGTAAGCATAATTTACTGCATAGATATAATTGCAATAGTCTTTAACCTAGATGTAAAAAACTTGTTGTTTTGCACTAAAATATAAAATAGGAATCACATACTTTGGTTCATGATATTAGTTTAATTGTAAATGAGAAAAACCTTTCAAAGTGATCAAATATAAAGAAACTTAGATTTCTCTCATCTTTCTTTCAATAATCCCGCTTTCTGACGTTGAAAAACATAAAAAAGAGGCATAAATGCTAGAGAGAGGAGTAGTTTCTATAAAATACGTATATCTTAACCGTTCCATCAAACGATGAGTAAAAAAATACCTTAAATGACTTAATTCAATTAATCAATCAAAGTCTAGCACTCAATATTATTAAAACCATAATTATTAATGAGCCATATACTATATATAGATTTTATATTTGAATCTTCATGTAACCAACATTTGATTGGTATAAGTTTAAAGTTTATACTACGTATATTTTATTGTTATTTTTTATATAAAACTTAATAAAAGGAGTTTTTCTAAAAAATAAGAATTAGAAAAGTCTTTTCGAATGTTTTAAAAATTAAAGAACTTTTAATTTTTTTTAAAAAACATATAAAATATATTTCTTTTACTCAACGAGGATTTTTCTCTTTCAACAGCTTCTTCCGACACATTTAAGTTTTTGCAATTATCTTTTGAGAGATGAACATGCTTGCTTCCTACAACATTGTGTTTGCCTACATTTTGCTGTTGGAATAGTAATAAGCTGGATGGAACGATCGGGCCTACAGCCGGCACGGGCACGAAGCCCGATCAAAGTCAAGCGGGTTCGAAAGTTTGGGATTTAAAGGTGACGTTTTGATTCAACTTAATCTAAAATTTGTTTTTTTAAAAAGTTTTAGACAAATTCAATTTATAATAAAAATAGATTCTATCTGTTAATTCAGTTATTTTGCCTGCGAGCTCCTTGTTTCTTGCTGCAAAATTCAAAAGTTTGCAGAGACGGGAAAGGGTTTTGGTGGCTGGAGTTTGATTTCTCGCCAAAACGCGTAGATGGTAACTTCGTGTTTGATTCACCGGACCTGACGCCTTGTCATATACATCAACGACTTAAAGATCAAATAAGCTAAATGACTTGGTACTTTGAAACCAAGTTTAAGAATTGAGAGTTTTGGTGAAAACCCATCGCATGTTACATGTACTTATTCAATGACGACAAGTTTGCAGTTTCTAACAATCTCACATTATTGAAAATTTTGGTGATGTAGCCAAGATGACTGCACATTTTCTCCAATCATAAGAAGGCCTTCGATGGTTATAAGAACATAATCTCAAACGTGTCGTGTTTTGACATGGTGCCTTCACCGACAAAAAATTGAAATAATATTACAAGGTCACGAAAATATTGGATAAAATGTCGTCATCGATACGGACATATTACACAAAGTGTAGGATTACTTCAAAGATGAGATCTTACTTGATTAATGGGGTCCAGAGCAAAAACAGGCTCTTCAGATTAGGTAGGCAACTTGTTCCGTTTTGCACTGAATTATTAAATAACTATTTACCACCGAATTGGCCACCGTCAATGTCACTGTTTTAAGTCAAACATGCTTCTAAACCCCATCTTTTACATCCCTTTTTAGATGTTGACGACTCGACGGATCTTGCAGCTAGATGAGTAATACCCATATATAAAGTGAGCGCTTTGCGAGGTTTTAGCGAAGCGGGATCGAGCTTAGAGATGCTATTTTAGAGAATTCGGTTACTTACTGAGAGACGATGGTCCGTGGAAGCTCGAGTTGGGAATTCGGAGAAGAAGCGCTGTTGGGTTTTGGTTTTTAGCGCGAATTTGGGGATCAGCTCTGTTTTTGTTTTACTTTTTGGTGTTTGCCAGGTGCTGGAAAAAAAAAAAGGTATGAGCTTTTTGTGTTTTTAGTTTACCTGATTTGGTATTTTTCCTTTTATGGAATAATTAATCTCATATCCGAAATTGGTAATTGTTGTTTTCTAAATTTTAGTTTGTACCGAGCTTCCAGATTCTGAGGGGGGGATTCTTTGTGTTGTTATGTATAATGTCATTGAGCATTCGATGGAAACTTGACACAAATCCCATATACTTTTTTTCCCTTTTCCATTTCTGTAAGAACTCTGTGAGTGATTGCATACAAGGGACGTGGTTGTTTTGGTATGTTTAAACTTAGTTGCAGATAATGGAATTCAGTAATTATCTCAGTCTATGATCTATCTTTTGGGTTTTATGTGGACACATGAACGTTTAGATTGAAGAATTCTTGACTAATGTGATTTTTTTTTTTCCACTGGCCTGTTTTTGAGGAAGTTGTAGTTGTGATGTCTTGTAGGAAATGGCAACTCCTGTTGAGCCTCCCAATGGGGTTAGAATTAATGGGAAGCATCACTACACCATGTGGCAAGCTCTGTTTGAAATTGACACGAAGTATGTGCCCATCAAGCCTATTGGTCGAGGGGCTTATGGTATCGTTTGCTCTTCTATAAATAGAGAAACCAATGATAAAGTTGCAATAAAAAAGATTCATAATGCTTTTGAGAACCACATTGATGCCCTCAGAACTTTGCGGGAACTGAGGCTTCTTCGGCATCTACGACATGAAAATGTGATATCTCTGAAAGATGTGATGATGCCTATCAACAGGAGAAGCTTCAAGGATGTCTATTTGGTGTATGAACTCATGGATACTGATCTGCATCAAATCATAAAGTCTTCTCAGTCGCTTAGTAATGATCATTGCCAGTACTTCCTATTTCAGGTACATTATACTATTGCAATACCAAAATGCTTAACATTGATTTCATGAAAGAAAGGTTAACATGTAGAAGCATTTATCAGAGTAGCTTGTTCAGTTTGCAATGTAATTGATGATATTTCGTGAATGTTCTTGTATCTTTCTCATTCTTTGTTTCTTGCTTGTCTTAGAGGTATGCTGGTGAAAATTAAATCTGCTGTTTGCCTTAAAACTAAAATTGTTTGTTATTATTTGACATACGATATTTTGTACTAACGACAGGTCTACACCGTTGTGGGCAAAACTGATATATGTTAGGGACACTCATAAAGACATTTTATTTAGTCATTTTGACCTTTCTTATGGGTTACTGGAAGATATTTGGTTCCAGAATTTTCTTTGCGTGGATTTCAGACAAATATGTAATCATGATGGGAGGAGTTTGTCGTTCCCTTAAATAAGAATTGTGTTTTGAAGCTATTAAATATATTTTCACTCTTAAGCTTCAACCCTTTTGCATTGAAATGCTCTTGAGAAGGTAGCATACTAAAGAGCAGTCATCATCTGTATAGGAGGCCTTTTGAGATGTAGTTGATTTTCTTCTACTTCATTGGCAAGCTTATCCTGCTGCACTGAAGTTTCTTTTTGTTTGTTTTTTAATGTTTTGGTGGTCTCGTGGCGTGGAATCTAACCATCTCATGTGCTAAACATAACTTTTCCTTGTTTTCTCCACTGTTTGCATACTGATTTTATGCTACTGGAGTACTTTATTTTCAGTATTTGAAACAGTAGGATTTGAATGACCTGTCATTTTTAGGCTTTCAATCTGCTTAGTGTGGTAATACCTTTTGATTTTGAAGACAAATCTGGTGCTGAATATTTGTATCTGTTAGGCACTTTTTCCTAATAATTTATGCATTATTCTACAGCTGCTTCGAGGTCTGAAGTATCTTCACTCAGCAAATATACTCCATCGTGATTTGAAGCCTGGGAACTTACTTATCAATGCCAATTGCGATCTAAAAATTTGTGACTTTGGGCTGGCACGTACTAGTAGTGGTAAGGACCAGTTCATGACTGAGTATGTCGTTACTCGATGGTATCGAGCTCCCGAACTGCTCCTCTGCTGTGATAACTATGGTAGGTCCATTGATGTCTGGTCTGTTGGGTGCATCTTTGCCGAGCTCCTTGGGCGAAAGCCCATTTTCCCTGGCACAGAGTGTCTCAACCAGCTTAAACTTATTATCAACACCCTTGGCAGCCAGAAGGAGGAGGATCTTAAGTTCATTGATAACCCAAAGGCTAGAAAGTACATCCAGTCACTTCCATATTCCCTTGGAACTCCCTTTTCCCGCCTTTATCCTAACGCCCATCCTTTGGCCATTGATCTGCTACAGAAGATGCTTGTTTTCGATCCATCTAAGAGGATTACCGTTACAGAAGCCCTTGAACACCCTTACATGTCCCCACTGTATGATCCCAATTGCAACCCTCCTGCACAAGTCCCGATTGATCTTGACATAGATGAGGATTTAGGGGAAGAGATGATAAGGGAAATGATGTGGAAGGAGATGCTCCATTACCATCCTGAAGTTGCTACAGCAAATGGACAAGTGTGCTCTTAACTTTATCTTGTTTTGCAGAAGGGTTGCTATGCTCAAAAGAAGAAGATTTGGTCAGTGTTCCTTTCTTTTTGTGCGTGCACTCTCTTTCTTCTTTCTTTTCCCCCCTTTTTCCTGAGAAATCTCGAGGAACTATGCATCAGACAGTATTATTGATGCATGATATCACTAACTTATCTTTTCAGAGCTTCGTTTTGAACTTCAGCTCCGTAGTGTAGGTTATCGTATAAGTTTGTACATAGGTATGAGTTTGTATGTTTGTGGGTGAACTTTTATTTGTAAATTTAACTTCAAGGGCACTGCAGATGTTTCAGTATTGTTGTGGTCTGTGTTAAATAAGTTGGAAAACCTTTTTTGGGTATTCTGCTCCTTGTTTACACTTTATGTATATTAGCAGACTGTACATATATGTATTTGTCTATTAGTTGCACTGATGTTTTTAAAGTACGATGACAGTCCAAGTCTCTCATAATCACTGCATTAGTGTCTCCTATTATAATTACTTGTGCAGATTAATTTTAAACTGATATGCATAAATTTCTCTTGGAACATTCAATAATGCAGTTTATTATAGTTTTTGTACTGTGTTGCTGTCAAATTTGGTTGGTATGCTTTAAGATACGTGAAGAGTTGATGGATATTATTATTACTATATGCTAGTTCTTGTTAATGTTGGGATTTCCATGGTTCTCTTGAAAGACCTGAATATTGCTTACTAAGTAATTCATCCTCAAATGATCTTAAGAGCGTAGCTAATGTAGGTTTCAACAAATTGCGTAATCATCTCTTTTCCTTTTGAAGTTTATCATCGAACACTGTTGTCAAGACTTCATGCCAATCTGCATATATAGTAGTAGGACCTTACAGTTGCATCCTTTTTTGTTACAGATGCTAGTTAGTTTTTTTTATTTATAGCAAGGTTGCAACGGTCTTCGATTCAGTACAGCCATTACTATGCATCTTCTTTATTAGAAGAATCACCATTTTGTTAAAGCAATAGCTAGGTGCAGTGTCTATATACCCGGAAAATGAGTCGTCAGTCTCAAGGTTCGTAACCTAGACCATGAAAGACAACATATTAGAGCTCTATGGTATCTTTCGCTGATTGTAACGATAACTTCATCAGTAATGCTCCAGGGACAATTTTGTGCTATTGGAGGAGCCCATATTTTTGCTTTTGGAGAGTTGTATGTGAAGATCAGGAACTGTAAAAGAGATAAAGGTGAGAAATTGATGGATGCTTTTTCCCTTCACCACTAAAGTCTCACATGGGTGTGCCAAAGTACAGGATTTGCTTACTGTTTCTTCCAACTTAGGGATTCAATAATGCATCAGAATGTTTATTTTCATACATAAAGTTGGAAAGCAGTACCTTGGAGAGCATCACTTAAATACTATACTGATCTATATTGATTTCACGTGGTTTAGGGAGTTGAATACTAAAGTTAAAGAGCATAGGTTCGTGGTCAAAAGTTAGCACCTTGCTATGTAGTGATCCATTTTCTTGTTGGCTTATAGCATTCACTATCTTTCTCTATCACTTGCTTATTTTATTGTTACCAGCATGATGAACATGTTTTCCACCTTCCGGAAAAATCAATAGTTTGCCAGGAATAAACTAACTTCGGCCATTCCTGGCCGGTGGCAACCACATTTGACCATTCTAGAAGTGATTGTTGAGTCTGCTCTGCTTCTGTATTAACAAGCCTGCTTTTACAATGTGCCAAATTACATACATTAAAGGGTGTTTTCGAATTAAAAAATCTTAAATTTCCCCCAATTTTTCCGTATAGTACAAGTTTTTCAATTTTGTAAAGCAGACATGTTCCCCTCTATCGACCCCACTTTGAACCGACCATTGTAACACGTTTTTCGGCTTTCTTCGCTCCATCAGTGTACTTGACCCCATCGGTGAATAAAAAAGTAAACCTACAACGTTATGGATTTTACTTTTTGTTTAGGTATCTATGAGCACAGTTCATCAGTAGCTTCAATGTTTTAGTTAAGGAAGACTATATGGGCAGCAAGTAGATTGGAATTGGTATAGATAACACCTGAAAATCTTGAGGAGGCTTGTTTTGCGCATAACAGATATCAAGAACGTTACAGGCTTAGATTCATCCAAGAATCCTGGAGGAATGTCACGAACTCTCGAACTTCAACATCTGAATTCAGTCGTCAGGACTCTTGGGAGGAAGAATATACTCATTTTGGGACCTGGAGATTCTTTCTATGAATGAACTTAGTTCCTGTTTACTTCTGTGGAGTAGTTTGGATGTGTAGCATGCCTACCTTTTGCTTTCCTGTGGTTTTAGTTTCTAAACAATGATTTTGGGTTTAAACACTCCCAACTCAAGACAAAGCCAATCCAAAAACTAATCAATTCTGTATTAATCTATTCCACCAAAAGCACGCCAAAGAGAAAGATCAAAAAGATGGTAAAGGCAAGCTGGTGAAAAAAGCAAGTTAGAACCTTTTTAAAGTAACTACAAACCCGGAGTTACATCAAAATGAAACACATTGGAAAAGCAATCTTGTTCTAACAGGGAAATCTAAGAAACCTGACAAAGTGAAACCCATGTGTGTTCCTGCTTTCCAACAAGCTGGCAACTACATGAGATTGTCGTTCATTGGTTGTCTACATCTCAAAGGGACCAAACCTTCCTCCCAAATCTTCACCACCGATTCCTAAGATCAGAACTTTATGCTGTTTCACCGATATTCATTGATGCTATATTTCATGTTTGAAGCAACCAACCCCTTTTGATCT
>JANIIA010000002.1:1534554-1551137 GCA_027478495.1 Erythroxylum alaternifolium
AGTGAGAATTTAACCGAAGGAGGAATTAACAGGGAAAGCAAACACTACCGGATCGCCGACACCCACAACAGGAGGCACAGACACAAGGAGGTGTGTATAAGATTTCAACAAACTCAAAGGGCTCAATCTGCCAATGGAGACAGGTAGAATTCAGCATCTTCACGGTAGAAGAAGCGCAATTTTGATTATTACAAAACGTTATAAGTAGTTCAGTGCAAGTAAAGCTGCTGACTTGGGCTCATTTGCATCGAAGAGGCAAGCATCAAATCCTTTCTCTTCAAGTTCCTTCTTCTTCGTCAAACTTGTGCAAGTCCCAAACACCGACCTTATGGTTAAATCATTCAATCATGTATCAATTAACTAGACAAACATCGATTTCGTAGAGAAAATTAGGAAAAAAATTAAGAACTACATTAAGTAAAAGTTAGAAAATCACCAGTCTTCTTCCTTTCGAAGACTTTGAGCAAAGAATTGGCCGACGAAACCCATCCCGACAATGAACATCCGATTCCGACATGTTGGTTCCGGATTGTTTAATTTCGTACAATCTAAACACTTCGGCGCTTGGTTTCGGTCCCTTGTAAGAGCCGAATTTGTAGGAAACCGAGGGGTTTGAAGTTGAATCGCGGGAATTTGGTATATCACCATCGATGAAGCTGTATGGAGGGTGTGGGTTATGGATTCACCGTAATTTGGGGTCGGGATCATTTGGGCTAAACTAAAATGGGCTTTTAGTTCATTTAATTATTCAAACTCAAGCCCAATTCTAGCCCAAATCCATAATAGGTTATGACTGGTTTTTATTCCAAATCAATTTATATTATTTTTTATTAATTTTAAGTATTAAAAATTAATAAATAATTAAATACATAAAAATTTCTTAAAAATATTAATTCATCAAAAACTAAAAGAATTAAAAAATGCTTATGTACTTAACTTTTTACTAAAGATTATCTTTAAAGATGACAATAGGACAAGACTGATCTTGTCTTGCCCCTGGCCCGAACCTAACTTGACTTGAATTACTTTTTAAAATAAAAATGTCAAAATATGCCGTTTTTGACAAAACAAAATCATTTGTTATTACTTGTTGGCCTTTGACTGGCCCGAAATTTTCAAAAAAATAGGGTCTAATATTTGATCAACTCGGGCCTAGCCTGGTTCCTATTGTCATCCTTAATTGTCTTATCAATATAACCATAAACTATCGATTTATGCATATTTTGTTAAGATTTTTCTTGTCATCAATCTAAATCTTATGAAGAAATTAACAATTATTTTGCAAAGCCACCTCAAAATTAGGTGCTTGATCTATCTTTTTCACATTGAGCGTATGAAAAGTCCCTTTTGAAATTGCTTGTCCTAAATATAGGGGTTGGAAGATCCGTTCCCCATGTTCTAAAATTCATATAAGTCATCCATTGTAATAAGTAAAATAAAAGTGGATGGATGAGATTTCACAGGAACCAAGGAAACAGGAATTTTCAAAACAGAAGATTTTGTTCCCCAAAATAGAGGGGGACATGGGCATTTATGTTCGTGGGCCAAATTTTTTTAGTACAAATGAAAATAATAACAATATTAAAAATAAGGTGTCACCTTTTTAATGTTAAATTGTATATGCAATAGTTATTATATCAACTTATACAAAGTTTATTTAATAAATCTTGTGTTTTAATGTAAAATTTTTACATAAAAAACAACATTCAGTATGAATTTCGCTAGACTACAGGGTCTATCTTGGTTAATGTGAAGTTTTTATTATTTTCAAATATGACCATTTTTACAATTTAGAAGAGATTCATGATCCAACAAGCTAGAAGTATGAAAATCCTTGCTACTCTAAACAAGATAAATCCAATTTTGTTATGGTATAAAACAAAATTAGAGAGATTTGAAGAAGATTTTGTTAAGAAGACACGAAAACTTACTCTTACGAAAAGACTAAACAAAACCAAACTAATTTAGATTAGTATGATACAGAAGAATTAGAACACCAAATCAATAAATATAATTTAGCAGTTACAACAGTAGTAGCCAAACCTCCACCTAACATCCATAAAATAAATTTAATGAAACTCAACTACTAGACACAAGAATCAGCTTCGTTAGGATTTCAGGTTTCTGACATAACAAGTGCTTCACAAACAGAATATACCTTCCACATGCTTAGCATTTGGTAGGGAAGGGTGATTTTGTGGTACTTAATCATCACCCTGGGAAGGTTTTTTTTTTGGTCTGTCTGAGGTCTAGAATTGCAAGAAAATGGAGAAGTTTGTGGTTGACATCATTGTATATGGAGTTGTTTTCTGGACAACGATGTTCTTGTTCTTCAGGAAACTGTTACCTAAACGTAGTTTCGAGTTCTGTAATCGTCTAGTGTCTACGGTTCATGCGACTCTGGCAGTGACGTTGGCTACTCTAACTGTCCAAGATTGGAGGTGCCCAGTTTGTCCTTTGGCTTCCAAATCTTCACCAAGTCAGGTACGTAGTTAGATTTCTACTGGGTTTGGTTTGTTTTAATCTCTCTGTGGCTCGAGAACAAGTCTGAGTACAGTTGTTGGTGTCCTGAGAAGATGCGAGCACTGGCAGTGAGTGTTTCGTACCTGATATATGACATGGTGTGTTGCTTCTTCGACAAGAGATTCAATCTGGACAACACTGTTCACCATTTGGTGAGCATTGTGGGACTTGGGGCTGGCCTTGCTTATCAGAAGGTAACCCATTTCTCAAAACTTCTCCTCCTTTCATTTGTTTTTCCACGTCAAGTGATCCACCTGAAACTTCGAAAACTTTTATCTGCAACTTCTTGGAGTCCATAAAATATATTTCAGTTCACTGATGACCGATACAATCTACCGACATATTTAGATTTCTTTAAAATTTTTGCTTGCAAGCTGAAGCTATTACTGCTTGCAGTGTGGATCAGAAATGGTAGCAGCTTTATGGATAACCGAGCTCTCGAGCCCTTTCCTCCATTTAAGGGAACTTATCAAGGAACTTGGTTACAGAGACACTGAACTTAATTTAGCAGCTGATGTGAGTTCTATGCAGCTCCTGTTTCTTAGTCGAGAAAGTGAAATTCTGGAGATTAATCCACAAGTTTCTGATGTGGTCTTTCGCTGTGACACAGATTTTATTTGCAGCTATATTCTCATTTGCAAGAATGGTGGGAGGACCTTACCTTACCTATGTTACTCTGACTGCCCAAAATCCATTCATTATTAAGGTACTCACCTGACCTCAGTTAATGAAAATTGTGTTGTTAATTTTATGGATTAGTAGGAACATAATTATGTAATTGGATCAGGCAACAGCACTGGGACTGCAGCTGGTGAGTGCTTTCTGGTTTTACAAGATTGTGAGAATGGTGAAGTACAAGCTTCAAAAGTGGAGTGGCACTAAAGAAGTTGGATATACTGTGAAAACGAATTAGACACAAGTTGAAAGTAATTATCAGGATTGTAATGAGATGCTCTTTCATTGATAACAATATGGATGTGTTGATAATTTTGCTTTCATTTTCCACCTCTATACATGGCCCAACTCGAAATTTAATTAATTCGCTTCAAACAGTGCCTTGGTTTTGTTATGTCTACCCTGTCCTGAGTGCTTGAACATGGGGCCCTGGAATTAGAAAATGAATTTACAAGCAGGATCTGTTCTCTCCCTCAGTGTCAGATTTACAAGCCTAGGCAAATGCGTTTTTTTTTTTTTAAGTGAATGGCTAGTGCAACAAAAACTCCCATTTTATGTTCCTTGTGATACAGGGATCTAACAAAAGCGTGAGGTTTAAGGGTCAAATTCTATTGAGTTTTTGAAGACTCTGACTTCTTCAATACTTCCTTCAAGACCACAGCAATCCTCTGGGACATATGGTGTTCCAAGAATCTATCCTTGGTTCTTTCATACCCTTTCTTTCCCATTGTAAGCCTTCTTTCCACGTGTGTGGCTAATCTCACTATGTTGTTCGCAAGAGGTGTTACTCCATCTTTCCCAGTAGGTTGCAACAGACCTGTTGTTCCATTCACTACAATCTCCATTGTTCCTCCAGCTGCTGTGCCCTGAAATGTTGCACGTTTTCTGAGCTATAAAGAAGAAACCTGATACAGAATTCTACTGCATATGAGGAGTAAGTTGCAATGCCCTGAAGTATTCATGTCTAGGCAATGATATATAACTGGTGAAGCACAAAGAATTGACCAAATAAAATGATCCAAGTCCCATGTCAATGCTCCCATTGATCCAAAAGAAAATACATTAATGTAGGTTAAACAGATCTCTGACTTGAAGGCAGGACGTTATCGATGTAATTAGGTTGCAAACTGATTCTTGCTTAGCTTGAAAAGTTCATTATCTATACGGAAGCAAACAAGAAGAGCCTTTTTTATATACAGAATAGCTTACCAATACAGGAAGCTGAAATGCCATAGCTTCAATTGTTATCCTTCCAAAGCACTCCCCCCGGGCCTGCACATAAATCACAAGTTATAATCTTCCAAAGGAAGTAAAGGCACAAAAAACTTCGATGCAAGGATTACAGTTGCAAGAAACTAACGGGGAGAATAGCAGGACCCTGACTGTTGCCAAACTTTGTTACTTCGCTAAATATAACCAGGATGTCTAAGAGCCAATAATGAACTTTCACATAATCACCTTGATTTATTTTCCTTTAATATCACACTATATGTGCCATAACAGGCGTTATACGAAAAAGATGTCAATTAAACCTCAATAAATGCAAGTTTCCAGTCCTAAACTATCTCGACAAATATGGTTTGCTGAATAACATGGTAAACAAGTCTAGTCCTTGCCAAGTTTGAATCTAAACATCTTCGAGCAATGAATTGATACTGTTGTGTTTGAAAAGTAGCCTGGCCTCAAGGTTATCATCTGTTTACTAATGATCTCTTGGAGTTAAAGAGTGAAACAGGAAAGCCATGAAGGTTTGTTAAGAACACAATGTCAACAACGCTCTTCAAATGGAACAAAGAATATTTTTGCTTCTCCACAGAAGACTCCACTACTCCTCCATCAAAGTAAAAGGAAACTCATGTTCCTTCTCAACTAAAATTTAGTACCTTTTTTCTCAATTGGTAGACAAAGATAGCCCCACGTTTTCTCATAGAATATATTTTCAAGCAAAATATGACAGTTTATTGATTTCCAAACAGGAAACTGAATCAAGAGTTTGAACCTGAGAGTTCTGAACAAGAACATCGATAGAAGCCAAATATGGAGCCACTGTCAGGGTTTTGTTGACGAAGTGAACACGATCCTGAATCTTGTTATCCACAACAAACTTACGTAACTCCATTTCAAACTTTGTTTGAGCATTCACATCACTTCCAACAATTACGGCATGAATTGATGGCACCAGCAGTTTCTTTTCTTGGATTAGTTGCAGACTCTCCTTAAAAGCACGAAGAAAAAGATCCTGACCCTTTCCGCGTGAAACACCTGCCAAAATAACGCCTAGAACTTACTAGAATGAAACCTATGATTAGCATAAAACTAGAACTCTTCTATAAAAGTTGGATTTTTAAGGTGGCAACATTCTACAACAGATTGCACCGTATAGCCTAGTAAAACTACGATAACAAGAACGTACTATTTATGATGGCAAAGAGTATATCATCATCATGGACTCTCAGAGACTCACGAACATGTTCACGGAGAACCCTCTTGGCGACACCATCTTCAGCCACTTCCATTAAATCCTTGCTGTTTCCAAGGTGTACCACATATGTTTTAGGCATCTTAATCCTGGAAATGAAAAGGTTATAACAATGAGCTTAGATGGAACAAAAACTATATCAACCTCTACACCAGAGAAAACTAAGAACCATACCCTAAATGCTGCTGGGTCCTGTTTTTCCAGTATTCTGTTGTTGCATGCGAGTCAATCATGGCACCTGCAACAAAAGGGAGGTGCTTAACATACTCTAGCTTGAAATAATGCCCTCTCATTTCGTGAATCCACCACAGAACCTTTGGAAGAACTTCCTCAACTTTGTCTTTCAATACACCATCAAGCCACTTTCCAGTAACAGCAGTATTCAAAACCACCAAATTAGCATTAAGAGCCGTCTCAATAGCTTTCTGACCTTTTGCAGAGAAGACCTAAGAATGTACAAATCCCGCTATAAGGAAACTGTCAGAAACCAAACAACAACAGGTAATTCAGACGATCTTAATATAACTGCATTACAGAAAGTTCTCATCTTTCATGATATATTTTGTCTTTTCGGTTAATTTGACCTATAAAATCATAACTCGGATGAAAATGAAAATCACCTGTACACCTCTGTTCAACAATTTGCGCTCCAAACTGTAAACGACCTCATCATGATCGGCAGGTTTCTGGTTAGTGACCCAAACGACTTGCGAACCAACTCCTCTAAGCAAAAACGCCAGCTCCATCAACAACAAAGGCCCACCTACGCATATTTTCCCAAAACTCACTCATAACTGTTCTCGGGAAACAAACGGAAAACAAAAGCAAAAGAAAACCCAGAATCCCAATTACAGTATACCGGAAAGTGACAGCTCGTGAGAGACCAAAAGAACGAGCTTTGACTTCATGAAAGCGAGAGGGTTTGGGCCGCCATTTACGGAAGAAGAGCGAATCGGGACTTGCGTCTCCTCGGTTGCTTCACCGAAACGATTGCTAGTTGTTGTTATGGGGTGGCATGAGTCGAATGCTGATCTCATGAACAACACCATTAGAGTTGATAGAGCGAACAATGCGATTATCATGAGTAGCCATATGTTCTTGTGCATTGTTCCCTTCCTTCCCACTGAATGTTAGGGAGCGGTAGTAGTATAGTAGATCTTGGTTTGGTTTCGATGTTTTTCATGGCTAATGACTTCCCAGAAAATTTATGGAACATGACATGACGGGAATGTTGGGCTGGGCTGTACCTTATACTTTGGTCCTAACTGGATACTAGATCTTTCGTAATAATTATGATATTTTTATTATGTTTTATTAAATCTCACAAATATATTTACATAAATCTTATATAAAAGTATATATGAGATTTAATAAAACAAAATTGAAATAGAACAACTGAAAAAGAAAATTTAATAAGTCATAATCCTTTGTCAATGGAAAAAGATTCAACTTAATATTTTAATATAAATTCACTTAATAGATTAAATTCTATTCTCCACTAATTAAATTTGCAATTTGTAATTTATAATTAGCCTATCTTCATAGGATGGTATACAATTATTAAAATTAAAATTAAAATATTAAATAATATATCAGAATATAATAATTTTATTATCTAATTAAAATTTAAGGTGTTAAGTTTTAATAAAATTTTAAAAATTAAGTAAAAATTCTTCTTGTTTTGTTTTTTAAAAATTTAGAATTTTATAAAATAAGAATCAAAACAAGATTAATATTAACAAAAAATATTAAAAGTGCATTTTAAACTTCAACGTTTACAACAAAATATATAACAAACCATATGTTTCGAAATATTCAAATTGAACCCCAACGTTTTCAAATATTTAAAATAGCCTTAAGTGGATGAAAAATTTGATGGGATTAACTCTCTGTCTATTAAACGCCACGTTAATACTTATGTGACATTATTATTTTTTATTTTTAGTAAAAAATAGAATCTACTTTCTAAAATGTATAAACAGTGACCCCGTTATTACGTGATCGTGGGACTCACTTTTTAATTAATTTTAAAAAATTAATTATATGAAAGTGAGATCTAATTTTTATTTAAAAATATAAAAATTATGTCATATTGACATTGACCTAACATTTAACTGACTGTGAGTTAACCTTGTCATATTTTCTATCTATTTAGTATCTTTTTTAAACGTTTTGAAAATGTTATGATTTAATACAAACATTCCAAAATGTTAAAGTTCAAATTATATTATGTTATAAACGAAGAGGTTTAAAATGCACTCTTGACCTAATAAGAAAAGATTATATACATTATAAGATGAGTTAAAAAATCTTTTGATGGATTATTAAAATGGAATTATTTTCATTAATTCAGCCTACATATTATTTTAACTAATTATTAAATGAAATGGCCAACTTCATAAGTTTGATAAGATCTAAAATGAGTCCATTACTAGGAAAAAAATGAATTAAGTCATTAACATGGTCTTTTTAACAAATTTACAAATTAATTTTAAATATAAATTATGTGAATTTATATTTATATATATATATATATATATACACACACAACTTTTTATTTATAATTTGCATTTAGAGATTTAAATTTAGATAAAAAAGAGATAAGTAGCAACATTGCAATTAACATTCAAATATGGTAGCCATAATAGGTTAGATCATAACTAAAGAGATAAAACACACTTAGCTTAACACTCCTACTATTCTTCCTAACAACACCTTGAAGGCCGGTGAGAGGACTAATGCTTTCCATCTTAATCCTGGATTTAGCAAATTGGTCGAAGAACATCCCTTCGTCATAAAAAACACTTAAAAGTTCAGTTAACACTCCTACAATTCTTCCTAACAGCACCTTGAAGGCCAGTGAGAGGACTAATGCTTCCCATCTTAATCATGGATTTAGCAAATTGGTCGAAGAACATCCCTTCGTCCTCAGCGTATTTCTTTACCAAGTCCATAGTTTCCCCTACGTTCCCCGTGTAGAGAACTTCATCAGAAGTGAGAAGCCCTTTGCCCCACAGAATGAGCTTAAAGTAGGCATTGTCAAAGCTTGCCGGAGATGCAAAGTCCAACGGAGATAGGTTATTGTCACCACCTGATGTTGGACACACAGACTTCAATCCAGCGTAGTAGGTTTTATCAAGGGTTTGGTCAGGTTGGTTGTTTCCATTCTGGTTGTATAGCCTCTGCTTGAAGGTCGTGCACCTCGCAACCCCAATTGTATGTCCTCCTTCATGTGATGATCATCCATGTTCAAGTTGATGAATATGGTGCATGGAAAGTTTACACGAAAGGAATAGTTTAAACTAACCAGAGAGTGCGACGAGGTCGGTTTCGTCAAGACCTTGACGCTTGAAAAACGTTATCAGGTTTTGGACGGTGGAATTTGGCGGTGGAATGTTGCTGTTTGCGGTAGCGAGACTCGCCGTCTGTGAGTCTCTTCTTCCTAATGGGAGGATCCAATTTGGGCCACCAGACTGTATATATATATGTGTGTGTGTGTGTGCATCACCAGCATTAGTACAAGGGCTCAAAACTGTAAAAATGGCGTATGTATGTAGCTCACCAGGAGAGTGGAGTCACGAGCTGCTAGAGCTAGAATGTCTGCACAAGAAACAGTTTCTGGGCATGCTTCTTCTAACTTAGACTTAATCTCATCGATTACTTCAAATCCTCTCAGAGAGTTCTTGTTCGGTAATGCATTCTTTTCACTCACTACTGTTGCACTATCATCCAATAACACTGATGCATCGCAGCCCTGTAGAGAATGCAGTGCACGTTGGTGAAACAAACCTAAAACTCATAAAAATATGGATGAGGAAGATTAGTTTAAACCTGCACAAAGCAGTCATGGAAATGAAGCCTAAGCAAAGAAGCAGCAACTCTTGGATCCTTGACAATAGCTTGTTTGAGCACTGACATGACAATGTCATCAACCTGAGGGCAGGAGAACTGATAAAATTCAGGAAACAGAACAGGAACTGCACCACCAAAAGGTCCATTGTAACCACCCCAGCCAAAGAATCCAGGGTGAGCCATGGAAATTGTGAATGAGAGGACAAGCACAATATTGGCAATGAAACTAGGAGCAATGTTCTTGGAGAACGCCATTTGATGATAGGATAGGAGCAACTGAGGCAGGCACTTCAGGTATAATATATATGCACCAGAAAAGATTCAAAACCAACCACTCTGCTCGCCAGAAACCTTCTAAGCATCCAATACAGATTAGTTATGACCATGTCTTCTTTCTTTTTGCCACTTCAGGCGTACAAACAAGGTACACATGCACGAGCCATGTGAATGTTTGTTGAATTTGGTTGCTATGAGTGTTTCGGGTACTACCTACTCCAAGGCCTTATTTCGAGTTCTATCCATCTGAACACTTCAAGTTGGAGTTGTCTGATTCAATCTAACTTGAACTCAGGCCTCAGGTTTCACCTATTGCCATCCCTACCCCAACTTGTTCTCCTGATAAATTTGAAAAATATTTACATTTTGCTAAAGAAATTGCGTCAATGTTTGATCACGCCAGTAAAACTGATATAGCTAAAATGGTACTTCATATTCGCTTTTACAAAGTAAAACAGAACATTGTCTCGTGTCACTAAAAGCTTGGAATAAAAATTGGACAAATTAAATATTTAGCTAATTGAAATGTTCCACCTAATCAGAGCAATTCAGCAACAACCCCATTACGAGAACAGCTTTCCACCAGAGCATTTCATATAGAAAATAGTTACGTAAAGACTGCGAATTCATAAGCTTGAAGAGTCTAATACCAAACTCATCCAATGATCAAGGCAAACTTACATAGATGTTTCTTGTCATGATCGAATAAGCCTCTCCAGAAATCAATCTTTAACAAGCTGAACCTAACAAGAAGGGAACTAACTATCATATATTCTATAAATCATATTCCATAAATTGTCCTCCAACAAAATTTCTAGAAAGATATGAAAGACTACAAATTCGTTTAACCATAGTATGATGGCAATCAGATCTATCACGCTTTGGATAATGCAGAAAACTTGGTATAATTTGTACAAAAAGCCTTAAAGCATATGTACAACAACATGATAAGCTGCCATCGACCTCCTCTCCCTCTCTCTCAATACAAAGCTTCCGGATGAATAGTTTATTGGCTTGTTAGGTACTATACAAATAAATGAGAAATGGCGCAGCAGCTTATGGCTTTAGAGAATTGTTCATGGAAGCTGAGTGCTAAGATTTACACAGCTGCCTCAAAGGAGTCAGCAGCCTTGCAAAGCGAAGGGGGACATGAGCTCTGACCACCGTCCCATTCGCCATGTATTCCTGCTCAAAATGACAAAACCAATGTAAAACATGTGGTCAAAAATCGAGTTTCTCTCTCGAATATAAGGAGAAAGAAAACAACGTATCAAAAATACTCACAGTTTTATCTACCACTCCAACCTTATGTATGGTGCTGAGAAGCTCTCCTTTGTCAAATGGGATCAAAGCTTCCACCCATACCATAGACTCCTGTATACAGCAGTATGAAGTAATCATGGATGAATAAAAGGTATATGCTTGAAAAAGTGGAAATGTCGATGCCAACTGAAAACCTTCAATTTTTCCTGAACTGCATTGCAGAATTCTTGTAAGCCATCACCAGTCAAAGCAGACACACAAACTGTATCTCCTCTTCTCTCAGCCTCCAGCTTCAAGTTTTGAGGATCATTAACCCTATCAACCTGCCATCGAATAGCAGCAGCCACGCATCAAAACAATAGCAAGTCAGCAAAAGTACACAATTTGAAACTTGTTTCAAGCAGTAAATCCTTATGATTACCCCCAAAGCTCAACTTCAAAGGTGGGTAATTGTTAACCCATATGTTTGGTATTTAAAGTTCAGATTAATGTTGTGAACTACTTATTGTCAACAACATAAAGATACTTCTAAAACCTAAGACAGCTAGTATATATATTAAAAATGAATGAAAGGAGCCTATAGAGAATGGTTCACTCAAAAGGTACGGATCAATGATATCATGCCTTGCTCCAAACCATCATTTTTGGAATTGACGACACATCTAATTCCAAGAGAACTTTGTCCACTGCATCTATCTGTTGCTGTGCCATTGGATGGCTGAACATAATAATGCAGAGATATAAGATAGCCAACAAACATCTTGAGTAATTTCTTCAAATGATGATAATAATATACCTGATGTCTACCACATGCACCAGAAGTGATGACTCAGTTATTTCCTCTAATGTGGCTCTGAACGCAGCAACCTGCACAAAACACTCAGAATTGAAACAAAACTTGCAATAATTTACCCCAGGATCAACTTTTACAGGTTAATTTCCATTCTGAACCTCAGGAATATGAGTAATTCAGTATCTCAGTGCATTAAAACATGACATGCAAGGTGAACATGGAAATTCACATCCAAGTTGTAGGGTCCTCACCAGTGTAGTTGGCAACTTTTGAATAAAGCCAACAGTATCTGTGAGAAGAAATTCGCTTCCATTCTTCATCTAGAAACAAAAAAATAATTGTAATGTTACCACTAGCTTTAGCATGCAAACTCATGAAAGAAATATTTTGAAGCATATATTATTCACCGGTAAAATGACCATGAAAAATCTAATGACTAGCTTACCAAGACAAAAGTATAAAATGTATCTCTATAAAATGAAGAAAGACATCTAATAAGGCCAATAAGCTAAGGAGTTAGGTCTGCAAGGGCACAACTAAGCATAAATGTGTTATTAAGCACATTATCATGAGTCTTTTCAATAATTTCTCTTTGTCAAATTTTTCTAATCTAATGGACTAACCTGAACTCTTCTTGTAGTTGGATCAAGGGTTGCAAATAACTGATCCTCAGCAAGAACATCAGCTCCAGTCAATTGGTTTAAAAGTGTACTCTTTCCAGCATTTGTATAACCAACCTAAAAATTGGGGTATACATCGGCACACCTCAACCTCAATAACCAGAAATTTATTGAGCAGATAATAGAATAAAAGTTTTCTACTTACCAAGGATACAACAGGAACAGGTACAGAGACACGCCTGTTACGATACTGCTTCCTGTGCTTTCTGACAGATTCTAACTCTTTTTTCAAGATACCAATCTAGAAAGATGAACGAGTTGGAAATTCCACTTAAATTTAAATTTCAATAATGACCTAGTCAAGGCTAGAAAATGTACAAGGAGCCCATAAAACATAGAATAGAGAAGTTCCTGAAGGAGACCTTAACTATTAAAAGTTGCAAAAGAAATAGAGATCATTTGAATAGAAATTTTCATTTGTAAAGTGTACATACTTGCGTACGTAAGATACGCTTGTCAACTTCAATTTGCTTCTCACCCATACCCTTCACCTGTCCTCCTGCTTGGCGTTCAAGGTGAGTCCACATTTTGGTTAGTCGAGGCAACTGGTACTCCATTTGTGCCAGTGCAACCTAAAAATATTAATAATCATCAGCATTATAGACCATCTTTCGCCAAATAGTTATTACACCCGACAATAGCATTCAAGCTCAGAATCAAACTTGAATAACTTGACCTATAAAGTATTAATA
This sequence comes from Erythroxylum alaternifolium, assembly GCA_027478495.1. Classification (NCBI taxonomy): domain Eukaryota; kingdom Viridiplantae; phylum Streptophyta; class Magnoliopsida; order Malpighiales; family Erythroxylaceae; genus Erythroxylum; species Erythroxylum alaternifolium. The sequence goes on from JANIIA010000002.1 coordinate 1,547,788, forward strand.
TGTCCAATTAGCTATACCAAACAACAAATATACACGCAAAATTGCTGCAGTGGCATTCTTTAACGTACAGAACAGAAAATAAGTGATATAAAAAACATAACTATCTTGCCTGTAATGATGCCTCATGGGTGGCAGCTCGCTGGTTAAAAATATCAAGGATAAGAGCAGTTCTATCACAAACTCTCACATTCCCACCAAAAATCTTTTCCAAATTACGCAATTGCCTAAGCACATTATCACATTCCGAAAACCAATCAAAATGAGCAATAATGAGAAAGAAGCAAAAATTGGATTGAGTGTTACCCAGCAGAAAGCTCATCATCAAAAATGACAGTTTCAACACCAAGCGCATGTATTGCACTCTTAATTTCAGCAACCTTGCCAGACCCAATATACGTTCTAGGGTTTGGAGAATTCAATCTGCAATAACAACAAAAAAAATGATTAACCACTAGTCTAAATTATACTAATAAGACTAGAACAAGAACAAGTACATGATACTCACTTTTGATAAGTAGAACCAACAACCAATAGTCCAGCAGTATCAGCAAGCTGAGACAATTCCTTGAGCGACTCCTCGATTCCAAAACCAACCTCATTCTCCGTTTCACCTTTGCGCTCAACACCCACTAGGTACGCTTTCTCCTCCAAAACCTCTCTTCCATTTCGAAGCTTGTAACGGCTCTCGAAACTTCCATCTTCTTCTACGGGAATCTTCTTTGTCTTCTTCTTATCAACAGAGCCTGCCGCTCCATTGACGAGTTCGTGGAGTTGCTCTTGCTTTTCATCCTTGGTCTCGATTACCAGTACGTCGTCGTCTTGGGAGGGCACAACTTCAAGGCCTTCCTGGAGAACTCCAAGCCTCGTTTTGTTGTCAGCAACGGAGACCTTGGGTAGTTTGAGAGTTTGCGTCCATGAAAGATAAGGCTTGTAAAGAGTTAAAGAGGTTGAGAATCGAGGAAGAGAACAAGAAGAGCACCATATCATCGTCACTCTTCTTTGATTCTTTCACAGTCCACTCCAATCCCTTCAGCTTATTTTAGCATTCTGGAGATATGGAAAATATCATATAATACTACGTCGTGTGAGGGGTGTTTGATAACCAACGAGTCTTCAACACGTGGAACATCTCGATTAGATCTTTTTTCTTGTGAATATCCGACCCGGTATGCTAGAGATTGACCCAATCGATTTGAGTACCAAAAGTGATCTCGTATTTGCTTGATGTATGTAGAGATGTCCATGCCCGGGTCGGGTTCGATCTTGGGCCATAGTCGGTATGCAGGAAAAATGCCCTGCAGAAAAACAAATGCAGCAGAAGACTGATCATAAAGAAGGGATGAGCACAAGCTAATGCTCACACTTATTACCGGCACTTTATCTATATCCACACTGAAGAACTTGAGATTTTTATTGCTCTGGGACAATATTGTGAAATAGGTATCGCATTTGTAATACTTTCAGACAATCTGTGACAGAGATGTATTAGAACTGTACATTCATCGAGATATATACCAGATAAAGATCAACAAGACAGACAACAAAACATAGATACATGTAACATACTTACCCACTTGTTGGCTTTAAGTTGCTCTTTCCACGCTTCAACACTTCCGATGGGGATGACATTTCCTTCCTCAGCCATTGTCAGGACTTGTAAGTTCACAACAAGACAATAAAACATCGTCTCGAGGGTGATGAGTTGTTTCGCCATCTCTGTTAACCTCAGAATTGATTTACCTGATACCAAAGCTTTCAAATATTCTGTATGAGTTAACGATAATGCCTGCATGTGTACATATATATAGCTCGGATCTTTCAGGAAAACCAACACTTTTGAGATTATTACACGTATGCTATTTACACCCTAAGACTTAAGATTATTATTATAAAATGTAAAATAATAAATAACTTTTTATTATATTATATTATAAACTCTTTTTTTAAATAATATTTTACTGTATTACATTATGAACTTTTCCATCATTTTCAAACAATAATTTCTAATATTACATCAATTTATATTCTATTATATTAAAAAAACCATATGTTCAACTAAAAATAGCCTTAGGGGCATTCCACGATTTCTTTTACGTGGACCTACTGTTTTGTTATTTAAATACAACGAAATTCATTAATTTTTATGAGTTTTATAAAGGGCTAATTATAAAAAAAACTTTCAAAATTTACTCAATTTTGCAATTATAACTCAAGAACTTTAAAAAGTAATAATTAAATACTCAAATTTTTAATTTTTTTCAATTTTAGTTTGATGTTAATATTTTCGTTAACATTGTTGTTGTGCCTTGTTACAGAAAATAGAAATCCTAAATACTTATATATGTCAGAGTTAATTAAGTTTAACTAAACTACATCATTTTGAAATTGAAATTTCTAAATTAAACTATGTCATGCCAATGTGAGATGACAACGACGTTCGATCATGCTAGTAGGAGACGACAATGACACAGTTTCTAACATTCTGAATGAAATATCAATTTGTCATCCTAGGCTCCCTTTCTTTTTGTGCGAGAACGAACTAATTTAGTGTTTTCAATTCTAACAATTTAGGCAACAAATTTGATTTAGGGATTTTAATATCAAAATAATGTAATTTGGTTAAACTTAATTAGTTAAATTTAATTAAGTCTGACGTATAAACTATTTAGGATTTCGGTCTTATGTGGCAAGTAACGCGTCATCAATATTAACGAAAATACTAATATCGAGTTATAATTAAAAAAATTAATAGTTTGAGTATTTAATTATTACTTTTTTAAATTCGAGTTATAATTGTAAAATTGAATAAAATTTGAGAATTTTTTATAATTAACCCTTTTGTAAATTCGAGATTCATAATTTTCACACTTATTTATTAAATTTGTCTTCAAATATATAAAAATCATAATTACCAAGTAAACATACAATTCTTATTGAATAATAAACGCTGAGTTATATAACACAATATAAACTTAACTAAGACTATATTTGGTTGGACATAAGATTTTTAATGGAATAATTTATAATTTAATAAAATATAAATCGATGTAATATTATAAAATTATTGTTTGATAGGGATGGAAGTGTTCATAATGTAATATAGTGAAATATTATTTAAAAACTGAATGGAATAAAATGTAATATATGTATAATAATAACAAATAACTATTCTACTCTTGATAAAATGAGATATATTGTCTTGCTACTTGTTATCAAGGTTGAGGGTATAATTAGTATTATAAAAATTATTCAGGGTATATTACATAGTACATATTTATTATTTTATATTTTATCCTAAATCTCTTAGATCAAAGGTAACTCATTTTTACTGTTTATGATGGAATATAATG
>JANIIA010000002.1:1551237-1568741 GCA_027478495.1 Erythroxylum alaternifolium
ATTCTTATGCTTATTGTGTAATACTTTCTTTGTTACAACCTAGTGTTCATGAACAAGCATGGAAAAATATATACCTTATCACGTTAGTGGTATATTATGTTGGTTAAGAGTTCTTGTTGACGAATATTGTGGAAAAATTTATCAATGGCAGAGGTGGATTCGGTGATGGTTCCATCAACAACATATTGAGAATTAATTGTTTTTTAGAAAATCACGAGATAAGGTGAATTGGTTTAATATGCAGTGGTTGTGCATTAGGCATTAATCACATATGAAAAATACAAAGCTTATGTGAGAGAAAAAGTCCTTTTGGCATCATTGTTTTTGCAAAAAATTCAAAGACGCAATAAATGCCACTATTCTTGTGCCTTATGCCTGCATGATTATCACATAAACATAGAGAAGCAGCTTATGTGGAGTTGGTCCTATGCAGTGGGCGTGAATTGAAGATTGAAAAATATATAGCTAAAGTGGTATTAACGGAAACTGCTAGTTTTAGTTTGGGAGGAAAGCGTCTTTGGAAAGGAGAATGTGGGTGGCTCACGTTGTGCAATTGATGTGGTGAGGCTTCAGTAAATTATTGTGTGGAGGTTTATTTACTGGATCTATTTTCCATGAAGTCTTTCTGCCATAGCTGTAACTTGGATTTGGAATGTGCATGAATTAGCCTATTTTGTGTGAACAACTTTCTGATCTATTTCAGATGAGCTAAACCCATAGGGAAGTGGTTATGTTTCTGTCTCAAATGTTTTCTGTTTTTTATTGTTAGTTGATTCATCACTTGAGTTATTTTATTAATTGCCTTTTAATTAAAAAGAGCGTCGAGAAAATCTTCTGTTGAGATTAACATGAGTTGGTCGTGTTATTGGGTGTGAAATTCTTTCACAAGAACTGAGGTTGAGAGATAGTGTCAAGGATTGAGTGGTGTTGGCTTAATAAAGCCTTGGGTAAATCTATTGTACTTTGGTGAAAGTTATTAAGCTGGGTGAGGGCCCCGCAGATATAGGCAAGGTGTGCCAAACTGTGTTACCAAAATTTTTGGTGCTTTTTATTATTTCGTTTTGATTGCTTTTGTTTTCGTTTGTGCTAGAAACAATCACATAAAATTGGATAGTTTGTCAAACTATTACTCCCTACAGTTTTTCACTTGTCATTCATATCTTTCCTTCTTTGACCAGGTCGATCAACACTGATTGGAAACCCAATGCAACATAATTTTTGTCCATGCAAATATTTTATATGATTCATGGTCACTAGCCATGACGTTAGTTCTGCATCATCATTCTGTCCATGATATCAAGTGCAACCAAGAAGGTTTGGTTTAAAGACACAATGACTTGTTCTTGCTTTTTTTTTTTATAACTCAGGTTTCGGGCTTCGCCCGACTAATCTTGGGACTTATGAGCCACCCACTCAGACTCATAGATAGGTAAATCCGGGTCTGATCCTAGACAGTATCAAGGGTACTTGCTCCAAAGGATGAGCCACCACCAGGGGGATTACATCTCCTTAAAGAAAGGCTGCTCCTCCCTAGGTTCGAATCCACAACCTCCTCTACAATCCTCTCTCCCTTTCTACCACTAGGCTATTTGTTGACTTTACTTTGTTGAAAGTGCCGATATATTGAAATGACATCCATAAGTTATGCCGTCGATGAAGCAATGGCCGGTTGACAACAATCGATACGTGAAGATTTGCAAGAGCGGTAGGGCTCCGAAGGAGACAAGATGGTGGTTCCATGATGGCAAAGTGTAATTAGCATACAGATTTTGGTGTCTATCATATGTGCATAGAAGAAAATGTTGGAAATTGATTCAAAATAAAATAAAATAATATTATGTCAATTAATTAAGTTGTGATTAAAGTAGTGTTTAGTTTCTCTCATATTTTTCAGATGTAGTATAAGTTAGTTGGGATGTAATATTTACGTAGTGATTTAGTGGACTAATGGTGCCCTGATTTTCTGCATTTTTAGTTTCTAAGTAAGCCTATATATAGGCACCTTATTTTTAGTTCAATATGTAGTTAAGTTGCAAATTTGTATCCAAAAGCTAGCAATGAAAGTTCAATTCATATTTATCTCCAAAATTTTCAACAAGGTATCAGAACCCCTTTCGATTTTGGGTCTGTGAGAAAAGTAGAAAAAAAAGACCTCAAACACTTGTCCTTTGACTCCACCTCCCATTTTCACAGGTGAAAATTACCAATTATGGGTTGTAAAAATGCAAACATATCTACAGTCCTTTGATTTATGAAATGTGGTTGAGAATGATAGTGAAGTCCCACCTTTGCCGGCGCATCCAACTTAGCTAAATTAAGGGTCACAATGAAGAAAAAGTCAAGAAGTTTAAAGAAAAAACGTGTCTACACTCTTTAGTTTCTGAGCGAAACTCCAAAAGAAATATAGGATTTGCTAAAAAATGAGTACTTAGGCGGTGATCAAACAAGGTTGATGCAAGTTATGAATCTTAAGAGAGAATTTAAGATGCAAAAGATGAACGAATCTAAAGGGATTAAGGAGTATGGTAACAAACTTATTGCAATTGCTAAAAAACTAGATTGTTTGGTGAAAGTTTTTCGGATGCTAGAATTGTTAAAAAATTCTTGTAAATTTGCCCGAAAAATATAAGTCAAAAATTTCATCGCTTGAAGATTCTAAGGATCTCTAAAAAATTATTGTTGCTGAGTTAATCAATGTCTTGCAAGCTGTAGAGCAAAGAAGAGCAATTTGTGATGACAAAACAACCGAGGAAGCTTTTATTGCTAAGACCAAGTCTTCATAGACATCACAAGGAGAAAATTTTCCACTATGTGGTGTATGCAAGAAAAATAGCCATGATGAAAACGATTGTTGGCATAAAGGTAAACCATAATGTTTCCATTGTAAAAATTTGGGCATTTTAAAAAAGACTGCATATCTAAAAATGAGAATGCAAATTTGGCACAAGCAGAAGAATATCTATTTTGAAATTGGAGAGGTGGGCTCCAAGTAAGTTTATGGCATGAATTTGGTAAGAAGTGCATCAATAATTTGAATTGATGAGAAGTGCATCAATAGTTAGAGTTGATGAGAGGTACATCAACAATTGAAGAGAAGTGATTCAATGGATATTGGAGAGAGGTGCTCCAACAAGACAATTGCAATTGCAAGTATGAGATTTTAAATCAAGGGAGCATGTTGAAAATTGTTTCAAAATAAAATAAAAAATAATGTTAATTAATTAAGTTGTAGTCAAAGTAGTGTCTAGTTTCTCTCCTATTTTTCAGATGTAGTATAAATTAGTTAAGATATAATATTTATGTAGTAAGTTAGTGGGGTGATAGTGCCCTAATTTTCTGCATTTTTAGTTTCTATGTAAGCCTATATATAGGGACTTTATTTTCAATTCAATATGTAGTTAACTTACAAATTTGTATCCAAAAGCTAGCAACCAAAGTTCAATTTTTGTGTATTCCTAAAATTTTCAACAGAAAAGATGGTAGAGGGAAAGGAAGCCTTGATGTCCTTGTCCTTTTGTCCCTTAACTTGGCACTTAATCATGTAAAATTAAGTTTTTGCCTTAAAAAGAGGTATTGGCACTTAATCATGTAAATTTAAGTGTTTGCCATAAAAAGAGGTATTTGATGTTTAATAATTTTAATTCAGCAATTAGAGAAAACTGTAATTAGTCAAATTCTCGATTTAATCGACCATTTAAAGACTTAATTTAATATTAACAAGTTAAGTTTAATTTAAACGAATTCAAATTTGAGTATTTAAATTCAATAACAATTTAGACTTAAATTTAATTAATTATGACAAATTAATTGAATTTAATAAAAATTAACTATTAAGTAATTATATGATTAATACTTTAAAATTTATTGATAAAATAATCAAATGATTTTTAAAAAATAAATAAAATATCTATTTTAATAAATATTAATTACAGTTAACGTTATTTAACTATCAAGAATCATTTTTTTTAATACATAGGAGAGAAAACTGAAAAAATACAACAAAAGCTTCAGTTCAACCGAAGGTTATATCCCGGCGATACAAATTTCTGTACCGATCGGATACTATAAAGGACATCGAGGTTGGCGAAGGTTCGGTAAGAACATGCAATCCTAGGTGTACTCGCATTGTTTCAGCTGTTAGACTATCTGCACTTTTATTCTCCTCCCGATAGACGTGTTGAATCTTCACCTCCCAATCGCGCTCTATCAATGCGCGGATATCCTGCACCAAAAAAATAGGCCCAGTTAGTAAACATCCTAAAGAGGAAAGGATATTGATGACTTTGAGCGAATCCACTTCCAATATGATCTTCCGATAACCAAATTCCCGTGCCACTTTAAGCCCCCCGTGAATCCCTTGTAGTTCAGCAACTAATAGCGAGCATGCCTCAAACTTATGTAAGAAGCCCCCACACCATTGACCATGACAGTTCCTAAGCAGCCCCTCAACTATACTGTCAGAGTAACCAGAAGACACTGAGCCATCGGTATTAATTTTAATCCAACCCTCCGGTAGTGGGTTTCATCTTACTAGGATCCCTACAGGCAATCATTATGGGTTAGTTATGCAACTCATCACTGCGTATGCCTGTTCAATCCAAAACACATACCCTAATACTATGTGATCCCACTTCTGGCCACTCGAATCCCTTCTCGAAGATACATTTGTTGTGTCATTGTCTGAGATACCAGCTTTAGATATTCTTTTAAGCATTAACTCCAGAACAAAAGTAAAGAAAAAAATAAAATTATCCTGAACGTCGTCGTATCACCTGATTTACTCGCTCTGAGTGTCTTTCACTCGACCACTGAACACAAACTCGCGGGATTGCTGATACGAATACGACGAGTACCTTCAATGGCGATAGCCATTTCCTGGCGGTCTAAACTTGCCAACTACCATTTACCTTCGCAAACCAAGTTTATGCCTTTTGTAAACCCAATTTCTGTTTCACCTAGACTATGCTTCTCTTCCAACTCTCAATTTTCCCCAGAATTCCCCGTACTGATTTCTGAAGAATCGTCCAAGCGTGTAAGCTTAAGCTTTCTCTTCTATTTTATTGACAAGATTGCTTCTTTAATTCTCAGTACAAGTTTATTTGCTTCGACCCATCTGGGTTTGCTTTCGTTGTTTAGTTGTATTTACTGTTTCAGATTGTTCTTGCAGGGTGTACTGAAACCTGGGTTGTACTTAGTAGGAACCCCAATTGGAAATCTTGAAGATATTACCTTCAGGTATCGACCTCCGCTCAGTCCCTCACCTTGAATTAGAAAATTCATAATGTATATAACCCGTTAAGTTAGATATAGAATGAAAGGAACAGAGAGAGTCGTATCTGAGTGCATGGGGACTGTGTCTTTGTTCTGGTTTTTCTGTGGCTGTTACAATTTGGGATTCGAGGTAAGGATGGTAGTTGGTCATTTTGGTGATGGCACAACTTGTTTTGTAACTTTGAATTTCCCTCGTGTAGGGCACTACGAGTCTTAAAATCTGCTGAAGTGATACTTGCAGAAGATACAAGGCATTCGGGGAAGTTGCTCCAGTACTATAACATTAGAACCCCACTTGTGAGTTTGTTGAAAGCTTTTTAGTTTTGAATCTTTTGTTCAACTTTTTTTTTTCCCAATGAGTTTTGATCCATTCTAATGGTTTGATTTAGATTTTCAGCTGAGTTATCACAAGTTCAACGAATCTCAAAGAGAACAAACAGTTTTAAAGAGGTTAAAACAGGGTGAGGTTGTCGCACTTGTCAGTGATGCAGGCACACCTGGCATTAGTGATCCTGGTGCAGAACTGGTATGTTCTTTTTTCGCTTCGGAGGAAAAAAGGAGAAACTATTTGAAAACATGTATTTAGGCCCTTGTAGATGTATTGTTTAAGTTGGTTATGATTTGGTTATGATTTATGTGTCTTGAACATAGGCAAAGTTATGTGTGGCTGAATGTATTCCTGTCATTCCTATACCTGGGCCATGCGCGGTAGTAGCAGCTCTTTCTGCCTCAGGCTTGGCCACCGATGAGTTCACATTCGGTAACATTTGATGGATTCAATACTTGTGTTGGCGTTAGCCGGCAATGTCATGTTGGTCCTAATTCATAATAATCCTGCAGTTGGATTTCTTCCAAAGCATGCTGGACCCAGGAGAGAGAGGTTGACCGCCTCTGCAAGTGAACAAAGAACCCAAATATTCTATGTTCCTCCTCATAAGTTTTCTCAATTCCTTGAAGAAACTTCATCAGTCTTTGGTGACTCGAGGTAAATAGCATTTTTGTTGTTTGATGGACAAAACTGATACATGTCTACTCATTATTGTGAAAATGGAGAATATAGATTAAAGCCTACTAGCAGTGATTCGCCTCATATTATAGAACATGTTATATTGTAGTAATAACTCTATATGGTGTTAGATGAATCAGCATTTTTAAGCATCTGGTCCAACTGGTCGTAAATCTAGTAAAATTGTTTTTGCATGTTAAAATAGTCCTTCCCTGCCAGCTTTTCAAAAAGGGTGAGAGACCTTATGTCAGGAAGTAACAGTTTATTTGAATGCTTTGCAGGCCTTGTGTGATGGCTCGGGAGATAACAAAAGTGCACGAAGAGGTAGTTTCATGATGTTCTTTCTACTCTTTTACTCCTAACAATGTTAAAACTGGGATAACGTTTTAATAAAGAGACAAGAATTTGGTCGAGTATACATCTTTTCTGACTGATGAACATTTTATTTATACTAACAAGTTTTGGCGGGGTACTCTTGGAGAAGCAAAAGAAGCATTTTCAAATCACCAACCAAAGGGAGAGATTACAATGTTAATTCAAGGCAAGACAGATACTGTAGTTGAAACTCCATCAGAGAGTGAGCTCGAGCACAAACTGGGAGACCTGATTTCCAGTGGGCATAGTTTATCAATGGTAACAGTTTCTTTAATCAGTGTTCATTAACATTGCATGGATGATTATATGGCTTTAATCATGCTAAAGGCTTCGGATTTTGTTTGTGAGAATTCAACTGGTCTCAATCTCTATAGAGACATCTGATTTGAAAATGAGAGTCGCATCACAACCATAGTTAACAATACAAACCTACTCTTAGTATGTTTTACGGTAGCATTAATCATATCTTTCACATTTGAACCATAGTAGTTTATACTTTAAGATTTGAGGGAGGGATTAAACCCTGGCTTGCATAATTGTTTTTTCAGGCAGTCAAATTGGTTGCCGATGAAACATCAGTGAGGAGAAAGATGTTATATTCACTCGCACTGATGAAATTTGGGAAGCAACTCAAAGCAGAGGATAATTCATGATGATCGTTACCCCAGATAATGTTTATTATGCTATGTTACTCTTTACTCTTTTCTTGGACTGCAAACAAATATAGGCTAAACCAATTATCAGTTTTCTGTTCTATAAACAGTCTTTTCTAACACTGGACTAAGCACCAAGTCCTCTCTTTCTGAACCCAGAAGAATAGGAGCACTTTAAGTCTACATTTTGTACTACGTATTATGGATGAATGAGAAGGATTGAAGCATTGGGCATTAAGCATTAGCCACGAAGATCTTATACCAAACTCAAGAGGAATTTGCACCTCAATATGAGATCCAAGTGGTTTTACGATACATATGAATGGAGTTTTATTAGTGACAAGTATTGCTGATGTGTTGGAAAGTCCTTATTCTGTCCAAGAGGATCGAGGTCAGACGACAATCAACTGAACTACTTGAAAAGAGAAGGCTTTGGTGGTCTGTAATTGCCTAGCCAATGTTGCATATGGACGCCAATAGCATCCAAATAAGCTCCACACCTTCCATGGAAGCCCACCACCTTGCCCTCCGTCGTTGTTGAAGTGAAAAAGGTACCAATTTCTTCACCGAATGGCCCGTACTTTCCTCGACTAGTGTAAAATGTTAGCGACCTCACAACTTTTGACCTGTCATCTCTACTTGTTGGACCATAATATCCTGATATGCGTGTGAGTACTTCACGACGGTAATCCAGTTTTACCTGCAAGAGTCACATTCTTTATGTCATCAAAAAATAACAGAAATGTTGGAATTTCAAAATTTTGTTTTTTTCCTAAAACATTTATTATCATTCTCCTGGAAAAGGGTCATAATGTCTTGAATTTTAAGCTATCTAGATGAGATATTGGTTGCTTACCCTGTGGGTGGCTGTTCCTCCTATGCTTCCATGTTTAACAGACCAGACGGATTGGCCATTTCTATCGTATTCAATCTGCATTGAGCAAATAGCTTCCGATGTTCTTGTTACAAATATCTGTTTAATGCCAGAGAACACTCCACATCCCATAGTCTTCCTCCATCGCCACCCCATGGACCTGGTCCACATGGAACCGGTTCTTTGATCACTCCACATGTAACCTCTTCAATCTGTCCTTGTTTTGCTACTACTAGCTTGTTACACCACGGAGAGTTATCTATTTCTGCAACGTCTGCTTCAGTTCGAGTGATTGCATCAGAAAGATAATGCCTTGCTGGTTTTACATTTCCGTCCATCAAATGTACACCTATAGCATCCAGGAAAAGACCCTCTCTTCCATGGAATCCAACAATTTTCCCTTCGTTCATATTGGTGATGAAAGATGGTCCTTGTTCGTCCCCAAAAGGACCATGCTTCCCTTTGTTGGTGTAGAAAGTAAGGGACCTGATTATACGAGGCCCCATGACATTAAAGGCGAGTATGTTCCACTTATGTGTGTTAGTACCTCGTAAGGATAGTCGAATATTATCTGCAAGAAATTCAACAAATCAGATATGAGTCAGTTTTTCATATTCTGAAATGGGTAGGAGAAAGCATTTTGTTGAATCATGGTACGATTAATTCAGGGCATTATGCATCTTTAACAATATTCCATGACTAAGTTGGAGCACAATGCATCTCTAACATGTCTTGACGAATTCGGAGTGCTTAGCGTGTCTAACATGTCGTGACTAATTCGGAACACGTCGGGATATAAATCCATTTTTCTGAGAGCACTCACCTTGTCATTTTTCAGTCCTCCACTGCCACCATGCTTGCTTCCCCATTTAGGCTGCCCGTTGTGATCATATTGGACTTTAATAGATAGAATACCAACACTGCGAGACAAGTGAATTTGCCTAATCCCAGAGCTCGTTCCATCGTCGAACACCAAACCACCAGTGCCACCCCATGGTCCATATGTTATCACTCCTCCAACTTTTGATCCAGCGCTTCCAATGGCAACTCCCTGCATTGAAGTATTCGATCTAAAAGAAAGTTTTATGATATAACAATGGACACAAGAAAAATTTGATTCACAAGAGAGCAACTACTTCTTTAGGTGACTAATCACCTTGGAGTTTGTTCCTGGATTGTTGAACTCTTGAGAAAGTTTGGTTTGCGGAGGGCTGCCATGGTCATCCTTCTGTCTTACAGCAACAACTATGTCATAACCATTACCTGCACTTCCTTGTATAACAGAGAACCCAACGTTATCAGTTCCATTAGTAAGGTAACTATTAGTGTGGACCAAAGCTCTGGAGCTCTTCTCTTTCTGCAGAGGCTTCAAGTACATGCCAATTGCATCAAGATACCAACCACTCTTTCCATGAAATCCGACAATCTTGCTTCCACTCACTGGCAATGAAAAGAAAGTGCCTTGTTCAACTCCAAATGGTCCATACGTTCTCTTGTTGCTTTCAAATATAAGCGATCGAATGAATACAGGTCCCCAGACGCTTACTCTGCCATAGTATCCATTGACTGAAGTAAGTAACTCATCTGGGTAATCGAGTTTCACCTGCATGATTCAGACCAATAGCGAGAATGGTAGCTTGACAGATTTTCAATCCAAGATTCAACTAAACTTTAAATTAACAAGGAAAATTTTGATGGAATAGATTTACCTTGTCGATTCTACTGCCTCCAGATCCTCCATGCTTCTCTGACCAAATTGAGGTCCCATTCTTATCATACTCGATCTGAATGGAATCAATACCGGCATCATGAGCTGTCACCAATTGCCTGACCGTCGAGTACCCTCCATCGTCCCAGAGAACTCCATTTTCTCCACCCCATGGCCCGATGCCGATGGGTTTCTTTTCTCCACCACCAAAACTCTGTGGCAAGCAGTTCTATCAGACATAAGTCCTAAACACATGAAAAAGCTTTTGAAATGGAACAGTAACGTTACAAACCATTTCGATGTAATAAGAACGAACACTTCTCCAAGTGTTGATCAAGTGCTAGGAAGGAGTAACACATGGAAGTTTGGGATGAATTTAATCAGAAAAAGAAAAGGAATATTCGTGATTGGAAACTATATACAATGTAGCTTGAAAAGAAACAAATTCCCAAGTGCACTAATGACGGAGATCATTGAATTGAAGAGAATCTCATCAAGCATCCATCATTCGTTGTCAGAGCTACCGGAAAAGCACAATCATGGACGATCGAGGATGATCCAGATATGGCATTGAAGATTTCTCTCTCTATATTCCCTACATATGGAACCTTCCATATCATGAAAACTTTGCTCATAGAAACCTGACGAACATCTTATGGCCTTACTCCTCTGGAATTCATGTGAGAACCTTCACCAGCTACTACGTTGAAGGTAATTTGGTTGCAGTTAAGGAGACAGTGTGACTTTGTTGGGTGTACTTAAATTCAAGACGGTAGTACACTGCTAACCCGGGTCAGCCCAACACCTATTGCTCACGGTTTGAATTCTGTTTGAAATTTGATCAGGTCTCAGACCGTTAATAAAACGTTTTTTTTAAACGGAGTAACCCACAGTCGCTATCTTTTAGATGCACACTAAGTAAACTTTTGAGTTGACGTAATAACCTGCAAATTACGCTAACCGAATACTCCGCACTAAGTAAGCCCTGTACGACATGTTTAATCGAGAGAGTGTAGGTAAGAGAATTAGAATACAGTATCTTTTGGCCCTATACCCCTCATATTATCAACTCAAATACCCCCTAAAAAGCTTGTTACTAAAATGACATTGTTTTAGTATTCACTCAATTAAAATTTAGACAATTATTAAAATTAAATAGAATTAATTTTAATTCAATTAATTAAGTCCTTAGCTTAAATTTAATAGTAATTAATATAAACTTAATTGATTAATTTCAAATCAAATCATATCAAATTATTATGATTACCAATATTACCTTCCCTTCAATTGTACTTTAGGTTGGATAAGCCTGAATATATATATTACTGATGTTTTAAAAATTGAATTAAAAGTTAAACCGGTAAAATAAATAAGAAGTTTAAGGTTTAAAATAGGATTAAAGAAAATTATTTTTATTTATCGAATAATTTAAATTTTAATTAAAAAAGGATACCGTTAAATAAAAATTAATAATTTATGAAAGTAACTGATTAATTAATAAATTAATTAGTTTTTAATAATAAAAATTATTAGAGTAAATCAAATTAAAAAATTAAAAATTAAATGGAAAGTTAGTCAATTTAAAATTTTTACAATTGAATCGACCTAATCGACTGAGTTTTTTACTTATTATATAACACATATTTGTGATTAGGGATGACATTTGAACCTAGGTCAGTCTCGAGCTTGGGCTGCCCAAACTTGACCCTAAACATCGTTTTCCTTATAATTTTTTGGCCTAAAATGATGCTTTGCTTTTTAATTTAATAAAAATAAATTTTTGATAGAGCTCAAATTCGAGTTCAGGCCTACTATCTCGAATCGGGCCTAAGCTCAATTGGAAATTGTAGAGCCAAGCTCATTCGGGCCCAACCTGACTCACTGCTGTCTGAATGATTGTTCCATGAATCCTGGGATTCTATGTAATAACACATATAGCATATTGTATTATAACTTTATAATTAATAATCAACTATGCCCCATTCGATTCGATGGAATATAAACTCCAATTTGACAGTTGAATAGTAGGAAATTCAAATTAACAACAAAACAAAATGAAGTGACCGTCACACCACTATCTTATCAAATTATCAAACCAAATATTTATAGTCAAAAGGGTCTTCTTAAAGCATTGATGTTGAAATCAACCCTCTGCTTTTCTTTTAAGTGCTCTCATATTTAAAGGGCTAGTCTAGTTGGTAGAGAGGAACCAAATTGCTGCTTTTGAGTTTGAATCCCTATTTGAACTTGCTGTTTTCAAAAATCTTCATGTTAATTAGCACCACTTAATTGGATCAAGTTCATTAAGATGGTTTAAAATTTTTTAATTTTAACTTAAAGTCAATAAATTAAAATTGATTTGATTGAGTTATGATTACATTGAATCTTAAACATTTTCATCGACTTATATTAATAAATTTTGAACGGTTTAATTACTAAAAAAAGTCTGAATTTTTGTCAATTTTTTAATTATAGTTCAAACTTTAAAAATAACAATAAAATACCTGAATTTTTAATTTTTCAATTTTGATATGAATTTCAAAAAATAGCAATAAAATGCTCAAATTTTCATTATTTTTCAATTCTAGCCTAATGTTAGTGTTTCCGTTAATTAAGTTTGTTAATGTAGCTTATCACGTGTTTCAGAAATCTTAACTATTAATACACTTAAGCCAAAATTAAAACAACAATTAAAGATTAATAAAACGATGTCGTTTTTCAAAAATGACCTAAATCAAATTATGCATCTCCGACAACATTACGTCTTGATTTCAGGTTTCTCTTCGTTTTCAGTTTGTTCTCCTTACTTTTTGATTTTCAGATTATGCAGCCCTGACGTCCTCACACTAAGGGCATCAAGAGAACGAATTAAAAGCGAAGATCTTACTGTACCGTAATGTGAGAGTAGTTTGGAGTCTTAGTAGAACAAACAAAGAGCTGAGGGCATCGGAAGAGCAACAAATAACGTTGAGCTAGAATTGAAGAAAATTAAAAGTTTGAGCATTTTATTGTCACTTTCTTAAATTTGGGCTACAATTGAAAAAAAATTAAAAATTTGAATATTTTATTACTACTTTTTTAAGTTTGGACTATAATTAAAAATTTGACAATTTTTTAGAATCAACCCATTTTGAATTTTATATGAAAAGAACAAATTACCTATTTTATTTAGTTATTCATGTAATATTTAGTTAAATTAATGATTCGTTATCGAAGAAAATAGTAATAACTATTATTTTATTAGACATGCATTTTTTTATTTTCTAATTATTAGACTAGTCTTTTGGACTGATGACTCAGTCTATGACAATTGATATCAGAGCCACTCTGAGGGTACTATCATGTGGTACATGGACACTGCATCAGGTTGCCCACCGTAACCCTGATGAGGAAGTCAGGGATTGGGTTGGTAGAGCCTGTTATGGTCTTGTTCGCGTGTGTTGTCCCACATTGGATATGTATTAAGGAAGTCTTGAGTTTATAAGTAGATAGATAATCCTCACCTATTAAGCTAGTCTTTTGAGCTGATGGCCCAATCCATGACACTAATAAATTTACATCTTTTATTAATAGAAATTGTGTATATCATAAATAATAATTATGGCTGCTCGCAGTAATCCATAATTAATTATTCATTTATTAACTAATTTATTTATGAATTACGAATTTTATAATAATAAAAATAAAATACATGTCTTATCATATCGAAACAAGCTCGATTCATTGATACCTTTAGAAGGAAAAAAGGCTTCTAAGTACAGACAGAAGATATCGTGGAGCAAACAAACTCACATTACATGCTTGTTAATTGACAGGTCAAAACTCTTACTGGTTTCAGTATTATGAGTAACAAAGGTTAGCTTGCAGAATAAAGGGTATAAATGGGTTCTAGTGGTTTGTGTATTGGTGGGATTGGAATTGGAAAGCAAAGAGAAGCCATAGATTGTTGTGTTCAACCATTCCCTAAACTTGACAAAGCACATATTCTTCGGTTCCAATGCCTTTTGTCTTCTTCGCAGACAACTTTACTTACTTTTGACCTCTTTTTAAGGGTATTTTGACCCAAAAAGTTGTAATAAAAACATAAATGTATCTATTCATTTCAGACACCCAAAACAATTAGACTTTATACACTCCCCATTATTAGGGTCGATGTGAGGAAAAAGCATGACAAGGTAATTAAGTGCTCAGCAACGCGAGCTTTGTTATGTGTTAGTAATTTCAAATTTTGGTCATTTCTTGGTGTTTAAGAGAACCATGGCATTGGAATAGGTTGTGATTGTAAGTTTCTCGGGAAACAAACAGATTATAAAAATTTTCACCAAAATATATAAAAATTAATCTCAAACACTAAGTTGTACAATATTTATATTTTGAAAAGTATTTTTCATAACGTATTATATAATTATCGCAAATTTTTTTAAAAATAAAGTAACATTTAAAATTTTAAGTTTTAAAAGGACTTGGATTTTGAATTATAAATGAAAAATAATAATAAAATATAATGAAAAGAGTTATACGATAAGTAAATAATATGAGAAAGAATTAACTAGTAATTTTTAAAATATGATAATTAAAATAAAAATTGGAATTACAGTAAAATTCTGTATAAAGTCAACGTATTCTAGTGCACAAGGCTTTCTACTTTGTAAGAGTTGAGCACGGTCTATTTCTATTTCTAAATTGTGATGTACCCTTAAAATAATCAATGATAGCTATAAGATTTAAAGGCTTGCTTTAATTAGAAGACAAATCAGCCACAAATTCAATAGAATGTAAGCTAATAATTAATGGTGAAAAAAATCGAAGGGGCAATTGTTTTGCAAACTTTTCGATTCGTTCCTAACAAACACAAAAATCAGAAAAATTAAAAACACCAAAGATAAACAAAATTGAAATTTATTAACACAGTTCGGCATATATTGCCTACGTCTTCGGGGCTCTCACCTAGCTCAATTACTTTTACAAAAGTTCAATAGATTTACACAAGGGCTTTCAAAGCCGACTTACTCAATCCTTGAAACTATCTCTCAACCTCACTTCCCGTAAAAGATTTTCATACCTAATAATACGACCGATTCGTGTTAACCTCGACAAAAGATTTATCTTCACAATCTATTACCTGAAAGACAATAAATAAAAGACTCAAGTATCTGACAAATTTATAGAAACATCTGAACACACTTAAGATTGAAATAAAACAACTTTCCTATGAGTTTTGCTCCTCAACAAGAGATCTGAAAAGTTGTTCACATAAAGTAAGTCTAATCGTGAGTCACTCTACAAAGATAATAGTCTAGCATTAGCAATTCTCATACAATCAAAATAGAACCGTGAATCTTTCCCTCTGAAAACACGTACTGCACCTTTTAATTTTCATCAATCAAGCAAGAAGGACACAACTAACAAACACATAACAAAACAACCCACATCCAAATGTTAACACCATCGTATAGCATATCTACACCTTCAATAATAACCCATCAATCCACACACTACACAAGCCAGTTACAATGCTCACTTAAGGACTCATCCTTGTCTCACAAAAAACTAGAAAACTATAAGATCACTTTAGTTATTTCAACAGAAAAACACAATTAACACATACATTAAAGACCCTAACAATCGTTGTCAACTGACACACTCAAGATATACACGATAAAAACCTAAATTTCAACACAGACCCTTTTTACCTCTGCGTAAAATCCAGCAATACTCTTGACAATTACAAATATGATATGCCACAATTTCTTAGATGATAGGCTTCAATTTAGTCTAGGATTCTTTCACAACTATATCTTTTTAAATCCAAGTCCAATTAATATCCTATATGTCTAATTAATAAATAATTTGTCAAAACTAAATAAAAAGATATATACTATATATCGTAACAAATGGTTTTTGCTTATATTAAACCAAAGTCATACAAACTTTTGTTGGTGTAGCTTTTGTTATGATTGCTCCTTATTGAAATAAAAAGATAAACTACATTTAGTGGAAAATACCCATTTTTTATTATAATCTTTGTGTAGGGACACATACCATTTTTTGATTAAATGTTCAATGCGGACAATAATAAAGGTATTGCATCATCTTTCCACTAAATCGTGAAGACTCTTTTTATTATTATTTTTATCTCACTTCTCTGAGAAAGTATTCTTTTTGGGATTTTTTTGACTTGTCAATTTGGTGGCTCTATCATTTTTTAATTATTCATCCAATTATTTCCTAAAATTGTAACATCTCTAGTAGTTAAGAATAAGATTGTGTATTATTAGACCTCTTCAAATCTCACGTCTTAGTAAAATTTCTCTAGCTAAAGTCAGTAATTTAGAGAGAACACAAGGAAAAGCTTATGTTAACAAAGATAGTTATCGTATATATATGAATGATACATGACATTCTATGTTTTCTTTGCCCAAGTTCTGAATTAGAAGAGAATTGGTCTGACTTGGTTTGACTCGGTTCGGATTGAACATTGATTAGAATAAAATAATATTATTTTATTTAATGACTTAAAACTTAATTTAATCTACCTTATTAACATTCTTAAAACTGTTAATTAGTTTGAATTCCAAGTAACTAATCATATTATATTTTCGAAAAAAGGTTTCAATAAATCATGTTATACTCCTATTATTAAGAAGTAACATAATTTTTTTATTCAATTTATGCAATATTTTCTTTTAAAAATGAATTAGATGTATATAAAAAAAGATGATAAACATCAACCACTAATCAATTTATAATTTGTTTAGATTAATCATAAAATAAATAATATTCGAATACCAATGTAAAAATACATAAATTATTTATGGGTAACCCTGATGCAGAGACGAACAACTTTTATTGAGAATTGAAACTTGGAAGATAGCGAGAGTATGAAATAAGAAAAAGGTGACCGCAAAAGCTTGGAATAAAGCATAACCTTTCAAGGGGAAAGGAAAGCTTATAGTAAATGATAAACAATAAGAAAAGGCAGAGCAAAGGCGATGTTGAAGTTTGCCCATACTTTGTCTGATCTCACGCTCTCCCATCAACTTTTCGACTGATGTGAAGCTTTGTGGGGTTGAAGTTGAACCAATTTATAAAATATATAACCCTTTTCTCATTAAATTTTCACTTCAATCTTATATATATACCTAACCCTAATCTCTCTTACCCTCTCTTTCTCTTCACTTAACTAGCAAACCAAAAAAAAAAGCTGAAAGGGAAGAGAAAAATGAGATAGTAATATATTTATATCTAATTTATAAACTTGGAGTTCCAAATTAGTATTAATTATATTATATTTATATAGTATGTCAAAAGTACATAAAAATAGTCTTAAAATCTATACTTCATTACAAATTAATGCATCAACTAAATTTTAAAATTATCAATCACAAATTATAGAAGATTACGGAGAGTGAGACTTTGAGTAACCGATATGGTTACTTCTTTATGAATTATGATCGGAAGGTCACAAATTTCAGTCACAAAAACAGTTTCTTTGTAAATTAACCCTCGAAAAGGAAGAAACCTTAAGTAACGGGGTTTGCACATAATCAATTTTACCCTTAACATAAATTGTGATTAGTAACTTAAAACCTTGAGTGTATTTATAAAATACAACCT
>JANIIA010000002.1:1573355-1589845 GCA_027478495.1 Erythroxylum alaternifolium
TTCATTATACCCTTAACTAATAGAAAGCAAGTCCAACTATTTATAATTTTAATTATATAATATTAAAGGTACTTAAATTTATGAAATATCTGACTAAATTTATTTTATTTATATTTTTCTTATTTTTGTTTAATATTTTATTATTTATAATTTTAAATTTATATGAATAATAATATATTTTTATAAAATATTTTATTTACTAAATTTATTCTATTTATATTTATATTTATATTTATATTTTATTATTTATAATTTTAAATATATATGACTAATAATAATTTTTAATTATTTATACAACAATTAATAGTTTATTAAATCAATTGACTTTTTAGTCATTTTATCACTTTTCAGTAACTACAACCATACTTGCCAAACACCTATTTTCACGTTTCAATAATTACCAAAATAGCAATCCTAAGCACATGAGTACTTACTGAGAATAAATACTTATCATTTTAGTAGGTTAATTTCAGCAAGTTATTAACTGTCACCGTTCTTCCCAATTAATCTTAACTCTTATCTACACATTTATGTAAGTTTATTTTGAGTATTAGATTTTCTTATAACCATTTCTTACTTTATTTCATTAAATCTCGTACGTACATTTACGTAATTTCCACGCAATTTGAGCACCTAACGAATACAGGTGATCCAACCCTTTACTTTGGCATGTACGTCCTATCATTGGCAGGGTCAATTTTATGCCTGGCAGAACCAACGGGAGCGTGACAAGACAACATCTATAGATTCCCAACTCTCAATCCATTGCATAAGACGAAATGGCCGCAAGACTTTCCTTTTCTTGCGCCTACATCTATACCTCACGTTAGGTTCTATATCCATCACTTGATTGAGTAATCTTTCAAGCTAAACCTTTGCAGGTGACTTCCTTTTAATCGATTAACATTACCCAAATATTTTTAATTATATACTTCATAAACTCTATGTGTGTAATAAAATTTTCAAAATTCAAATAAAATAAAATATTTAAATGATATTTTAGATTATCAAATTTAATATAACATTATTTAAATTAAACAATGTCGATAATGCCAAATCAAACCACTAATTTGTTATCTCTATTGTAAAATATTGTATAATGGTTATTATTTAAATCATAAAGTCCGGCTAAAAGAGACATATGGATTTAACACTAAACTTGTGAGTTTTGGTGATAACAAATTTTGATTTACGGGTCTAAATTTAGTTCATCAACGTCATTATTATTATCATCACTCAGTTTAAAATTTCGAAATAAAGCAGAGTTTGGGAAGGTTTGATAGTATGCAGCTTTACTCCTACATAGTAGAGAGGCAATTTCCGGTAGACCCACGTGTAAATGTAATAATGAACAAATGATGCAGAGTCTAAATTTAGTTGTTTTCAATAAATCGGCTCATAGGTCAGGCTCAGATTTAGACTAACTTGAGACTTAATTATTCTAAATGAAATAATATCATTTTTCTTAAAAGAGTTGAGTTTCGAGTAACTTAGACCTAGACAATTTAAACTCGAATCTAATTAAAAAATGAGTTATTTTATATTTTTAATTTTTAAAAAATTATTAAAAAGGCCATTGCTATCCCGAAATTGAACTCACAGTCTGGAATGTTGCAACCTTGGTTCCCTAAGGAGTGGTTGAGTTAGTGAAGTGGGGAGCATAGGACCAAAGGATCTTATGTTCTAATCCCTTACCTACATCATCTCGATTGAGCTTGTTATATAGAGTTTGCCTAGTGAAGAGTATCCGGTTGGCATAATTTGCGGACTATTGCGTCAATTTGAAAATTTACTAAATACGCATATAATGGAAAGCGACGGCGCATTCTTCCGTTTTTTTTTTTAAAACCTTTGGATTTACTATTTAAAATGTTATAGGATATTATTTAAGATAAGACGTGAATTATTGTAATAAGAGAACTTTTGCTGTCCAAATGTTGTAGAATACAATTGTATAGACTCATGTATTTAAGGTGTACATACGTTGTATGTATCGAACCTTAGTACGAGTATAGTGTATGGATATTTTTGTACAAAAATCCAGAGATTTTGATATTTTGTGTAGGGGTGCCTTATCCAAAATCACGACCTTTACATTCATGAGCCACGTGGCAATCATCAGAGTGTCTGGTGGTCTGTACGCCGGCACTGTTAGTTTGTCGTATAACCGCTAATGGCGTAACGCCGTTCGTCCGTCCCGAGTCAAAGCGCAACTGCTTTGATCAGTTCACTCGAAATGACGTTTATACCCTTTTACTGTAAATATTATCGGGAAATAGTTATTTTTAAAGATAAAATAAAAGTAGAGTTTTTTAAAAAAAATCTCCAGTTAGTTATATAATCATTAAATTTTTTATATGATAAATTTAATGTGGAATTTTACACAATAAAAATAGTAATTATCTCACTTCAGCAAGGACACTATAGTAATTTCGCCCAAGCACGGCCCAACCTTTTCTACGATTAATCGGCGTAACCTCACTCGCTCTTTGAAGAATCTCTTATCTTCTTCCTGTTCTTTCTTTTTATATTGGAATCACTCACTCTATTTTTGCGCTACTCTCTTTCTTTCTCAACTGATCCGATCCCTACCTTCACTTTCCTATTCTCTCTTTTAACTTGTAATAAGGAATCCAAATTTGGTAAAGAAATGAGTAATTAGCGTTTACTTTCCAATCACTTAAAAGTCTCCATCTTTGGGATAGAGAGCTTCTTCGAGGTGGTTTCAGGTGCGGCTTTGCTCTGTTTTAATTTCGTATGCGTTTATGATCGATTGATTAAGGGATCAAATCAAAGAAGCACAGTCCTTCAAAGTCGTTTATGAGTGATTACTGTGTTTTTTGATTTCTTAAGGGCTGATTTTATGTCTAAATTGGGAAACCATAGGACAGATATCTGAAGGAGTTGCTTTTTTCTCGAAGGATTTTGTTTTTCTTTTTTTTAATGGGTTTGTGGCTTTGTTGGTTTCAGTTTGTTGACAGTTGATTTGCAGATCGAACAAAGTACATTTGAAGTGTTCTGTTGGTTTTATTTGTTGTAGGATTTGAGAGAGGAAAAAAAAAGGTAAAATGGTGTTGCTGCAAGGACCAGTTATTTGCCCTGCTGTTCGAGCTAAACAACTTGGGGTGTACACAGTTCCTGTGAATAGTTACTTTGTGAGCAATACCGTTAAGCTTCTTAGAAGTGAGTTGTGGGGATTTAAGGCAATTGCTGGTTGCAAGAACAATTTGGGAATTGTGTATAGGCAATCAAATCCGCGAAAATGTAACGGGGTGCGGTGTAGTTTGAGTTCTTCGTCGGACGGTAATGGGAGCACGGCTGAAAACTTCAATGAAAATGATGAAGACTATGTTAAATCTAGCGTACTTGAAGCTGGTACGCCTAGCTACCTAGATTTTATCTTCTATAACTAATGATACATATGAAAGTGCTATTTAGTATTTACGGCTATTGGATGGAGAAACAATGGCATCAAGTGTTCTGTTTATGGAAATATGTGGTATGGTAGATGCTTAATGTTTCAATTCAATTCCGTTTGGCCTTGTAGTTGAGGTCAAGAGCGGACCAGGTGGTTTCGTTGTCAAAATGAGGGATGGGAGGCATTTGCGATGTGTCCACAACAATCCTCAAGGAGTGCATTTACCGGACTATGCCCCACATCCGGCAATTGTACTGAAGATGGAAGACGGGACTGGTCTTCTTCTCCCGATAATTGTTTGTACGTATATCTCAGATTTTGATGATTAGTAGTTTTTGTAATTTCATAATTGTTAGATTTTTTTTTTATGAACACCATGAACTGCATCTTTTGCAGTGGAGATGCCTAGCGTCTTACTCATGGCAGCCATTCGCAATGTTCAAATTGTAAGTTGCAGAGTTGCCTTCTGTTATATAATAGTGGAACTGTCAAATTTTTTACTTGATGAATTCCTTCGTTTTATATTCTAGAACAATGCTCTAAATAAGACTGTGATTGACGTTTGCTTTTCAGGCTAGACCAACTCTATACCAAGTGGTGAAGGAGATGATCGACAAGTTGGGCTATGAAGTATGATTGAGTTTTCTTATTCTTCTATTCTCTTCATTTCCTTCTTCTAAAACAAGATATTTTATATTAATAATAAAAAATGCTAGCTCGGTGCACAAGAAATATATGGGAAAACTACTGCATGTACAAAGTGCATGAAAATCTGAGAAAGATGAATATGGGTTGTTTGTTTTCGAGCATGAGAATTGAAAATATCCATACCAAATTCATGATTCTGATCATTATCATTGCCAATCACCTTTATAGGTGAAACTTGTTCGAGTTACCAAGAGAGTGCATGAGGCTTATTTTGCTCAGTTGTACCTCACAAAGGTATGTACATCTTGGTCATGCTTGGAAATTTTTTACAGGAAGTGAATGTACATGCTGATTTGCCGTGTTCTTTAATGTAACAGGTTGGCAATGATTCAGAATTTGTAAGCTTTGATCTTCGCCCTTCAGATGCCATCAATATTGCTGTGAGATGCAAGGTACTGTGCATGTGTTATTTGCTATTTCCTTCTGATTTGAGTTTGAGTTTTGGCACTATCATTTTCAATCTGCCTTTATTGCAAGAAGTCTACCGTCTGTATATTTGTTCTTAAGATGCTGTGTAAACAGCCCCTTGCTTAAGAACTCCTAGGTTTATTTCGAGTGAAGCTTGAATGTATTGAGTGAAACGATTAGCATTTCCTGATCCTTTGGAATGATATCTGTTTATGACCTGCGCAGGTACCAATTCAAGTTAACAAGTACCTTGCATATAGTGATGGGATGAGAGTTATTGAATCTGGAAAGATAATGCAGTCCCCTGCTTCAGATGGCATACTTTTCACTGAACTAGATCGGTTAGTCTTGAAATCCTGAGATTTTCTCACTTTTCCCCCACAACAAAAGAACCGTGGCTTTCTTTTCCCTTTATGACATGAGAGTGGAAAGATCTTGTCTTTGTCCGCTGGTGACTCTGTAGAAGAGCAAGAGATTTGTTTCTGGGCTATCAAATGACTTTTCTAAATTTGATTTAGTCTTATAGTAGACATAATGCACGAGTAACTATTCTTAGTGTCTGGTGATAAATTAGAAAACAGCTCTTTTGCTGTTGATGATTGAATTTTGTGCCGAGAAATTGGACACAGGCTCTACGAACTTTAGTTATGTTTTGAGAAAACAAAGGCTGAAACTAGACGTGTGTGATTCCAGGCCTTCCAGTCAGCCTTGTCTTGATACCAAAGAGTTTGATCTTTTACGCAACATGCTGATAGCTGCAGTTGAGGAACGGTACGATGATGCCGGTATGTGTTTTTACTATCTTTTTAGTCATTTCATTCTTCTACTAAGGCATTTAAATTGTATGTGGAGCTAGCTTTTGTTGCTAGTTTAAGAGAAATATCAATTTGCTCCATCAGCTATCAAGCAAGGACAAAGGTTTTCCTTAGAAGTTGGAAGTTGATTTTGGATACTCACATGAAAAGTAGTAGCAACATATAACAATTGCTTCTTGGAAACCCTTGTTTCTTTCAACTTGTCTGTTTGCATTGAGGCATCAACTCATTCCTCGTTCTTTTGTGCAGCACAATGGAGGGACAAACTTGGTCAGTTCCGTGCTAAAAGAAACCTGAAGAAATATACATAAATGGTGGGGAAGTTATCACTACCTGCGTAGTCATAGTTTTACTTATACATGATTAAAATCCTTTCAAGTTACTGAGTCACATTCGTGTTCCAGTTGTTCGACAAGGCGTCAAGACTTGTATGTATATAGACCACCATTGTTGGAGCTTGGTCCACGACCAATACACGCTGTAGTGCTCGGTTTGTATGCCCCCACCACCTACCAATATCTATATATGAAATCTGTGAATATATATGTATGTATGAATATGTTCATATGAACTTTTTCTAATATGATTTCCTTGCAACTGAGCTAGTTGAATTCTCTGCTTTATTATTTCATTGCGGATGCTGGAATTAAGCAAAGGGTACATTCTCTCCATCTTATGGTGTGAGTTAATTAAGACCAAGTGGTTTGCGTGCACTAAAACTGATAGCCTTAACATTGTCTTCTTTTTCCTCTCGTTTTCCCCTGGAATCAGTAACTTGCTTATTAGGTCTCAGTAGTAATCTTGACAACATCATCTACGGAATCTATCCATTAGATCCAAATGGGGTCACATTGATCCTCTTGCTTGTACTAATCACGAGTTATAAACTTTCTTGTCAAGGTTTTAAATTGCGTCCTTAATTGTCATATAATCTAACCGGGCAAGAAACGAAGAACGCTTAATTGAAATAAATACGGGAATCTACTCGAGAAGAAAGCTTAATGCCAGTTTAGAGATTCAAGTCATGAAAATAATATCGTGAAATTACAAAAGAAAGGTTGCGTATATTATAATCTTTTTTAAACTCGCAAATATCCGAGAAAATAATGAGATTTTGACTCACGAAACAATAATTGAATTCCTGTTGGATTTTAGAAGGGAAAAATATTTAGTTTACATGAACTATGTCGTGCACGGTACATCGAGTCCAAGTTTCGTGGAAACAAAATGGCAGGAATAAACGAAGAAGCCAAATAAGTTTATCCTCACTGCACTTGAATTTCTAGCCACAAAAGACAAGTCGCCAAGTTCTCAATTTCTAGAAGGTCCATTTCGACGGCTGTCGGAAAGCATTTCCTCCGTCGATTTAGTCAAAATTGCATTTACGTTCTTACAAGGGCAGATGATTTACTTTGTGGAAAAAAACTGCAATCAGATGAACGAATTGTCGTATTATATTTATTAATTATTTTAATACTTATTGTTTTGATTTGATTATATTAAAATTAAGTTTGATGAAATTTTATATAGGAAACGAAAAAAATGGATTATCTGTCTAATTTCCATTCCACGTATGATTTTAGTGTTAGGACATGTCGTTAACGTAATTAATTAACCGCCGTAACTAAACGCCAGCCAGATTCCCGCCATAGTTAGGGAAAGTCTAGAGTCTCCACGTGGCAAGTTGGATCCACGTAAATAGCTTGCTTATTCTACGAATGCAACCCTTTTCTTCTGTTCTGTCTGTTGTCTTAAAGCCGTTTTTAAACGTTCCTTTTGGCTTTTTTTTTTTATTACAACACTTTGATGTCCGGTCCCTCTCAGTTTTTTCCCAGCTGTAACAGTAGTCGCCTAACCTGAATTGTACTTCATGAGAAGAGATTCAACGGTCACGGAATGTTATTTGAAGTCTTCGGGTCTCAATTCACAGCGTTATACTGACGGTTTTTTATTTTTATGGGAAGCTGTTGCTTTGTCGATTCGTTTCTTGGTTGATTTCCAGTTGCCGACATGTCGAGTCCTTTGGATCTCTTCTGTGAGTGCGGTTTTTTTTTTGTCGTTTTAGGGTTTGAATTGTCTGTTGCTTGATGGTTTAACGTTGTACGTAACTGGGTTAATGACGTTTTTGTCGTTAAGATGTTTAATAATTCTTAAAAGGGTAATCTTGGTTTAATATGTACGTTGTTTATAACATGGGCATTCCAGTTTATACTTAATCAATGTTCTTTATTGCTTTAAAGGTTTTGATGGGTCATCTGGAACTGATGAGAGGAATGAGAGAAGAGAACGAAAATCGGATTTTGACAACTGGGAAGAAGATAGGAGGACTGGAATTGGGAATTTGAAGAAGAAGGCAATGAAGGCTTCTAGTAAGTTTAGGCGTTCGCTCAGGAAAAAGAGCAAGAAGAAGACTAGTGATCCTGGGACTTCTGCGGCAATCGAGGATATTCGGGATGTTGAGGAGCTGCGGCTTGTCGATGCCTTTAGAAATGCCTTGATTGCAGATGATTTGCTTCCTCCTAGACATGATGATTATCACATGCTGTTGAGGTAATCTTCTATTTATTCACTTCGCAGAACGAGTTGGGGTAGCTGTTATTTACCTGCAAGGACTTGAAGAACATCAGGTTATGGCTGGTCCAGCCAAATTATATATATATATTTCAATATCCAGGTTCGTCGTAAAAATAAAGAACTTTTTACAGATTTTTGAAAGCAAGAAAGTTCGACATCGAGAAAGCAAAGCAGATGTGGCGCAATATGCTTCAATGGAGGAACGACTACGGTACGGACACAATTATGGAGGTAAAAACATTTGAAGACTTGTTTTAGCACTAATTCAATACTTTCTCCTTTAAACATGTATTTATTATCTAATGATCCATGATTCTGCTGCCCTCCCCTTCATTTTCTAATTATTTCTGCTCTGGTGGCAAATCTTTCAACTTTTTTAAGGTGATATTGACTTTTGTTTTCAGGATTTCGAGTTCAGTGAATTGGATGAAGTTAGAAAGTACTATCCTCAGGCTTATCATGGAGTAGACAAGGATGGAAGGCCCATCTACATTGAAAGATTGGGAAAAGTCGATCCCAGCAAACTCTTGCAAGTTACGACAATGGAACGATATGTTAGATTTCATGTACAGGAGTTCGAAAAGTGTTTTGCTATCAAGTTTCCAGCTTGCTCTATTGCTGCAAAGAGACATGTAGATTCAAGCACTACAATTTTGGATGTTCAAGGCGTGGTATGCCTCTTGTTGCTACTATCTTTACGATTGATCTTAAACTTAAGCACCACTTTGTCTTTAGACCAGTAAGAGTACTTATATATGTTTGTTGCTTGTTTTACTCTTTTTTATAGGGTTTTAAAAACTTTACAAAGTCTGCACGAGAACTTGTTATGAGGCTGCAGAAAATTGATGGTGATAACTATCCTGAGGTATAGTTTAGTTTCTTCAGATATTTGTAGCTTAGTAAGTCTTAAAATTTAGTTAAGAGTGTCTTCTATCAGAATATCTAAACGATTAATTTTGCAGACACTTGGTCGTATGATCATTGTAAATGCTGGTCCTGGTTTTAAACTGCTTTGGAACACAGTGAAGTCATTTCTTGATGCCCAAACAGCATCAAAAATTCATGTTAGTATTAATTCTTTAACCTCTTGTTTTGTTCTATTTAATGTTTTTGTTTATATATTCTGGACAAGGTTTGACAGAGTTTGAGTCTTGCTTCAGGTCCTTGGCAATAAGTGTCAGAATAAATTGCTGGAAATAATTGATGCCAGGTACTGCAAAAGCTTATGAATATACATTTGCTTCTTGTTCTTCCAATTGCACTTTGTTTAATAACAGACAAGTTCTGCAATGATCTCAGTGAATTGCCTGAGTTTCTCGGTGGTAGCTGCACGTGTGCTGATCAGGGAGGTTGCATGGGATCTGATAAGGGGCCATGGAAAGATCCAAACATCTTAAAGGTTTGACTTTTTTGTTAATTTTAATGTATAATTGTTGTTCCAGGATTCTTAAGTATCTCTTTAATAAGCATGTACATTTCTGAAGTGATATAATTGCAATGCAGATGGTTCTTAGTGGCGAAGCTTTGTCCTTCAGACAAATAGTCACAATTTCACATTCTGATGGCAAGGTAATATCTTGTCATAAGCCACGCTATGCAGTGGTACATTCCAGAACACTGTTTCTCTTTAGAAGTGCGATTACTCTTTTAACATAATGATTACATCATATATCCTCTAATACTGGGTTCATATTTTCTTTTATGTCAGATGAAAACCAGTGATGTGTCTGCTGCAGAATCAGGATCAGAAGTGGAAGATGCTGGTTCTCCTAACCCAACTACAAGCTATTTGCTTCCCAGATTGGCTCCTGTCTCTGAAGAAGTAAGTTTGTTTTATTGTTAACATTGATGAGTTTCATGCCAAGTGCTCTTTACTGTTTACCTTGATGATTTTTATGAATTCGCAAATGCATTTCTGCTGTTGAACTTCTTCTGCATCCATGAGTTAATAAGTTGCATTATTATCTTAGAAGAGCAGTGATTGCGTGCATGGCAAGCTCTCATAGCCGATACTTACACCTTTAGATAAATTGACAGGCAAGAGGACTTGGAAAAGCAACTCTTAGTAGCGAAGTCTCTGAATATGAGGAATGTATACCTATGATTGACAAGACCGTGGATGAAGGATGGAAGAAACATGCTCTTTCTAGCGACCTAGATACTTCTGCAGGTTGGAGATATATGGACTTATTAATGATCATCGAGTTGCTAACGCTATTTTATATCAATGAACTGGATACTCATCGAACTATTGCAGGGACGCCATCAATGCCAAGCGTAGAAAAAACACCTGACAGGATCCGCACCCACATTTGGTCCATGCTCATGGGCTTCTTTGTAACCCTCCTTACTTTCATCTACTCATTGGCATTTTGGGTGCCCAAGAAGATCTCTGTCTCCAATTCGAAAGAGTTAGACTACCCATCTCCTAGTCCCAGCTTGACAGAGGTGGATGTCCTTCCATCTGTCTTGAAAAGGTTGGGTGAAGTTGAAGAGAAGGTTGATATGCTAAAGACAAGGCCTTTCAAGATGCCCTGTGAGAAGGAGGAGCTGCTGAATGCTGCAGTTTGTCGCGTGGATGGATTAGAAGCAGAGTTAATTGCTACCAAAAAGGTAAACACTACCTATATTCTTATAATATCTTGATTTGAGCAACAGAGTAATTGTAAACAATCACTACTTACATGCCTTTGATTTACTTTCGGATCAGGTTATGTTCTTTCAAGTGAATCAACAACAGCTTGCATCTTCAGTACGCAAGCTATTGTTGCCTTTATGTTCTAAAACCATCATACCTCGTCTTCTATGACTCAATTTTACTTGGAGCTCTGAATACTATGTGTATGTGTGACTCACTCCTCCTGTTTGACAGGCTCTGCATGATGCTTTAATCAAGCAAGAAGAACTACTTGCTTATATAGACGGACAAGAAGAGGCCAGGTTACAGGTAAAGTTTAAAATTTTACTCTTTTGACCTAAACTTTCCCTGTAATGATTCATCACTGAACCAGGTAAATTTTGTCTGATGCAGAAAAAGAAGTTCTGTAGGTGAAGAGGGGATATCTGTACAGGAGGGATCTTATTGATTTTCCACGTTCATACATGTATAGAACAACAAGATTTCTGTTTGTAATGAAAACTCAGGAATTGCTTTACATCGCCAAGAATCTTGAGATGAGTGGAGCTTCGCATCCATAGGAAAGCCAGATGTTTAACATGGCCATGGAGTTGCTTAGTCTGGAAACCAGAAGCCATACATAGGCGAACACTACTGCTACTACTACACTGTTGTTCTTGATTAAACTAAAGAATTGTCATGATTTATCATGACTTCTTTGTTTCCAAATAACGTGGATGCTTCTGTTCTTCGTGGCTCCAGTTCTTTATTTTTGAGTTGGCATAACTCTCATATTTTTAACTTTATTATTATTTTTACGTTGTTTAATTACCATATGCAATTTTTTTTTATATTATGTGTTTTTAATAGGCATGGCAAAATCGGCTGACTTGTCCGGGCTACGGGTTGACCCGTTCGTTATTTCCAAAACGTCATTTTGTCCAAAACGACATAGTTTTGGAAGTTTTTTGCTTAAAAAAATAAATGACGACCTGGGCCCCTGACCTGGTTCATTGACATTCCTATCTTTTAATCTATATATCTCATTGAATATAATATTAAAAAGAGATTAAAACTAATGAAATATGAAATAAGTAGTGTGATTGATAAATAATAATTTTAAAGATACGATAATTAAAATAAAAAAATTAAATTAGTGTCTCTTTTCTATTTACCTTTTCTTAATATTATAATTTTTAATATTTAAAATGAATGATACTATAATAAACTTAAAAGTCCCACGTTTTATTATTTATAGTAATGTTTCAAAAATCAAACTAAAAGTTAAACCGATAAAATAAGGAGTTTAAGGTTTACAATATTCAACCAATATTAGACCGTTATAAAATTGATTAATGATTGAATAGAATTAAAAATTTTGAAAAATGATTAAAGGAGATTGTCCTTATCTATAGAAGAATTTCAACTTCAATTGAAAAAAGAGACTCTTAAATGAAATTAATTGGTTTATTTTTATTTATAAAATTGATTAATTAATTAACAGTTTTTAATAATAAAAATTATTAAAATAACAAAAAATAAAAGCCTGAACCGAAAACTTTGTCAGTTCAAGAATTTAAATATTGCCAGGTGTAGCAATTCGGTCCGGGCTAAGCCCTGCCCAACCTAGCCAGCTCTGAAGTAAAAGGGTGAGGCTCGAGTTGACCGAACCACGGGTAGAATTAGGATTAAGACTATCCAGTCGGGCCCGACTTGTGGACCGACCAATAGAGACAAAACGATGTTGTTTTTAGAAAATTTTTTAAAAAAGATTAAATCCAGCCTAGCCAGCCTTCGGTCAGTCCGGTATGTATGTTTCATGGGCTAGCCTAGGTTCGGCTCGACCCATTGTCATTCATAAATATTACTTAATTTGTGATTAATAATCAATCAATACTTCTTATTAGGCGCAATATAAAAATATTTTATTAATATTTTTCCTTTAATAAAATTCATCAATTTTCTCTCATATGATAATAATTATGTATAAATTAATTCTCACGTAAGCCGTGATGTCATCAAAATAGCACGCGTGTAATAATCTTTAAAAGAAATATAAAAGATTTGCTTGCATTGAATTAAATTATTAAAAAAACCTAATAAGTTGACATTAAATAGATTATATATGTAATATTAATATAATTGAGAGACGTAAGTACCGGTGTATAAATGCGATAAGCATTCACCAACTCATACACAATATTAGAAAGCTTTGGTTTTAGTAGAAGCTAGATCAATTCGGAGGTGAAGATGTCGAAACAACTTATTATCTCCATTACTACGCTGTGTCTTGTAAGCTTACACGTTTCGACAATGGCTGAAGGAGATTTCATCCCCATCCAAAGCCTTCGAGCGTGGGAAGATCAACTTAAATTCAATAAATGGGTATGTAGTTATGTATGCTTGTTGATCTTAAGCTATATATCTCCATGACTATACAGTTTCTAACAACCCTCTATCACAGGTTGTAGTTGAATACACTGATTCTGAAGAGCATTGTAAAAAATGCAAACTCGTGCATCTTGAGTTCGAAGAATTGAGCCACATCTATAAAAAACTCAAGTTCTTAGTTGTGGATATATCTGAAGTTCAGGTAATATAGGTCTCTGCATTTCCTTCTGTAAGATCATAAGTTGAAGTTGTTTAAAATCTTCTTCTTCTTGTTCCTATGTGTTTCTGCAGTCTGTTGCTGAAGCAGCCGGTGTGGAGTCTTGCCCTTCTTTTGTATTTTACAGAGAAGGGGTTACAAAAGAAGTTATCGAAGGAGTCCACCTAGTTGAATTGGGGAAAGAAGTAATAAAGTATGACATTGCTGCTTCTGTTGATCCATAGATTGTGAGAAACTGTTTTGTCTATTACAGTGCTGGTGCGGTCAGAACATTAAAATTGAATTATGTGATCTAAAACTTTGATAATTGGTGTTATTGAGCTTGTGTGGTGTGGTTTGACATTAGTGTTATCTAAGTAGCTTCTTCTATAGTTCAGTTCAGTACAAGGATGTGTGTAATAATCACCAAGTGCGAGTAGTATGCTTTGTTTTATGCAATAAACTTTTGATGTAGCCGCTAACATATTTGGCTTTGCAAGAGAAAAAAAAAAAGGTTTCATATAACATGCATTAGCTACTAAGAAAAAGACAGATAGGAAATGCTAATTATCTTTTAAGATTTCTTAAAAAATGTAAATTATTTTTTAATGTTATTTATAGTATTATGTTACAATTTAACTATGTATGGCAATAATGACTCGGCCCGTTCATTTTTTTTAAACGACGTCGTTTTAAATTTTTTTATTTTAAAAAATAAATGGCATATCGGGCCGAACTGTGGGCTGGCCCATCCCTGCCCGCCAGAACACAGGCTGAAGTCCGACCCGGCCCATTAACATGCCTAAATTTAACCTTTTTAAAATAGTACTATTAATACTTTAAATACTAATCGAGTTAAATTTTTAACAGCTTTTACGAGTCATAAATTTAATATAGGCCATGTCACAAATAGGTAATTTGGAATTATCAATTACTCACGTAATCTTAAAAATAATTTCTTTAAACTCTCGTTAAAGATATGACTTTTACATTAATGTTTTAATAGAATTTTTGTCATTATTTCTATTATCACTTTTAAATTTGAGTATAATCTGTACTATTTTAATAATATTAAAAATATAATGACAACTATTTTAGTAACATTATGATGTATAGTGGTATTAAAAATAATAATATACTTATTTTTAAAAAATATTAAAGTGGAAATTATATATTTAATATAAAAAACAAGTAGGTATCGAATTAAAATATAACTTTTATTTTACACTGATTGAATAATCATACATAATTGATGCGTGAAAGCATAAAAATATAACTCGCAATAATTAAATGACCTTTAAAGAATAATTAGACAAATCATAATTAAATGTACAAGATTAGTGATTACAGTCTACTTGTCTAATTGGACCCTCTAAACACTTGGGAGCACCAATCCTTACCCAAGCCGCCAAGTCTATGGATCTCTCTGGTTTTCCCAGGTGATAGGAGAGTTGTTGGACAATTGTCAGGCCGAGAAACTAATAGCAATCAGGCCTAGAGAGAGTTTATTTAAAAGGTCCTAAAACGCAGAAAGAAATTCCCTATTCTAATTATCCTATTTTAATTTTATTTTTTTCTCTAGTAGACAATAACATATTAAAGCAAAGGATCACACTTCCAAAACACTGCTCAAGACCTTGTGGAATACTTTGGGGACGGGATAACAGTCACATGTTAAACTTTTTTTTTGGAAAATTTGAACCTATGTTCTTATGTTTGATAATTATTATTAATCCTCTTTTAAATAGTAAATTTATTTATTTTAAATAAGTCATTTAATGATTTTAAAAATTAATTTAACAAATTATATTATTTTGTATGAAAAAATGAATCTTTGCATATTTCCTTGCTTTTGGTATGAGTTTAGATTTGGGTTTTGGATTTGTTTCTTTAGTTATACAAGTTTCATGCGATCATTGTGTTTTATGTTTTTAAGAATAAAGATTAATTCTTTTTTTGACTCTTGATTTATTGCATTTAATTTGTTCAAATGTTTCTGATATAACATTACAAAATTAAGCTTCTTAGTTTGCTTTGACATTAAAAAAAGATGAAAATTTTAAAACGCGTAAGACTAAATCTCTGCTTATTCCTGCGCAATTTTTCTTTTCTTGTTGAGTTTATGTCATTTTTACTCATCATTTTCTTCTCTAACTCTAGTTGGAGAAATCCAAGAAAAATTTGGTGACTTTCTTTACTGCTTTTTAGGAAATAGGTATAATGTAGGTTTGCCGATAGCGTTGTTGACGGTGAGAACAGTGATGATGGTACAAGAGTTAATCTCAGTGGTGAGGTGGGTGGCAGTCCAGTAGTGGTTGAAGGTGGAGAAATCTGGGTGTTTCGTGAGAAAGCGAGTGATGTTGTATGCGTTGAATAGAGTGAGGGTTGTAAGAATGAGGACAAGTAATAGTAAGGAGGGCGTGAAATTGAAAAGAACTGCTTTGTGTTAGACTTAGAGTGAGGGAAGAGAGTGTTTGTTTAGGAGATTTGTAGCTTGTAGTTTATAGTATGGTACAAGTTACATGCATAAAGTTCAAGAAGTTTTTTAAGTGTTAGAAGTATCACACAATTGTCCATTCAAGCAAGTATGTGTTTATTCTTTTTTACGTTAATTTTTCATTAATGTTAAGTAGGACAAGTTGTATCTCTTTGACCTTTAAAAAAGAATTCATTTATCAAGTATACTTTTACTTTTCATTTATCAAACTTTCGGTGCGAGTTGGGTGCTGTTGACAATTTATTATTCATGTTGGTCATCTACATAAGTGGCTCCCGTCTATTTGTATAAGACAACCTTATGCCTCTACCAATATAAGACAAATCTATTAGAATTTTTTTTAACGTGATGCAGCAACCTTTTATTTTATTTTATTTTATTTTATCTATATATTTACTTATTTTAATTTTATTTACTTACTCTTTTAGTATATCAATTTTATATATTTACTTTTTTAACTTACATTTTTTCATTGTTACATTTACACGTGGGTTTATCGGAAACAATTTCTTTACTTTGTAGGGATAAGACTGCGTACTATCATACTTTTTCAGACCCTACTTTAATGTGGAATTTCAGACTGGATGATGATGATAATGATATTATTTTATCATTAATTAAAACAATAACATTTTATTAAATTTTTACAAAACAAATATTATTTTAGTTTGAATCACTTCTTAAATTTGATGACGGCAACTTTGGAGTTTGAAATGCCAACTTCAGCCATCCTTTCCTTGAAAAGTCTAAAAGTGCTGTGAAAAGTCATCAGGAAATGGTTGTAAATTGGGTTATCCAAGTCCTTCCTGCTAACTGCTGAGAGCATTTGATACCTAGATGCATTGTCAGTTTCAATCGTATCTTGT
>JANIIA010000002.1:1589945-1602692 GCA_027478495.1 Erythroxylum alaternifolium
AATTGTCAATAATATGTAAGTGAAAATACATGAAACACTATATGTTTATAATTAAGTTATAGGTTTAAATTTTAAAATAGTATAAACTTGTTTGTTTTTATATTAGGTTGATTATATCTGGACCGTGCTCAAGAAATATGACATCCAAATTCAAGGAGAAGATTGATCTTGAGGGTTATGTATGGAAGAATATCTCTCAGGCCATAAAAGAATTTTACTATCAAGAGTTTGAGGTAAAAAAATATTTTCTTTTTTAATTAAAATTTATACATTAATTAGATAAATATTATTACATTATAAGTATTTATAGAATGTTTTCATTTTGTTTCAGAAAGATTTTTTTTTAGGATTCTGAATTTGACGCGATCGTTTATAAAGTATGGGAGAGATGAGCATGTACATGTTATTGGGACTTTGTTGCTGCGATATACAAGGCTAGTGTATGACCAACTTATGATTTCTTTACTTTGCTACATTTCAATTGAATTTGATGTGTGAATTTTGGAATGAAAATATGTGTATTATGGAGAATGATAATGTTATAAATATCTGGTGCCATATATGACTCTGTTGTTGACTTGTTTTCTTTGTTTAATAGTGGGTAAATATCATAAAAATAGAGGAAACTTTGCCAAAATTTTTATAAATTCTAGTTCACTTATAACGTTTTATTCTTATGCAAGAAAAGTCTATGGGTATAAGGCCTACTCCTCGTAAACTCTTTTGGCACACTCACAATAAGAAGCATGATGGTGTGATATCCGTCAACAGTCGTTGTAGAGAACTAAATGTATGTCAAATTTATGGTTTAATATTAATGCTTAATAATTATCACTTACTAATATAAACATTACCTTCTGATAGGACCAAATACAATAAAGCATTCAACGACAGTCTCAACAGCCTAAAGATGTTGATGAGACTCAAACCTATCTTAATGTAGTGGGTGGTAGGGACCATCGTGGAAGGATATTCGTCTTAGGTTCATTTGCAAACACATGTTATTCGCAATCCTCCATGTCCAGTACAACAGCATCTAGTAGGCGGTCCACAATCATTGAAGTCCTAGAGCTTCGAAGCACAATGTAGACATTGACAACTTAATTGCAACAGTCGATGGAGTATATAGCTCAGCTTTGTAATGAAATGGATGAATCGAATGGGAGGGGTAACACCTCATCATACCAATCAAAGCATCCACAGTCACCAAATCAATAGTGTACTTGTAGTCATTTGACATTTCATTTGAATTATAAATACTTATTATGTACAATTTAATGTTTTATTATCAATTAAGATAATTTTAACTTTATATCATCAATCAACTTTCTATTTAAACAAATTAATTGTATAAACAAATTAAATTATTATGCACAGATAATTCATAACTGTTTAAATTATGCATCAAATATAATATCATCAAATAAAATTAATGATGGTATAT
The DNA here is from genome assembly GCA_027478495.1 of Erythroxylum alaternifolium. Lineage (NCBI taxonomy): Eukaryota > Viridiplantae > Streptophyta > Magnoliopsida > Malpighiales > Erythroxylaceae > Erythroxylum > Erythroxylum alaternifolium. Next base: position 1,591,390 of record JANIIA010000002.1, read on the forward strand.
TTTTTAAAAATTTTCTGGTTAATTTACTGACGAAACAACAAATGAACAACAAACCATCAGTACTCACTGACAGAATAACCAATTCCGTCTCTAAATTTACTGACAATATTTGCCGCAGAAAAATCGTTGGTGTACTCACTAACGGAACAAACATAACCGTCAGTAATGTTGTAATAAACTTACCGACGGAATAAACAATACTGTCTGTAAATCTACCAACGAAAAAACATGAACCGTCGAAAATTTATCGATAGTCGACCGCACAAATAACTGTCGGTATATTTACTAACAATTACATAAAATTTCTGTAGATAAATTTACTAATAGGCATTCTATTATACGTCGAAAATTATTATCTATGGTGGTTTCTACGATGCTTTAATTCGTCGGTAAATTCCGTCGTTAACCTGACTTACTGACAAAATGTTTAGATTTTCTGAAATTATTTTTATAATTTCATAGTGTATAATTAATATATTATTTTTCTAAAATTAATATACGATAGAACTTTTAATCATTTTATAGAACTTTTAATCATTTTATAGAACATTGAGATTAAAAGTTCTTTTACCATAAGATACTTATTTATTCCTATAATTAATATACTATTTTCCAAAATTAAAAAGAAACCATGTCGCGCCGCACAGTATGCTTAGTTATCCACCGTCACTTCTCCACCACGTAATTTCTTGACGCGCTTCATTGATTCCCTTGAATAAATGATGGTAATGGAATCGGAAACCATCCCAGCTCCTGATTTTTTTTTTAGTGGAACGATACGATTTCAGCTGCGAACCAATCTCATTCACAATCCTGAGGAGCATTGTTGCTTCCAAAAACACATGGCACGATTGAATCGAATTCCAAAGAAATGAGGCCTGTCCAAGACTACAGGTCTTCGTCGTTCAACTCACTCTCTAGCTAGAAATCGAGCTAATCTACCTTTCGCCTCTTTACATGCATTTATAGTGATAGCCATCGACAACAACTTTCAAGACCACAGTTCTTCGTCCTCCAACTCACTATCTAGCTAGAATTCGAGTGATCTACCTTTCGGCTCTTTACACGAATGCGTGTACAGCAATATAATGTCCTTTAACATCAACTTCTTTTTAAAGCAAAGTGCAAATTTTGTTGTTTTTTTCATACATAAATTGTTAAGTAAATAAAATAATTTTATAAAATACATGCATTGAATAAATTATTTCACATTTTAACAAAATCAACTTAAGAAATTAATAGAAAAAATAAATATCATAGGCTGCTTATCCTTTTGTACAAAAGTTTGAAGAGTGGTTAATATCGAGTAAGGTTAATGAAAAAAGTTTTACGGCCATGTGCATCTTATTCTCTTGTATAAAGTCTTGAGGACTCATTTCAATGAATCAGATCTATGACCCTGTGTTAAGATGCATATGGTCTTTTGTGCAACGTGTCGAGGAGTCGTTAGTGTTAAAATCCGTGACCTTGGTTCAAGGAGAATTTCGGAAACTCCACCTGAACCAGTCAGGCCAACCCGAAATTGACATCTACATGTTAAATAACACCCTAGGTGCTCATAAAACTTCTTTCCATGGACCCTGATACATTTATTAATTGGTTGGTGAATAATTGACTGCATGCCCACTCGCACGAACGAAGAGTTAGTTAATAGTTCCAGAGTTTTAGCTGGTGGGAGTTGGGGCAATGCGAAACAGTGCGACCCTTTTCTTGGACCACTGAGTTTTTGGATTTAGTGAACCTAAAAGGAATCATTATGAGGTGTGGGGTTGTTTCATTATTGATCAAAAGAAAACGAAATAGCTTGGATTTTGCTTTCAGCTTTTGTGGGCTCTATTAGAGAGGATGATGAGAGATTGAGCACAGATTGTGCTATGTATATTGCATGGACATCGGACAACGTCCATTCAACGGAGAAAATCTAAAGCTTTTGGGTTTGCCCAAAATTAATCGATGCCATACCCTGCAAGAAATATTATAAACCACATGCCTTAAAAGCCTGTCACGGGCATCCATGGTGCGTCCTCTTCCCACGTGATGATATCACAGTAATACAATTTTTTTACACAAAATGACAAAATGATACCAAAGTATATACTATAAAGGACTGGTTTTTGGAAGCTCGTGCCATTGGAGTTGGAGGAAACTTTCCACGTAAAAAACACGAACCGAAATCGTCCATGGCCTGCTATGAATGGGGTCGATAATGTCGGAAGATAATATATAGGGTTGGACTATGTATAATAATGTTCTTCTAGAAAGACATGCTCATATATATTCGTCTCCATACTGGGATGGACATGAAAATTGCAATTAGTTTTGACATAATTATTGAATAAATATGTGTATATATATCTGCCTGAATTATGCCATATATGTAAAAGAATCATTAGCATTCGTTATAATTATACAATTTATAACAAATACCGTAATATCACAGACATTAATAAGCATAAAAAGAACTTACAGTTTTAGCTTAATACAATTTGAATATGATAAATATCTAAAAGTTTTAACAATGTTTATAGTAAAGGGAAATTTTTATATAAAAACTATTGCCGACAAATTTCACATATTTTTATTTATATGAACTTGGTGATGATAGGAGATGGACTCCACTTGAATATAACAAACACACTAATAAAAAAATTGGGGTAAAAAGAGAAACACAAGATTTAATATGAAAAATTCCTTAATAAATATGGAGAAAAATTATGGGCAAGAACAGAAAATTTTTCATTCTAGAAAACAAATATTACAAGAGGAAGATCTCACAATCCATACCAAGAATTAATACACGAGATTATGAAAATGAGATTTTGAAATATATAAAACCTTAAGCATATACATCTTTATATAGCCTTAATGGAGAATTTTAATCCCACTCACTTTTGATGTGGGATAGAAAAACTAACAAGTGGTACAATTGCCAAATCTAAGTACTATTCGTCTTTGAGTTGTACATCTAATGAGAGAGAGTTTTACGAAAACTTTCATTAATGAGTAGCTAGTTCAATAAGTTGAAGTTGATTGATAAGTAAAGTAAATTGTTGCTGTTAGAAATTTACAAATGAAGTCATCATCTCATATTAGAAAGAAACATATATATACAAAGTGAATTATATGTAAAGATAGGAATTAATGCTTTAAGGTTTTAAGTTAAAATATGATGTCTTAGTTATATATAGACTCATTTGAATCTAGTTCGATTTTAACGAAGTAAGCCTAGAGTTTTAGCCTTTTGCTTGCAATTGAATGAGCATGGCTTCAAAGTTAATAGCAATTTCAGAAATGCTAACATTTTCTCTAAGAATTTGTTTATTAACTAAAGTAACAAATTTTACTTAGTCATTATTATATCCACCGTCTTCATGAATTAAAGCATGAAGAGTTAATAACCTTTAAAAATAATTACCATCGTAAGCTAGTAAATCAATTTCATATAAAAATGTCTTCTAATTTTTGTTTTTCGTAAGACAACAAAATCACATTTAATTTCCTAAGTGTCTTATTATAAGCATATTTACAATTTATTGTAACGCGTAGAGCAGACTTCATTACGCACCCAGGATCGGACGTGAAAGGATTAAAAATAAAGATAATGCGGAATACCTGATTTGGTTCCATCCAATCTTTATGAGCCTTTTCCAGCTGCCAAACGAGCTCGAATCTCCTCGGGACTTGTATAGAAAACACTCACCGGCTCGAGATCTAGGCCTTTCTGTAGTTTCCTTAAGACACGAGCGCTCTTAACGGGTCAGAGCTCTGAATGCTCGTGAATTACTCAAGTAACCACAGGAGACTCCCTTATATATATATAAGCTTTCATATCGGGCTTCCCCATCACAAGGTCGATACGGTCCAGGTCTACACTGAAAGAGATCTATTTTCCACCCGAACTTCGAACCATTAATGTAGATCATTTATTGGGCCACTTTATTAACTTTATCTGGATCAAATTACGTAACTTAACCAGTAATTTATTTGAAAACTAAATTACAATTAATGACTGTTCACTAAATGAGAAAATTGCAGGTAAGCAAGATTTGTCTTACTTAGGTAGATGTAACTAAGGAGATAGATTTCTTGATTCGTGTAAATTTGTATATAATGTTTCATGTAGACTCAATGGGTTTTTGGCCTTCTCTAAATATGTTTCTCAGACACTCACAAGGCCTGTAAAGTTGATGCAGATGAATTAACTGTAACAATGCCTGACTGAAGAACCAACCCACCATCCCATCTGTTATTTTCCTTCCTCCAACTCCATCTGTTTTACACTACATTAGCTTGTTGCCACTCATGAGAAAAACTGCAGAATGCTCAAATTCTTTTGCATCTCCCAACTCCATCTGATCTTTCTAATGAACCGAAAACTTTGTCAGATCAAAGTTTTTATGATTAAATTGCCCAAAATTGCCCAAATCAATTAAATTAATATTTAACGAAAAAGAAATTAGAGCATGTTTTTAATTAAACCTAGCATCTTTATTTATTGGGATTTACTTTGTTTTTATAATCATTAAATAGGTTTTTATGAAATACCAAACTTGTCTGTCCGTTTCTTACATGTCAGTGTCACATTGACTTATGAAACAAAAATTGACTCCTCATTTGTTTATATTATTTGTCCATTTCCTCCGTACACACAATGACACAACTCATTGTCGGAATTTTTAACCCAATAATCACTTTCAATTTGATGAAAACCATGTTTTTCCTGACCCACTTGGACATGGAAGGTTGAAAACTTGAAATGAAGCCAAAAAATCATTTTTATATGATATTGTTTATTAGAATAAAGACATATGTTCCCGTAATTTGGATCGTTTCTAATTTTTTATAATTTAATATTTTAATCTTTTTCCGAAATGTAATTTCCTTGAATTTATAAAAATGGCAATTATTTATCTGTTACAAATAAATTACGATATAAATTTAAGTAATATTTATAAACATTAATAAATCTTCACTTTTAAATGGTTATCTTATTTTAGGGTTATTAAGGTTTGTTTGGCCAGCTTGAGTTGATTAAGGTTTGGACCGAGTTTTTTTTTTAATTTTTGGTTTTAATTTAAGTTTAAGTTCAAGTATTTTAAAGAAGTGATTCATTTTTAATTTTGTAATTAAAAATATGTATTTAATTGTATTTGATTCGAGCCTAATTGACCTTCAAATTGTGAACTCGATTCAACTTTGGATTAAGATTGAATTAGACCATTGTATTCTCGAAAAATTTTGAAGTAAATTACAACTAATTTTATTGTGATTCGTGCTTACAAATTCGGTCCGTTAATGGTGCAAGAGGGCATTCTTAACTGAAACATATATGTAAACCAGGGGCAAGAAGATCCGTCTGATGTCAAATTGTTGGAGAAACTGTTTATACAAGTGGGATTATGGCAGATTTAGGTACAGGAATGGCAAAGGTTGGATTAGAAAATGGTAGTGAGATTTTTAAGGACAATAAAACAGTTTCAAGTATCATGAAACTGATTCGCTTTCTGGTTCACATGATGGAGCAGTAACTATAAAAATCATCACCAACCACATACCAGACATCACATCTTCTACATGTCTGTGGAGGATTAGGAACAGCATCTTTCTTTGAAGTGTCCTCCTTCTTCTCTTCCTTTGGAGGCCCTATACTCACAATTGATGCAGATCTTCTAAATTTCCTCACCTTGTGAATGATCCTGACTGGATCAGCTTCAGCAATGACAGTGACCGTGTTCTTTGATGGGTCAAGCACAATCGAAGTTATACCCTCAACTTCTGCAATTAACTTCACTACCTTCTGCCTGCATTTTGAACAAAGCATTTCAACTGACACAATGGTTTTCTGCAGAAAAAAAGCAAAAGAACAAAGTCAGTCAGAGTCAAGAGTCCTGTGTACTTTCTTTCTACTGGCTCAGGTGATTCACAAATTTATCTCCCAACAGGAACTGAACGGTGTCAGTATAAGCAGATCTTAAGTGATGCAGTAGAAAAGCATGGTCGAGCAAAAAGATAACCTTTGACATGATTTCACCGATGATTTGGTCAGAACTGGACAGGTAGAAGCTGCTGCAGACAGTATGCTTGTATCAGAAACACTATATATAATTTGTATCTGAAATGTTTCATCTAATTGTGGAGCAATGATAGGGACTTAACCAAATTACAATTACCCAAGTTAGGCCAGACCATAAAAGCAGTAAATGTAGGTAGGTGACTAGTGACTTAGAAGAAGTAAATTCCTGTCAGAAGCCACTTGATTGGATTACCTGTTACGTCCTATACGCATTCAATGCAGAAGAAATTTACATTTTTTCAAGCTTTTTGATGATGTAGAACATTGGTTTCACCTAATAGTCTTGGTTTTCTATGGTACAGAAATCTTCAACTAGGTTAAATAACCTCACATCAACACTCTGCTTAAATTTTCTCATCACAAACTCAGATCAGACAGCATAAAATACATATCAGAATCTCGAGTTTCCAGAACAGACAAGTGGGAAATTCACTAGTAGCTCCATTGGAAAGATTAGATGGAGTTGGAAGATTCAAAAGAATTTGAGCATTCTGCAGTTTTTCTCACGAGTGGCAATAAGCTAATACAGTGTAAAACAGATGTAGCCTTTACTTGGAGTTGGAGGAAGGAAAATAACAGATGGGATGGCGGGTTGGTTCTTCAGGCAGGCATTGTCACAGTTAATTCATCTGCATCAACTTTACAGGCCTTGCGAGTGTCTGACAAACAAATTTAGAGAAGGCCAAAAAATGATGTTTCTCCGTTGAGTCTATACGGGATATTGTAACACTTCCCCTCGGGTACAACTACAACTGAACATCTAGTTTTCAATTGAAATAAACACAGTGATAATCGGATCGGATCTTTAGGACTGGATATTGAGACTGACATCCTGCTCTGATATCATATTAGAATTTTTAATATGAATAGAGTGTAGAGCTGATTAACAAAAATTGAGCTTGAGTCAACTATTGTTAAAATAACTAAAACTAGTCATTTAGATAGTTAACCCTTACTATTTATAAATTTTTTAATATTTTCGTAATTAATAAATATGGATACTCTAACAATTAATTACATCTACCTGAGTAAGACAAATCTTGCTTACCTCTATGCTGATTCCACGAGTTTTTTAAATATATAATATATATCAGATGCTAATAGATGATGAAAGAAACGGCACCATAAGCAGTAGTTAAAGTGTCGCTTTCTCTATACAGCTCGAGACTGTACGTTGTCATCCCCAACGTCTACCCTTTCCCGTCATGTAATGAACAAGATACGATTGAAACTGACAATGCATCTGGGTACCGAATGCTCTCAGCAGTCAGCGGGAAGGACTTGGATAACCCATTTTACAACCATTTCCTGATGACTTTTCACAGCACTTTTAGACTTTTCAAGGAAAGGATGGCTAAAGTTGTCATTTCAAATTCTAAAGTTGCCGTCCAAATTTAATAAACAAAATTCGAGTTGATTAAATTTAGGAAGTGATTCAAACTAAAATAATATTTGTTTTGCAAAAATTTAATAAAATGTTATTGTTTTATTTAATGATAAAATAATATAATTTGTTAAATTAATTTTTTAAATCATTAAATGAATTTTTTAAAATAAATAGATTTACTATTTAAAAGAGGATTAATAATAATTATAAAACATAAGAACATAGGTTCAAATTTTCCAAAAAAATTAATATAAGTTTAAATTGTGTTATCTATTAGAGTATTTTATATTGACTAAACATAAAAATATTAAAGGATTTATAAGTGGTAAAGGTCAACTATCTAAATGACTAGTTCTAGTCATTTTGACAATGGTTGACTCAAACTCAATTTTTATTAATGGGCTCCATATTCTACTCATATTAAAAATTCTAATATAGTATCAAAGCAAGTTTGATCAGGATTATAAATTTCCTGGTTGTTCGTCTAGATGTCCAGTCTTAGCGGCCTAGTCTTTCAAGTGATAACTGGATGTTTAGTCCCGGTTGTACTTGAGGGAAAGTGTTAAAGTATCTCATATTAACTAAACATGAAAAAGTTAAAGGATTTATAAGCAGTGAGAGTCAACTATTTAAATGATTAATTCTAGTTATTTTGGCAATAATTAACCCAACCCTAATTCTTGTTAATAGGTTTTACACTCTACTTATATTAAAAATTCTAATATTATTCTGTCCTCAAAGTATTCCACAAGATCTTAAGCAATGTTTTGGAGGTTTGGATCTTTTGTTCTAATTACTCTGTTTTAATACGTTATTATCGACTAAAGAAAAAAATAAAGTTAAAATAGAATAATTAGAATAGGGGATTTCTTTCGGCGTTGTTTTTTGGACCTTTTAAACTCTGTCTAGGCCTGATTGCTATTAGTTTCTCCGCCTGACAATTGTCCAACAAATCTCCTACCCCCTGGGAAAACCAGACCGATTCACAGACTTGGCGGCTTGGGTAAGGATTGCTGCTCCCAAGTGTTTAGAGGGTCCAATTAGACAAGTGGACTGTAATCACTAATCTTGTACATTTAATTATGATTTGTCTAATTATCCTTTAAAAGGTCATTTAATTATTGCAAGTTATATTTTCATGTTTTCACACATCAATTATGTATGATTATTCAATTAGTTTAAAATAAAAGTTATATTTTAATTCGATAGCTACTTGTTTTTTATATTAAATATATATTTTCCACGTTAATATTTTACAAAAAAAATAAGTATATTATTATTTTTAATACCACTATACATCATAATGTTACTAAAATAGTTGTCATTATATTTTAATATTATTAAAATAGTACGGATTATACTCAAATCCGAAAGTGATAAATCAGCAACAGACTGCAGAAACACATAGGAACAAGAAGAAGATGATTTTAAACAGCTTCATACGGAAGGAAATGCAGAGATGAAATCTCCTTCAGCCATTGTCGAAACGTGTAAGCTTACAAGACACAGCATATTAATGAGATGTGAATCACCTGAGCCAGTAGAAAGAAAGTACACAGGACTCTTGACTCTGACTCTGACGTTGTGCTTTTCTTTTTTTTTATGCAGAAAACCATTGTGTCAGTTGAATTGCTCTGTTCAAAATGCAGGCAGAAGGTAGTGAAGTTAATTGCAGAAGTTGAGGGTATAACTTCCATTGTGCTTGACCCATCAAAGAACACGGTCACTGTCATTGGTGAAGCTGATCCAGTGAGGATCATTCACAAGGTGAGGAAACTTAGAAGATGTGCATCAATTGTGAGTATACGGCCTCCAAAGGAAGAGAAGAAGGACGACACTTCAAAGAAAGATGCTCTTCCTTATCCTCCACAGACATGTAGAAGATGTGATGTCTGGTATGTGGTTGGTGATGATTTTAATAGTTACTGCTCCATCATGTGAACCAGAAAGCGAATCAGTTTCATGATAGCTGAAACTGTGTTATTGTCCTTAAAAATCTCAGTACCATTTTCTAATCCAACCTTTGCCATTCCTATACCTAAATCTGCCATAATCCTACTTGTATAAACAGTTTCTGCAAGAATTTGACATCAGACGAATCTTCTTGCCCCTGGTTTACGTATATGTTTCAGTTAAGAATGCCCTCTTGCACCATTGACAGACCGAAGAATTGATGTTAAGTTGTTAGAATTTATTTTCCTTCTTAAGTATTGATTAGATCTTGTAGCGTTGATCATGATGTTTCCTGGATAAAGAAAAAGAGATATTGGGTTACTCACTCTATTCACTATTGGTATCTTCAACATCTCAAGCACTAAATTGGCTCCATATCGTCTCTTGTGAATATTGATTAATTTCAAATTTCTCCAAGGGTACTAATTCAAGGTTTTGTAAGCACGAATCACAATAAAATTAGTTGTAATTTACTTCAAAATTTTTCAAGAATACAATGGTCGAGCTCAACCTTAATCCAAAGTTCAATCTAGTTCGTAACTTGAAGGTCAATTGAGCTCGAATCAAATATAATTAAATATATATTTTTAATTAAAAAATAAAAAATGAATCATTTCTTTAAAATTGTCCAGGCTTAAACTCAAATCAGAACTCAAAATTATAAGAAAAAATCAAACTCGATCCAAACCCTAATCAAGTCAAGCCGGACAAACAAACTTTGGTAACCCTAAAATAAGATAACTATTTAAAAGTGAAGATTTATTAAAGTTTATAAATATTACTTAAACTTATGTCATAATTTATTTGTAACAGATAAATAATTGTTATTTTTATAAATTCAAGGAAATTACATTTCAAAAAAAGATTAAATATTAAATTAAAAAAATAGAAACGATCCATATTACCGGAAAATATTTCTTTATCCTAATAAACAATATCATATAAAAATGATTTTTTTGGCTTCATTTCAACCTACCATGTCCAATTGGGTCAGCAAAAACATGGTTTTCATCAAATTGAAAGTGATTATTGGGTTAAAATTTCCGACAATGAGTTGTGTGTTTAGGAGGAAATTGACAAATAATATAAACAAATGAGGAGTCTATTTTTGTTTCATAAGTCAACCTACACTAACATGTAAGAAACGGACAGACAAGCCATAAAAACCTATTTAATGATTATAAAAACCAAGTAAATCCCAAGCTGCTAGGTTCAATTAAAAACATGCTCTAATTTCCTTTTCATTAAACATTAATTTAACCGATCTGGCCAGTTTAATCGTAAAAACCTTGAATTGACAAAGTATTTGGTTCTTTGGAAAGATTAGATGGAGTTGGAAAATGCAAAAGAATTTGAGCATTCTGCAGTCTTTCTCATGAGCGGCAATAAGTTAATGCAGTGTAAAACAGATGGAGTTGGAGGAAGAAAATAACAGATGGGATGGTGGGTTGGTTCTTCAGTCAGGCATTGTCACAGTTAATTCACCTGCATCAACTTTACAGGCCTTGTGAGTGTCTGACAAAAATATTTATAGAAGGCCAAAAAATGATGTTTCTCCATTGAGTCTACATGAAACATTATATACAAATTTACACGAATCAAGAAATCTATCTCCTTAATTACATCTACCTAAGACAGACAAATCTTGCTTGGCTATATCAGATGCTAATAGATGATGAGTGGAATGGCACCATAAGCAGTAGTTAAGGTATCGCTTTCTCTATACAGCTCGAGACTGTATGTTGTCATCGCCTACGTCTACCCTTTTCCGTAATGTAATGAACAAGATACGATTGAAACTGACAATGCATCTAGGTATCAAATGCTCTCAGCAGTCAGCAGGAAGGACTTGGATAACCCAATTTACAACCATTTCCTGATGACTTTTCA
>JANIIA010000002.1:1612895-1624494 GCA_027478495.1 Erythroxylum alaternifolium
AATAATATAATTAAAATATTCATGGGGAGGGGTTTTCTTGTAAATTTATGTGTGTGTTTTGTTTCCGTCTCCGTCCCTAGTTTTTTGTCCTCTGGTTTTGAGAGGAACGAAAATTTTATGTCTCCATCTCCGGAGTCGGAACAGAAATTGGTGAAGACAGCAAGCAAACACGTCGGGGACAGAATTTTTCTGTCCCCGTCTTCCGTTCCCACCTATAGGGACAGCAAATAAACGCAGGGTTAAACCCTTCTGGTGGCATAAAATAATACCAGCTCTTTGCCTACGGTGGTCCACCATTTGACTACCGGACAAAACTGTCACCACCGTATCCCATTCACTCCCAATCTGTCATAGCTAACGTGGCCAAACTATTGCTTGGAGTCTGTAACAGAAGTCAGAGCGCTTGCATTGAGACTGACCGAGTACCTGGTGTAGTCTTTCCTTTGCTTTGATTTAGAATAAGAAAATCAAAACAATAACTAAATGAATCTAGGAAAACCAAAACAAAACATAGGAGAAAGACTCGGAAGTGGACTACTAGGGCCCTGAAAGTAATGTTTAGAGGCTGAGATTTTCTCCGTAAATAAATATTGTCAATAAACGCGGGGCTGGAAGATATCTGATGAATTTTTCTAGGTTCATGGAAGTACGTGGCTAATCCGCATACCTTGGAGTGAAAAGTGGGCATCAGATCAGAGAGATTGTAGGCTGAAAAGAGCTCTTTGGAATATTCAAAACCCTCCATTGTTTGTGGTTCTTCTCGTGACATTGGATCACACAGCCAGCTATACTTATCACCATCATCATTCACTTCTATTCACATTCATCTCCCACCTGTGACTATTCTCGTTTTCATCACAAAGCCACCGGAGTTTGCAGTTGTTTCCCACTTTTCCTGTTCCTGACATATTGGAACTGCAGAAATTTTTGATCTTTTCATCAAAGTTGTGATCTTTTCACCTTTTTGTGATCTGGGATCCCGCTAAATTCTGTCAGCTGGGCGTTAAATTCCTGTTACGGCTATTGGTTTTTAGTTTTCTCTTTCGTTTGTTGCTCTTCGAACTGCTGCTGGAATTTAGGACCGTACGAGGAAAGTAGTTAACTTTTTCGGTTTTTTTTTTTTTATCACTTCCTCGAGATTTATATTTTAGTATCTGGGATCCCCAGATCTTTCATCTTAGGTCAGCTTTTTCTGGTATATTCTCTTCAAAAGCTTCTAGTTACCAGTTTTAGTAGGTTCAAAGATGGATTCTTGCTCTGCTGCCTTGAAATTTACCGCCAATGCCTTTGATGTTAATCGTGGAGATCATTGTAATAGAGGCACTCTCTTCTTGGGTGAGAGTGTCAGGACGAAGACTGCCAACTTTTCCAAGAAATTGAGAACTGAAAATCATATAGGAGCTCGAAAGTTCAAGCCTGTGGTTACCTGCTCTGTTCTAACGTCAAATGTCGACAAAGAGACCATGGTAAGTACATGACAATCATGATCTGGCCTAGTATTAGATTCTGAATCATTGTTGTTTGTTTGGAACTTAATGCACTGGCTTGTGGTTTCAGACATTTGATGCACAGTTTGAGAGTCCAAGATCAGACCCCAAAAATGTTGTTTCAATTATTTTGGGTGGTGGCGCTGGCACCAGACTTTTTCCTCTTACGGGTAGAAGAGCCAAGCCTGCGGTAAGATGTCAACGAAGATGGCTTCCGTGATTGAATTTTAGCTTCTCTCTTCTTTTTTTTTTTTTGGGGGGGCAATTGGAATAGTATTCAAACCTAAAAGGCTGTTTTGGCCAGTTATAGAAGGTAACACTTTATGCTGCATGGAGGCAATCATTGTAATTGGTGTGTATAAGTTAATTGACCATGCTGCAAAAATGTGAATGGAATCATCTTTTGATTTTATTTTATCTTTTTGCAGGTTCCAATTGGAGGGTGTTACAGGCTGATTGATATACCTATGAGCAACTGCATTAATAGTGGTATAAAGAAGATTTTCATTCTCACACAGTTCAACTCTTTCTCACTCAATAGACACCTAGCTCGCACCTATAATTTTGGAAATGGGGTTAATTTTGGAGATGGGTTTGTCGAGGTGAGAAGGATTTGATGAAGTTTAACTCTTTCATGTATGACAAGAAGTTATTGAAATCCTAACTGAATTGCTTTTGCCTGAGGAGCAGGTCTTGGCTGCCACTCAAACACCAGGAGAAGCAGGAAAGAAGTGGTTCCAAGGAACGGCCGATGCTGTGAGGCAATTTGTTTGGGTTTTTGAGGTTAGAAATCAGATTAGTGCCTTCATTTTTAGGGTATTTTGTGTTGTCAATTATTTGAGTAAATGGGTTTTATTCTTGATCCATTCAGGATGCAAAAAACAAGGATGTGGAACATGTATTGATATTGTCTGGAGATCATCTTTACCGGATGGACTATATGGATTTTATTCAGGTACCTTTTAAACGTCTGCATTGCATTGCTGCTAATATCTTTCTGTTCCGGATTGCTGGAGTTTGACTTGTACTCGGTTGCTGATGCATTCTTCACTTGCAGAAGCACATCGATACAAATGCAGACATCACAGTTTCATGTGTACCCATGGATGATAGGTATGACTATGACATTGATAATATTTTTCGGGATACATTGTTTCTTGATGAATATGGTGCTTTTGGTTATTTTTCCATTTCAAAGCAAACTTCAGCTTGATTTATGCGCTGATCTGTGGACTGTGGTCTAGATTTCTAGTTTCTGTCATTCAAAACATTCATTGTAGGCATAAGCTAAAATATAAAAACTTGTGTTTCTCAGTTGAAATTCACCAAATATTACTTATTTTGCAGCCGTGCTTCAGATTATGGACTGATGAAGATTGATGACAAGGGACGTATCATCCAGTTTGCTGAGAAACCTAAGGGCTCTGACCTGAAAGCTATGGTAGTTGGCTTCCTTATCTCCTCTTTCATTCTTCAGCTCCATAGTTTTGTTTCTCACTTCAGATTCTTCTTACCTGATGCACAACCTTGTCTAGGTTGATACATATATATTTCCTTACTAGCTTGCTTGCTGATTTTTTCACAATGATGCAGCAAGTTGATACAACTGTTCTGGGACTATCTAGGCAAGAAGCCATAAAATTTCCTTACATTGCTTCAATGGGTGTTTACGTGTTCAGAACTGATGTTCTGTTGAAGCTTCTGAGATCGAGCTATCCCTCCTGCAATGACTTTGGATCTGAAATTATTCCATCTGCAGTGAAGGACCACAATGTTCAGGTGAGATTTATCTTTTGGAACATGGACTCTTCTAATTGTTCTGCTTTGTCCTGTATCATGTATCTATAGAAATTAGTTGAACTTTCAGTTACTGATCTTACTTATTTTTTGATTAGGCATACTTGTTCAACGATTATTGGGAAGATATCGGAACAGTAAAATCCTTTTTTGATGCCAATTTGGCTCTAACCGAACAGGTCCGTTGTTTCGCCACTAAAACCTTTAATTGAAGTTGGTATACACAATTCTCTGGTAAAACTATTGACCGAGGCAAATTCTTTATTAAATCTTGTTTTGAGATGAAGAAAATTGTTCAGCCTTACAAGGGGTCACTCTAAAAATTGAAATTTGTGTCCTATTGTTGAACAGAATGATTGTCATATATGATTCTGCAAACTGATAAGATACCTTTTCTGCAGCCACCGAAGTTCGAATTTTATGATCCGAAGACACCGTTCTACACATCTCCTAGATTTTTGCCCCCAACTAAAGTTGACAACTGCAGGGTACGATTATTTGGTTTGACAAACTGGCAATTACCAACTTGATTGTTGCATCTCTTGACCCATTTATTTGCTGCAGGTTGTGGATGCCATAGTCTCACATGGTTGCTTCCTAAGGGAATGTAGTGTGGAACACTCCATAGTCGGTGTTCGATCACGTTTAGAGAAGGGTGTCGAGCTTCTGGTTAGCCATCCTCTAGCTTTATTGATTCCTCTCCTCTTCCCTTACATCCAACGAAAGAATAGAAGCTACTGCCCAAAGCTGAGAACAAAATGAATAAGATAAATCAGAAATACTACTACTAGATGTAGAGGCTTTCTCATACAAATGCTCTAGATCTTAACTGCATCTAGATTTTAGTACAGAAGCCAACAATAAATCTTTAGACTACCTTGAATGAATTTCAGTGCCTAACAATATTTTCTTTGCAGGATACTATGATGATGGGGGCCGACTATTATCAAACCGAAGCGGAAATCGCTTCATTGCTTGCCCAAGGAAAGGTTCCAATTGGTGTTGGACAAAATACTAAAATCAGGTGAGCAAGTGGTAGGTTCAGTCATTTAATTTCGTTATGAAATACTCACAAACCATTTGCTGATCCCGAATCATTTTCTTCAAGGAACTGTATTATTGACAAGAACGCCAAGATTGGACGAGATGTCATCATTAGAAATGCGGATGTAAGTATGAGTTTCTGTGTTTAAAGTAAAGATTACACCACCACATTCTTTAGGGAATGTCAACACCAGTTGAAACCGTGCTTTTCTCTTTTTCTTTTCGATGTTGTGCATGTCTCTGCTGAACTAGTTTTTCGTTTTTCTCAGGGCGTTCAAGAAGCAGAAAGGCCAAGTGAAGGAATTTACATCAGGTCAGGGATTACAGTCATTCAGAAGAATGCTACAATCAAAGACGAGACCGTGATTTAAGTTTCGGGTTAGTGGTGGAAGCCGAGTAGTAGTTGGCATACGTCCTTTTATCCCTGATTCCCTTCTGATTGCTTGGCAATAATCAATGCTTGTATATTAGAAACTAAAAGATGCCTTTAAAAGAACCAGAGCTTAGGATTAAGAGGCAGTAATGTAACTTTAGAATGTTTCTACGCCAATCAATTGATTTATCTCCTTTTATATCTGTGATTTGATATAGTTTTTGCAAACGAGCTCTTGACTCCAAGGTAACTGATCAACGTTACAATTAGACAAAGTAAGTTCGGAATCGGTTTCAGGTTGAGAACTGTATTAGAAGTGACTTTCACCCAACAGACAAAGTGAAATCCTAAATTTTATTGTTTGATATGGCCAATGTTTATGAAAACATCGCATATTAAACTACACTATTGAGAAATCTATTGAAAATTTTTAATGCTTCACAATGGTACTATTGTTCCTAGCCAACCACTGAGCCTTTCTGAAATCTCTTGCTCTGTGCAATTTCTTCATATTTCTTAGCCTTGAAAACATCTTCCGAATCCGATTGAGCTTCTGAGACTGAACGGTGATCAGGTTAGCTGTTGAGGGGTTTTCAGAGAAGACAACCTCATAGCCATCTCGAAATGAGTCCATTCCTTGAGTAAACAGTTGCCAGAAAATGCCACCTGCAGCTGCTCCACCACCTCTAGCAGAAGAGTAAACTGCTGAGTAAATGGTGTCGAACAACTGATCCCTTTGATTGTAACTGCCAGTTCTTGATGATTTTCCAAACTCTGTGAAGAGAACTGGCTTGTGAAGTATGTTCTGAGCATCTTGGATGTGAATTGCCACCCAATTCTTCAGGAATGACTGCAACCTCTCTTCGTTCGAATCTGTCAGCCTGTTCATGAACAAGAGAAACTCAATTCTCAGTTAGGGGAACACTAGCAACTGAATAGGATTCTGATCTTTTAGCAGGAGATTGCTTACCATTGGTCAGGATATGAATGGACTGTGGCAAAGTCGATTCCAGGAATCTGGTTGTTGGCGATGAAGTCTGTTCCTGTTTGGGAGTTGGGATTATACTGTTGGTTTAGTGACGATGATTGTCCATAAAACCCTTCTAACCCTGCTTCCAATAAATGGTTTCCATCTATGGACTTCACGTATGAAGCCATCTCCGTAATCCAAGCCTGTCATGTTAAAAAAAACACGTAAAGCTTATGTGTCAACATCAATCAGAAAGCAGTAATGAAAATAAGTTGAAGAAGTCCTGACAAGATTGCGATGAATCAAATCCAAAAGATTGTAACTTGACCAAATGGGGGTGTTTTGAAGACCTGGAGATACGTATCAAACCTGAATGGTCCTTCCTGATGGATCGGAGGTACACCTGGGTTCATTGATAAGCTCCCAAGCCATGATTGTTGGATCATCTTTATAAGCAACTCCGGTGATACTGTTCCGCCTTGTCAGGATAGTCTATGACAAAAGCATCAAACTTTTAATCCAAAGCGGAAACTTTAACTATGTCCATTCTTTCTCTGATTGAAATTATGATCAGAGAAATTGTTACAAGTTCAACGGGAGAATAACTCCAAAAGTTAGTTTAAAAGGTGAGAGAGCTCATAAGTTTCGTATCAGTCTTTTTTATTACCGATGTAGGATAATTAGACCGTAACATCTCACCACCCTTCGCAACCCAGGCACTAGCTAGCTAGCTGTGCACTAGACTATTTCGAGCCCCGAGCAAACACTGCTATACCCACGTCACCACCTGTAGGCATAGCATGAGGACTTGAAGGAGTGGTATTAGCTCTAATACTAATTAGTAGAGATTTTATGGGAGAACTAACCTCAAAAGCTAACTTGGAGGGTGAGCGAGTCTATAAACCTATAAACTCTACATCAGTCTTTTTTACATCGATATGGGACAATTAGATCGTATCAGAAATGTTACGTTCACTCCGTTAAAAGAAAATAGGGAACGAACAGAAGAGATATGAATGTCTTTGAGGGAGAGAATTGAGTCACCTTGATGTGATTCTTGTAATAGCCTTTGACTACAGAGTTGGTAAAGAAATCATCATCAGATGAAACAGATTGCCCTTGATTTCTCGCCCAGTTCACGTACTGTCTTCTTCCTCCAAAGTTCTCATAGTTGTTCACCAAACTCAAAACTAGCTTAATCCCATATTTCTTTGCTTCAGATATTACAAAATCCAATCCCTTTAAACGAAGAAAAAAATGAACAACATTTAGAAAAAGCAAGAAACCAGATCATAAGGAAACAGAGGAAAATAGAAACACAAAATGATCACTTAAAATAACCTGGAAAGTTTGCTCATTGTAGGAGCCAGGTGATGACTGAAGAGCTCTGTCTTGACCATCATTGAAAGCCCAAGTTCTTGATAGGGTAAGGCCATGAGCGCTAGCTTCCTCCAAGACCGATGAAACTTTGTTTCTCTGAGAATGGTCAGTTGCCAAATACATGAGCCAGTAGGCATTGAACCCATTTGCATAAAATGGACTCCCATTCAACATAAGGTGCACTCCTTTGACTGTTATGAACCCTTCATCAGCTTTCACTTGACAAAAAATCCCCTGTTCTTGAATGAGGAGAATCAGGAAGATAAACAGTCCCAGATGTTTCATTTCTCTCATTCTTCTTCTTCCTCCCCTTATCTCAAAGAACTTGAAAAATGCAGAATCACTCAATGCAGGTTTCTTCTTATAGACCGATAGTAAGCGTCAGGAAATGGATTATGGTTACCTATTACTCTGCTTCAATGAATGGTCCTTTAAGTCAGTGCAGAGACCAGAAATGTCATTTTTTCTCTCTGTTTTCTGCAGTGATAATCATAATTGAGCTAACAGTGTTCTAACAATATATTTTAGATAATGATGACGGTCTGTTGCTTGTTAGATATGAGAAAGTGACTTACTTTTTGTTTCAATGCCCCGACTTCAGAGCCATAGGATTACAGAGAAATAGAGGATCTTTATGCAGAAAAGAACATTTATGTTGATGACACATTTGCTTAAATAAGCAGATTGGATTTTTTGGATGATCATTAAGTAAATTATCGATTATATATAATAAATTACTAGACTTTGAGTTGGATTTAGAAATTTTTTTAAACAAAAATTTGAACTTCAGATTAAGATCATACTGCAGCATCGTGTTCAATCTAATGCCTAAAAATTTTAGAAAACATAATATTATTTTTAAAATTTTAAATGAAAAAAATTGAGTTAGACCTAAACTCGAGCTCAAACCGTATTCTTTGAATTTAATCGATTGTTAGACAAAACTCAAGTCTGGGTATAAGTCGGAATCTAACTCAGCGCAACTCATTGCTATCCAACCTGGGGATGGAAGGCTAGGATAGGAGCTCAGTGTGACCTTGTAAACCAAACCTTCCACCTTTCTCGGAAATTAAAGGATCATCAAACGGATGGTGATAGAGTACGAGGATGTTGTGGTCATACACTCTTTCGTACCAAATAATTTCTCATCGTTCTTTTAGGCACGTTAAAACTTCTGTTTTAAATTGTAGAACATAATAGGAACAGTATAACTGGAATATGAGACCTGATCCCCTTTTAGGATCTAACTTGTTAAGAAAATCTTAAGGAGTTGGAGCAAACCAAATTTTCTGTACCGTTTTTCCAATCCCATACCTATTCTCAATAGCCCCGTCCACAAACTTTGCTATAAATAAATGAGTTTTCTGGATGACATTGGTTGACACTAGTTTGGAACTGGCCAAATAATACAAAAGTTTTCTTTCTGGTTAGAACACTCTGTTCTCGTTAAGTTATTACAACTATGTTCTATTCAATCTGATCCACATATTTGTGTGTAAATGTGTTGATAAGATTTAATGAAACAGAGTTAGAACTGATTAACTGAAACAAAAGAGTTAATCCCAATGTTAAAGATCAAAAGTAATTTTTAGTCAATATTTAACAATTATGTTTAAATTATATTAATATTTAATTAATCTCAATTATTTAAGAATTATTATAAATCATAAAGACGGTGAAAGGATAAAAAACATAAAATCATTGATAGGTGGGCCCATCATCCTTGGATTTTCCTTGGATCTCTTGATGTCACTTTAGGACCATGTTACGTCATGTTTCAGACAAACAAGTGACATTTTCTTACAAGCAATCCACTCCAAGTCACACTACCTCTCTGTGAATTTTTTAGTTTAGTTTAATAATATTTATTATTAAAATTTAATTAATCAATTTAGTTTTTATAAATTAAAATAAAATAATTAATTTTTATTTAACAAATTTTAAATTAAAAATTAAAAATTTTATCTATACAAAATTCGGGTATCAGCTTTTTTATATTATTATTGTCATAATTTATTTTAACCAAAGCATATCATTTACTCGGAATCCGTTCTAACGGATAATAACTTCCCTGGCTAGTGGCTACGGTGAGCATGCCAATGAAGATTCCAAGTCTCACCGTCCAATGGTTGCTAAATGAATCCCAATGCACCGACCGCGGATAGGTTAGATTCTGTGCTAGGACGACGATGTTTTTTTTTTTTTCCAATGCACTTTCAATTTAGACAGACCGTATACGTAATCAAACGTCACCGTTTTTCCAATGCACTTTCAATTTAGGCCGACCGTGTACGTAATCAAACGTCACCGTTTTACGCCTCCCATAATGCCAACCCATGTGCAACCATCAACTGTCGAAATTAATAAGCAGTGACAACTATCCAATGGGTATCATGGCTTTTACCGGTGATTGGCGCAAGAGGTCGGTGCATCATTCCCTATGTGTCCCGTGGCATTCGAAAGTGCTCGTGCTCGTGTTCGTTGACCAGTGACATCTAAGCTTTTATACGGACCCTTTTGCCTCGTTTTGGCCCCTCAGAAGATGGGATGGTTCGTGTTTGAGTAAGACATCCCCGATGTTTTGGCCGGATCGGATTTACTGTTTTAATTTACCAGTTTCACTCTTTATTGTCGTCATCGCACCTAATTTAAAATTTCGCAATAAAGTAAAGTTTGGAGAGGTCTAATAATACGTAACTTTACTCCTATAAAATAGAGAGGTTATTTTCGGTAGATTCACATGTAAATGTGACAATAAAAAAATAATGCAAGTTAAAGAAGTAGATATGTAAAACTGATATGCTAAAAAAATATGTAAATAAAATTAAAAAATTGAATAAATAAATAGAATAAAAAAGAATAAAAGAAAAGGTTGATGTATCAAGTTATTAAAAAAAACTAATGGACTTGCGTTATACTGATAAAGGCGTAAGATTAGTAAGTGAAGTATCACAAAAATTAGATAAGCGAAAAATAAAAGTATACTTGATGAATGTTTTCCTATTTAAAGGCCAAAAAGATTTAGCTCATCCTCCCCTTGTGGAAAATCTGGGAAAATGCTGACTTTCATATTTCAGTAAAATGAAAACTCTTCGAATAAGTCTTGATAGAAATTTGTCATTATTTTTATGGACTAGCATAATAAACATAATTTTATACAAACTCCGATTAATTTGATGCCGAGATAATTGGGCTTGTTAATTCTCTCTTTAACGTGTCATTGGGCCTGTATTCATGGACTTGCTATGATTGGTAAGCTTGGCCCATATTTTGTAGTGCACAGGAGGTCCTACTGTTAGCCAACTTTAAATACAGTCGCCCCATTGAGAACTGTACAAGTTTTTTTGAAATCAGGTTTGGAATAACAGTAGTAAATCCTCTGCGTCTCTATCACATCACTTCACAGAAAACAACAATGGATTCAATTGTTCCACAATTTCCAGATATTTATCCATACTATTATTGAATATAGCATGTTGCAATCTTAGGGTTAATTAATTGTGTTGATTAATCATGAAATGAATCTGTAATTTCGTATTAAATTTCCTTCAATTGGTATTAGGGTCAATTAACCCTAATTGTGACTGCTAATTTTGGTAATTTCAAGATATTAATTTTTCATGGAATATCGTTTTCGGTTTTGTTAATTATTTTTGTGAAATCGTTTTTTTTGTTGTTGATTTGTTCGGTTTGGTGTCAAAGCATATGTTAGGTTTGTTAAATTTGCTTTTGTCTTGTGTAAACCTCAAGAACTTGAAGAACCGAACCATAACCGTTTCTTTTTGAATTTTTCCGATCCTTTTCAATAGCTTTTTTCATGAAATTGATTGAGGGCTTTGATAGATCGTTAAATTCTGAATCTAATGACACCAAATTTGTTGAAAACGGATCAAAATTGAGAAAGATATAAACTTTTATCCGAACCGGATCTCGAACCAGATCGGGCTACCCGGATACCAGTCAGCTGGGCGAGGAAGATGCAGCCCGACTCGGCTGATCGTTCCCCACGTGCGGCGGTGGCGCATGGAGGTGCTTGCGTCCATCTTCGGTGGTGTTTTTTCCCCAAAATTTTTCCTATTTGCTCCACTTGCCCAGTTCTATTTTATGTTATTTTTCCTGGAATTTTTTGAATGCTAGAGTTTTTATTTTTATTTTTCCCGAATTTTAAAATTATTAAAAATATAATGTACTCTCTGAATTTTTTCTTGAAAATTTTTACACTTATTCCTAGTATTATTTGGGCTTGTGGGGTCTTGTATACTCTCAGTGTTATGTAGTTATGCATCAAAGTTAATTTTGGATGTAATTTATGCATATAATGTTATATTATATGATTACTATGATTAATTTTGTAATTATGGTGCTAACTGAATATATGGGAACAATCTTGGGGAATGTCATTGGACTATTGTCATTCACTTTGTGTAATTGTGATCTCGCCTATCGTGAGACCAATTATTACAAATTGTTGTTGTGATGTTGTTATTGGGCATACATTAGATACTATGTTAATGATGCACTTACCCTATCGGTTTGTCTTTATCAATG
>JANIIA010000002.1:1629720-1677456 GCA_027478495.1 Erythroxylum alaternifolium
CAATTAATAGTTTATTAAATCAATGAGCTTTTTAGTCATTTTATCTCTTTTCAGCAACCGCAACTACACTTGTCAAACACCTATTTTCACGTTTCATCAGTTATCAAAACAACAATCCTAAGCACATAGTATTTATTGAAAATAAGTACTTATCATTTCAGCAGGTTATCAATCGCCACCACTCCTCCAAACTAAGCTTTAGATGATTAGAATTTTATTTTAAGAATTGTTATAAAAATTTTACACATACGTCTTTTGTGAGTATTGATAGAGCCGTTATAGAATTTATAGGAGTGGCCCGACCTTGCCCGACCCTTGGTTGGATGGTCAAAAAATTTACAAAATGACTTCGTTTTGTAAATTTGGACCTAATTATTTGACCTGTAACCTAATCAACTGAGATCAAAATCAGATCAGATCGAGCCAAAATTGACATCCTTAAATATATCCTAAACATTTCTAATAATGAATCACAAGGTTTAATTTATCTTATCTCTTTTCTTTTTTTTTTGAAAATTTTATTAATAATTTATTTCTAAGAAAACATATAAATAACAATATTTATTTTAAAAATATATATAATAATAATAACAATACCTAATAAAGGCTTGGTTTGGGGGAGCAGTGGCAGTTGATAACATGCTGAAATCAACCTGTTGAAATGATAAGTACTTATATATGTTTGGAATTGCTGTTTTGGTAACTGATAAAACGTGAAAATAGGTATTTGGCAAATGCGGTTGCGGTTGCTGAAAAGAGATAAAATGACAAAAAAGTCTATTGATTTAATAAATTATTAATTGTTGTATAAATAATTAAAATATATTATCAGGCATATAAAATTAAAATTATAAATAATAAAATATTAAATTAAAATAAGAAAATATAAAAAAATAAATTTAGTAAATAAATATTTCAAAAAATACATTATTAGTCATATAAATTCAAATTATAAATATTAAATTAAAATAAGAAAATATAAATAAAATAAAATGAATTTAGTAAATAAAATATTTCACTTTACTTAAATATTATTGGCAAAAACTTTTTTCTATTAATTAAGTAAGGATATAATAGAAAATACTAAAATATCATGAGGTTATTATTGGAAGTTAAAATTTTTACCGTATAAGCAGTTTCTTACAGCAGCCTCTTTTTTACTTATCTATTTTTGCTGTGGCACCGCAGTTTTCTCCAACCTGCATTTGTCGGCCACAAATCCAAACTTGTGACTGAATTTAAAAATTGTGATAAATAAGTACTTATTCTCACTACACTGCAGATTCAAACGCAGCCAAAATTTAGCCAAAAACGAGATTTGAAGATGTCCAATAATGTACGAGTGCATCCTTGTTTGATAAGAGCCACAAGCAGTCCAGAACCGAGAAGGCCTGCAATATATTTATTTTGTGGCCCAGTGTCGATAAAACGACGACGTTGAAGCAGTGACGAGGGGCATTTAAGTCAAAGCAAATTCCCCCACAACAGTCAAGTACAAAGTGGAACTTAGTTTAGTTCACTGGATCACTGGCTCCAACACTGAAACTTCTCAGAACGACGACAATGGCGGCGATTTCGTTCCATTCCACTTCGCTTCCGTCCAAGAACTACTCTCGGACCTCTTCGTCCTCTTCTTTCTCTGCCAACCTTTCTTTCCATTCTGTACGGTTTCTGTCTCCGCCGTCAAAGACCCTTTTTAACGGAACAATCTCATGTCATGCCTCCTCCACCGCCTATTCTCCGTCAGCTTCAGTTAATGGAGACTGTACGTGTCTCGTTCTTTCCATTTGGTATGGTATTTTTATTGGGAATTTTGGAAAGTTTCTAATTTTTCGGTTTTTTTTTTTGGGTAGCAAAAGGAAAGTTAAAAGATTTTCTGCATATTGATGATTTTGACAAAGCTACGATACTCAAGATATTGGATCGAGCTGCGGAGGTCAAAGCAGCATTGAAATCTGGGGATAGGAGTTTCCTTCCATTTAAAGGGAAAACAATGGCTATGATTTTCGCGAAGCCATCAATGAGAACAAGGGTTTCATTTGAGACTGGGTTTTACTTGCTTGGAGGTCATGCTTTGTACTTGGGACCTGATGATATTCAGATGGGTAAACGAGAGGAAACTCGTGATGTCGCTCGTGTTCTGTCTCGCTATAATGATATTATTATGGCGCGTGTTTTTTCTCATCAGGTATGCTGGTGAGTTAATTAATTTTCCGTTCTTTTTGTATCTGAGTTGGGTTTGTTCATGCAAGTTTGGAACCATAACTGCCTGAAATTTGTTAGAAGTTTCCATTTTTAACGGGAAATGATTGTTTCGCATTTGGCCATCAGCTCATAAAGTTAAGCTGTTTCTTCTAACAGGATATTCGTGACCTGGCAAAATATGCTTCTGTGCCTGTTATTAATGGCCTGACAGACTATAATCATCCTTGCCAAATAATGGCTGATGCCCTAACAATAATCGAACATGTTGGTCAATTGGAGGGCACCAAGGTTTGTTGACCATGTTCCTTGCTTCCTTCTTATCTATGCATGTCAATAATCTAACTTTAGAATTCAACTTAACCTAATTTTATACTTGTATCTACTTCAGGTTGTATATATAGGGGATGGCAATAACATCGTACACTCTTGGTTGATGCTGGCCTCTGTTGTTCCTTTCCACTTTGTTTGTGCCTGTCCTAAAGGGTTTGAACCAAATGCCGAAACTGTCGAGAAAGCACGGCAGGCTGGCATTGGCAAGATAGAGATTACAAATGATCCGAAAGAAGCTGTTAGAAATGCTGATGTTGTGTACTCTGATGTGTGGGCCAGCATGGGGCAAAAGGAACAAGCTGCATATCGTCGTCAAGTATTTCAGGGCTTTCAGGTATGAATTTCATCTTTCGATAAAGTATTGTTTGCTATTATGTGGAACTCTGTGAGCTCTTCTGTATTTTGCTATTAAGTTTGCTGATGGTCGTTTCAATCAATTAGAGAGTAGACTTACTGACTAGTTTCATGTTGAAGGAAAATCTTAATGTTCTTGGGACTGATTCAAGTTTTTGAGTTGTGTTACCTATAAAATTTGAGTCGGCCATGGTTTTTTAAGTTAAGGAGATGATATACCATTCAAAATGTTAACTAATAGCTTTGATATATGGAGTTCAAGATCTTCCTGTGATATAACATAATGTACCACATTGTTAATCTGGAGTTGACTTGCTTAGCACTAGCCAACTGTGAACGCCACTCACCCCAATTGGGTCTCTCCCTTCACGGCTTCACCTTTAATGGTTGGCGAGTCAAAATCTTTATGTTCTGTAAACATTTGTTGAAAATTGGAAGCTTCCACCTACAATGTTTTACTTTATAACTGAAATTGAGGCTTCCTTGTAAGGCAGTGCCAAAACCTGACTAATCTTGGAGTACTTGTCACCGTTTTGCAATTTCCTTCACATTTTTGTATGTTCATGTTAACGAGTTAAGATCAAAAAGATTTTTTTTGTTTCAAAATTTTGCACTGTTCATCTCCATGTGAACCAGGGTTGTACTATCAAATTTAATGGTTCGCAATTGCAGGTGAACCAAGAGCTTATGACGTTGGCAGGCCCAAAAGCGTACTTCATGCATTGTTTACCTGCAGAAAGGGGCGTGGAGGTGACTGATGAGGTCATTGAAGCTCCAAATTCTATTGTCTTCCCACAAGCTGAGAACCGCATGCATGCACAGAATGCTATAATGCTTCACTTACTTGGTGGTTAATCTAACCTCTGTATCTCGCTTCCAGTTAGAACACATTATTATAGTATGTTTGTAGCCTTCTGGTTTCCTTTCACAGGTTGCAAGAATGTTGGTCATCTGGCTAATTATTCTTATGAACTTGGTTTTTACTTGTTTGATTAAGTTAAGCAATCGAGTGTTCACAGTTTCCCATTTGCGCAGTGTATTCCCGTTAGTATGAGTATGCATGGATGCTTCATTTGCAAATCTGTTATCATCGATCTGTTTCTGCTCTCAGCTAACAAGAGGGCACATCTGTTTAGTAATAATGACAGATTCCTTCCAAGAGCATGAAAGAATAAGCAAAAGAATGTCTACAACAATCTAGTATTTTGTGCGAATTGGAACTGGTACTATCGTTCTTCCATGCTGAGTTTGTTCCATGCCTCCTGAGATGAAAGTGAATGGACTATGGGTCAGTGATACTGTTCCATATTATAAGGATGTTAGGTGCCATGAAAACCAGCTCTAGTTCTTTATTAGAAAGTTTGTGATATGGAACTTTAAAGTGGGCTTGGTCATGGGTCAGGTATAAGATAAACAAGACATGTAGCTCACCTTCAATAGATCAAAAACTTTCTCACAGGTATATTTCTGCTGTATGCTTGCACCTCTTTGCTGCAATTTGTCAGGATGGACACACAGGGTGGCTTTCCGGTAAGCTTTTTTAACGGCAGCAGTTGATACAATATCTGTCAAAGGAATTGGCTGCCAGCCACTGTCAGGGCCAAGGATCTGCAAGTACAGGGAAACAACAAGTAGGCTTGACAATAAGCTGGGCCGGGTCGGTCTGAAATTTTATGAGCTCTAACACCATCTCAAAATCCGGTCAAAATACAAAAATAATGAAGGCTTTAGCGTGCTAGGGACTAAATCTCCCTAGGAAGAATGAGAAATTGTGGACCACCAGAAGTCTACAAAGTAGTGTCGCCATTTGAACAGAAGTGTGTCAATTTCTCCATCACAGAGACTCTCATTATGTTAAGCTATTCTAAGAAAAAGCAGCAAGCATTATCTCAGTTATGAAACTTTATAAGAAGCTTACGTACATAATGTAGTGTCGAAAGCAGGGCACGCAAGTTCCGCTCCTTCCCATTTGACCATCTCTTCACTTCAGCATCTAGGATATCTGCTACTCTCTGTCAATATACATCCAAAGTTTTGAAGGTGAGAACAAAGAATTAACTTACAGTATCTGCAAGATTTCAAAATCATTCAAAGAATCAATTACATTTCTCTCTGCTTGCTCTTTCTGAGCAAGGAGGTCACGCATGTTCTTCTCTGCAAGAGCTTTTGCCTGCAGAAAATATTGTGTTCGTTAGAAACTCAGTAGAACTTAGATGTCTATCAAACTTTTTTAAGAAGAGGGCATACTGCACGCTCTGCCGTTCGTTGATTATTTTCTAACGTAGCTTTACAGCCTTGAGCTAACTCATTGTTTGCTACTCTACTTGGGTATCTTGAACTGCTGGAAGGACCCTGAGCCTGAGCTTTGTTATGTTGATCCTGAAGGAAACACTTAATTTTCAATAATTCTGCATTTCAAATTCTGTACTTATAGACGGGAATTACCAGTTGGAAGAATATGACAAACACTCACTTTTGATTTTGTTCCATCATCTCTGGAGGCACTTGGAAACTTATCAGTTGAAGATATATCAGACTTATTTCTTGCCTTCTCTGATATTGCTTTTTCTAGTGCACGCACCCTAGCCTCTGCGGTTGCTCGCTCAACTGCAGCACGTTCAGCTCTCAATTTGGCTTCCATGGAAGCTTTCTCTGCCGCTGACTTATGACTAGATTGTGTAGAAGCCTTTTCTGACCTCAATTTAGCTTCCATAGAAGCTTTCTCTGCTGCTGACTTATGACTAGATTGTGTAGAAGCCTTTTCTGACCACTCCCGCACCTCGGATGCCACCTTCTTCTGAGCTTCTGTAGCAACTTTCTTCTCAGCGGCAGCCCTTTCTGCCCTTTCTCTGGCTTCAGCAAAAGCCCTTTCACGAGCTTCTCTGATGGCTCTTTCAACAGCTATTCTCTCTTTCTCTTTCTCTTTCTCTTTCTCTAAATTCCTATCTTTTGCTTCCTTTCTCTTAGGAGCTTTATTTTCCATCACCACTTCTTGTTTATCTTCAGCTTTCTTCTCCTCCCTTGTCAGCAGTTGGTGATGATTCTCCTGAGATATCTCTATAGTGGTTGCTTTCAGTTCAAACATACAGGGTTTCTGACTAGTTTCCACACCTATCCGAGTACTGACTTGTCTTTCATCAAGAGAAGTGTCAAAGTATCCATCATTCTTTTCATTATTGGAAGCAATTTCAGACTTCTTGACATCATCGTGAGTTTCTTCCAGTTCAAAAGGCGATTCTTGAGCACATTTTTCAGTACCACAAACCATCTCAGGCACCATATTATTACCTAAACATCCTTCACTTTGAGTAGGCATAAAGTTCTCACTTTCTTCACTATTGCTGCCAATATCAGATCCACCAGAATCAGCATAATTTTCGTCCCATGCACAGGGCATCTTTCTTAGACTGCATATTTCCATATAGTCTATTACATGATCTTCATTTTGTTTCTGCTCAGGGTTCAATTGAATATGATCTAAAAGTTCACCGCTTTTGCTAACCAAAACAGCCTCAGCAGTATCCACATGTTCATTGATCCCAAGAAGGCTAGTAAAAACATGAGCTTGGCCGATACACTCGTTACGCTCTTTTTCTTCCATTTGATCTTCCTGATCAACTTCAAGTGGCTCTTTTTCAGATCTGCCGTTTTCCTTCTCATTTTCTTCCATGGTCAGTAACACTGCAGTTACCTCCAGTTCCTCAGAATTTTGTTCATGTCCATTGGTTTCATGCGTCCTGCCTATGTCGTCATTTTCATCCTGATTGTTCTCATCAGCAGCTTCAAAATTGTTCCCAGGGTATCCAAAAGCCTGTTGAGTTGCTCTGAAGTTCATTTCATCTTCTTTGCTGTGGTCTATCTCCAATTTGATCCTCTCAGTTTCTTCCTCTTCACTGAGTTTCTCTCCCCTCACCTCATTTTCATTTCCCAAAGAACTGTCCTTTTGTGACTCATTCTCTTTCGCCTCTTCCAACTGACTATCTCCATTTATCTCCCCAACCTCCCTCATGCTCTCCTCATAATATTCCTTACCTTGGATTGATCTCTCTACATCGTATTCAACTACCTTCTTTTCAGTGCCTTCACCCACTTTAGGATCATTCATTTCTTCAGTATGCCCCTTCTCATTTTCCTTTTCCCCATTAAAGTCATCTATCCTCGTAGGAACTTCATCTATTTCACCAAGTGGCTCTCCTTGATGGAATGTTTCACCTTGTTTTATCTCAATTTCTACCAAGTTTTGAGACTCCCTTGATTTCTCTGTGTCTTTGGTTTCTTCCAAATCCGGGATTTCACATGTTCTATTTTCTTCTGGTTGCTCAACCTTTTTCAGATTACCTTCACATTTAGTCTCTTCAAAGGACACTTCTAATATATCATCAACTACCTTACCTTCATCAGCAACCTTAACTTTTTCTTCATCTCCATCCTGAAGATGAGACTCTTTGATTGATTTGATAATGTTTGCAAATATATTCCATCCAAATGTCTTTTCAAACGGGTTTAGTTCCTTCTCAACCTTAACCTGTTTAGAATCCTCTTTAATTGCTGTTGTTGTCTCGTTTAGCCCCTTTGGCTTCTGAATGTTTTCTTCTGCTATCATCTTCTTGCTCCCTTCAAGTTCGTTGGCATTGGGTGTCTTGAAATTTATATTCTCTGCCTGATCCAACTCTACTTCGGTTCCCATATGTTGCTCAGACTGAGCAAGTTCTGAAAATTCTTCTGGGGCTTCTACAGCTTCTAGCTGCTCTACCCTATGATGCATTTGAGTTG
The DNA here is from genome assembly GCA_027478495.1 of Erythroxylum alaternifolium. Taxonomy (NCBI): domain Eukaryota; kingdom Viridiplantae; phylum Streptophyta; class Magnoliopsida; order Malpighiales; family Erythroxylaceae; genus Erythroxylum; species Erythroxylum alaternifolium. The sequence continues at coordinate 1,637,383 of JANIIA010000002.1, forward strand.
AATTAGACATCACATCCTCTGCTTCTGAAATAACACGTTTGGAAATGGAAGACTTTCTTTCATCCATCAACTCTGAAGTTACTTGGCTTTTTTTTAATGCATTTTGCCTTCTGAAGTCAGCAGAAGTATCCTCTTTGTGATAAATTTTTTGAGCATCTGTTTCTTCAGATTTCTTACTTTCTTCTGTCACTTTCACTGACCTGTTATTGGATTTTGAAATACTAGAACTCAGTTTCTCAACCTTTAAACCATTGTTGAACCTCCTCCTTTCCATTAATTCTTTTGCGATTTTAATTTTTGCTTGAGCCTCCTCTATTGCCTTCCGCAACGCAGCTGCCGAGGCAGCAGCAGCGGAATTTGCATCTATTTCCTCGTCAAGGAAAGGTGGTGAATGGTTACCTGCAGTTTCAGGAGCATCATTCCTGGAAACCCCAAACTTTGATCTTGTTGACCCACTGAAACTACCATGATTATTAACCAAGTTTGATGATAACCCTGAAGGTAGTGGATCTGGTGTCGTTCTCGATTGATGTATACCCAGGTCAATTTCAAATGCATCAGATGAAAAATCATGAGAAAAGGATCTATTGCGAGTAGAATTTTTCTGAAGCTTGGCATGAATAGTACTAGTGTTTTCTGCATTAGTGCCTGGTTGTGGACCAGACACAGCTTTCAAGGGAGGCCTCCCTTGCTTTAACTCCAATACCGAACGTATCGGCTTACCACCTTCATAGGTATGCAAAGGTGTGGAATCATCAACTAATCGAGTATATCCTGGAAAGGCATGGAGCTTAGCTACATGTGTGATTCCATTTGTCCCATTCATACCGTCTGGGTGGGTTTTGTTATATGAAACATTGAGATGTTTAATATCATCTTTCGAATAGAAAGATGTTTCAGATGATGGCACATTTTTCTCTCCAGAACGATTTGAATGCTCTTGTTCTGCAGGCTGGAATCTTGCTTCATCTGGAGCCCTACAAAAAGAAGAAAAAGCAGGATCTTCATTTGGTCAATTCTCAACCTTCATGAGATAGTAAATCTGATAGTTGTATGATCACTCTCATCAAATGAATGATCGAGTTCTAATAGTTTCACAGTAGATTACTAAAACCCCTTTCTTGTTTTCTTTACTTGGAAGACAGATTTTCACATTTTCAACGAAACACACGCTTTTTCACTTCTTTTTTTTCTCCTACAATTCCATCGAAAGTGAAAACATTCTTCTTGCGTGTTAGGTAACCAACAACCCACAAGTCCTAAACATTAAACCCACAGAATCAACCTAACTTTTCTCATCAAGATCTTATTTTGACCGGTAAACAGACCACAAGCTTCACGATTTTTCACTTCTCCTCTAAGCCAACTTTAAGATAACTACAATCACACAGAAAAACAAAGCTAATATTATAAACGTACCGAGCTTTCTTTGGCTTGGCAAATAATTCCTCGCAAGGCATAGCAAACTCCGGTACACCAAACCCACCAAAGATCTTGGAGTAATCAACCGTCGAGCCCCGTCTATTCACTACCCTTCCATTAAGCTCTGGAACATCGAGAATCGGAATCGAAGAAGCACCAGACCCGCCAAATATCTCTCTGTAATCCTCCACTCGAAACCCGAGCTTCGGTGCACCGTTGAAAGCAGCGGCGTCGAAGACTTGTTTCCCGTTAAATCCACCACGTCCGTTGCTTAGTTTCTTAGAGGAGATAAAGGAGGAAGCTTTCTGAAACTCCATTGAAAGATAGTGACTGAACGACCAGAGAGACACAAAGGGACACTGCAAGTGTTCACACCGTTTTCTTAAACCTCTCTCTGTCCTGTTCCTTTCTTTTACTCTCTCTCTCTACCCCTCTCTCTACATAGATCAGTTCGGCATCAGAGAGAGGGAAGAGAAAGAGAAATTGAACGAGAAAATGAGAAGAAGAAGACGTGGAAATGTGAGACAACAATGTACTGTCTCGTCTGGGTTGTAAATTATCTGTCTTAACTGTCCGTTATTGGTTTATGGCCGGTAATTTCGTTGTTCGGCGGCTTCAAATGTGCGACCGGCCGAACCGGTTAAACCGAGAGCTGGGAATCGCAGGATTTAAGATTTCTCTATTGTCGTGTACTCGTGTGATTTTCCACGTGTCAAACTGTCATGTCTTGGCACTAGGTCGGTAGGGGTATTTGGGGAAAGAAGCGACTGTATTAGGACGGGCGGTCTCGGCCCTCGGGACGAAATAGCGGTTGTCCTCTTTTCCTTTGGCCTTACATCGGTGGCATACTCGTTGTGCAATATAATATTTTAATATAATATAGAATAAAATACTATATAATAGAATAGAATAATACTTAATGATTTATTAAATAATTTAATATTAATTTAGATTCGCTTAATTGTGGGTGATCTTGTTTTCTAGGATGAGACAATACCAAAGAATTTTTAATTTTAATTTCCTAACCTTGTTATTTTCGCTAAAAATGGTAAAATGCTACATTTGAAAACTATGTTTTGTTTTAAGTAATGATTAAAAAATCTAATTGATTTAGCTAGTTCAACCGTAAAAACTTTAAACTGTCAAATTTTTCGATTCAATTTTTAAATTTTCGATTCAATTTACTTTAATATTCCTGTTGTTAAAAACCGATCAATCTTTGTAAATTAATGATTTTTTGTAAATTAAAATAAATCGATCAATTTGTATTTAATAATCTCTTTTTTTAATTAAACTTTAAAATTTTTTATAGTTAAGGACAATCTCTTTTAATCATATCTTAAATTCTTTAATTTTATTTAAAATTTTCAATTATAATTTTATTTTTCAAATTTTTATTTTTTAAATTTTAAGTCAAACTAAAATTGAAAAAGTTTGAATTTATTTTTTAGTGTGATTAAAAATATTAGATTTATTCAAATTTTACCCCAATAAAAATGTCAACTTAACTAGGAATATCAAGGGGTCAGGATCGGACAGACCAGTGGCCCTGGCTATGGTCCGATGAGGCACGGGCCGACCTGACCTATCATTTATTTTTTAAATAAAAAGTTTCCAAAACGAAGTCGTTTTGGAAGTAACGGCTGGGTCAAAGGCCAATCTTGACCCGCCAGTGGCCGGTCAATTCGACCCTTGTCCCATTCGTAGCTCGGTTAACTAGGGTCAAAAATATGTCGGGCCAACTTTGACATTTCTTTACTTAACTTATAATACTTAGGGTGTGCTTCTTTAGTGGGTATGAAAAAAGGATAATGAGTATGGAATGAAAGATTAAATTTGATAAGGGACTATAATTATAAAGTCATTATTTTGATTACCTATTTTTGGGTAATATCCCATTCCTCTCCTAATCTAGAAGAATGGGTATCATTGTTATGTAAGGGTGCACTTGTTACAATTAATTAAAATATAACTAATTAAAATATATTAATTAATTAATTACAATATAATTAATTAAAATATTGTTAATAATTAATTAACTACGATATAATTAATTAAAATATAATTCATTCATTAATTAAAATATTGTAATTAATTAATTAAAATATAATAATTAATTAATTATATAGCTACAATATAATTAATTAAAATTAATTGCAATATTTAATTAATCAACATATTTTAATTAATTAATTACAATATAATTAATTAAATTATAATTAATTAATTAATTATACTAAAATTTTATTTTTTTAATATTTTTTACAAATAAATCATTGTCAATGATAATGGTAATCGTCCATTTCTCTTAACCAATCATAATAATTGTATCTATTTTCATTACTCACTATATTTATTCTTATTCTTATTATCGTTCCCTATGCGAACCAACCGCTCTCTTAATATTTTAACAATATTGTTTGAAATTAGTAACGAATCATGTTAAATTAAGGCTTGAGTTTTTGGCGGTCGAGTTTAGACTCGAAATATTAAAAAAATGTTCGAACTTGAAAATTTTAATTTAATTGAATTTATTAGTTTTTAATTTTGAAATAAAATTTAACTGAATTAAATCTCTTAATGTAATTCTACTATTATATTAATTCAACCTTTATTTATTGCTTTTTGTAATAAGGACACACCGAAATCAAATAAAAATGTCAACTCTTCTTATAATACTTTGGTAATTCCAGCTTTCCATGTTCTAACAGTTGCAGATTCTCGCAGCGATGAAAAACATCTCGTTCGACACTCCACAGTCGAATCATTTCAAAGCTCAGGTGGGGTCCCGGACACCGATTCTTGGGACAGAACAGAAATAGTAAAACCGTGTCATCTTCTTCGTGGTCCCGATCGCCTACTGGTTCAGAGTTTTCCGACATTTATTTCTCATAATGTCTTAATGACTATGATGTAACGAGTAGGTCTTCTTGTTAAATGCGACGTTATATCATAAAACATCTTCAACTAATCATGACCATCTTTTAATTCCCTGTCCCCGTCATTTTTGTTTCAATCCAATGATTAGAGTTCTGAAACGTATCCACATTTTTAAAGGAATTTGAAGAAATGATTATGACCCACGTAAGAACTGACGTTTTCTTTTCTGGTTCATGCATGTTATGCTCTGTGCTGTAACAATGGCTGTAGGTTTTTTTTCCCCCCTCTGTTCACCGTATCTTTTGGAGGGCTGGCGAGCATTGTCTACGTCATATTTTTTTATTCTAACCGTATTTTATTAAATTTTATCCATATATTTATATAAAATTTATATAAATATGTAAATATTATTTAACAAAATAAGAATTTCATAAGTAACACAAAATATCTGATCCAGCTTTGTCCAACTTATTTGGAACATGGCTCAGTTCCTAGCTTCATGGAAGAGCGGAAGACTAGTTTTACATAGTTTGGATTTGATTCCACAGGTAAAAGGTACAAGTGAATCCACAACAGTTGACTGCTTTTTTAAACTACGTACACAAGCTTTTTACAATGACAAGTGATTAGAAATCTAATCTACTTTGGTAGGAGAAGACGACTTGGGGTTGGGGTAAATCTTAGGAGCTCTAAGACAATGATGTCGAGATCCAAAAGAGAAAGAAAGGGTGCTCCAATGCATCTGCTTTTGCCTTTTTGTTTGGCCCTTTACGTCACTTCAGTGCTTTAAGTCAGTGAGTACCAACTCAGCTAGAGTTTAAAAGCTTCCCATTTCTCTTTGATGTTTTTTTTATAAATAAAATTGGATAAATAGAAATAATATGTAAGATACATCGTTAGGAGAAACGTTCGTATCTCCCGTGAAGTGCTAAACGACGACACAAGTAGTCCTCCATAAGAAGCCAAAACGACGTCACGAGGATAAGGACGACAGCGTGCAAAAATAAAAACAACAGCATTAGAAAGAGCAATTAAGGCTAGGATCAGCAACTTCTTCTTCCAAAGTGGAGAGGAAGTTTGCGCTACAGAAGGTGAATTGATTAGATCCATGGGCAGATTAAAGGATCATATCATCCTATTCCAAATAGTATTGGAAAAAGGGTAGAGAAAGAAGAGATGATCCCTTGTTTCCAAGGCTTCTTTACATAAAGTGCAAGTTGCATCTAAATTTAGCAAGAATTGTAATCTATTCGTCGTTGCAATCATGTTTTTAACCATCAATCATAGTAGGAAAGCAATACTAGGTTGAAGAAATTTGCTCCAAATAACTGAAAATCAAGGAACATCTTGTTTTGAATTGTGAATCCATCTCTTGTAGAGTCTATCAAAAAATCTCTCAATAGGAAGTCTAAGATAATTGTGCTAGGTGTTAGGATTACGATAATAAGAAGGGTTTAGCTATTGAAATTATGAAGGAAAGTGAACCCACTCATTATGATTTATTATAATAGCAACCTTAGCCTTGTAGTCAAACCCTGAAAAGGCCATTACTGCATTGGAATAATGAGAAAGGGGAATATAACCAGTCAAGTTATTATGCCATAAGAAAGCAACCTTTCCATTCCCAACTTTACAATAAAACTCATTTGCTACTTCATCTCTTTTCTATAAAAGTTGGTTGAAGAACCAAAGGAAGCATGATTTAGGTAAAAGTGACCATAGGTTGTTCCCTTTCGGAAAATAGTTGTGAAGCCATCTCATCTACATTGACTGCATCTCTTGAAGCACTCTCCAAATTCTTTTAATCAAAAAAATATTGTTGGCTACTATTATAGAGATGATCCTTAACCTTCCTTTCTCCTTGAGTTTGCATACATTTGCCCACTTGACCTTTGGAAAACCCAAATTTTCATTTGCTTTGCCCCATAAAAAGTCTCTCATCATTTTCTCCACAGATTTAATCAATTTATTAGATAAAATAAAATATGTGCTCCAATATAAGTGAAGGGAACATAAGACAGAATCAAGAAATTGGACTATTCCTACAAATGAAAGAAATCTATTAGTTTATTTGTTGATTCTCCTTTGTATTCGTTCAATAAGAGGAAGACATTCATTGAAGGATAGCCTTTTAGTAGTAATAGGCAAACCTAGATACTATAATGGTGGAATTTTCCTATTCATGCCAATTAAAGACGAAACAGTGTCCTGGAGAGATTCCGCTATTGATGAGAGAACAAAATGGCTTTTAGAGAGAAGAGAACAAGATCATCCGCGAAACAAAGATGAGTAAAAGAAACTCTCCTACATTTGGAGTGATACTTGAATTTGGGACTATGAGAGACTCTGGTCTTGAGCAATTTGGATAGCACTTCCATACATATAATAAATAGATAAGGAGATAAAGGATCCTCCTGTTTAATGCCTCTTTTACCCTTAATAAGTCCAAAAGGAGTACCATTAATCAAGACGTAATAAGTTGTAGTGGAGACATAAGCCTTAATCCAGTTGATACAATTATCAAGGAAGTTGAAAGCCTTAAGAACTTTGAAGAGGAAAGGCCAACTAACGCAGTCGGAAACTTTATTAAAATCAATCTTAACTGCACAATTCAGGGGAGAATTCCTTCTGATATAGCCTTTTAGGAGTTCCTAAGAAAAAATAATGTTATCGCCAATGCTTTTACCCTTTATAAAAGCATTATGATTCTCACTGATAATGAGATTAAGAACTCACTTCAATCAGTGTGCCAAGATTTTAGCTATAATTTTGTAGATGAAGTTTGTATATGCAATTGGCCTGAAATCACCAAAAGTAGAGGGACTAGAGATTTTATGAATTAAGTAGAGAAAAGTTTTATTAAATTCTTTCAGCATGACCCTCTTGTCAAATAATTCATAAATAGTCTCTCTAATCATAGGTCCAATAATAAAATAGGTCTTTTGAAAAAAGAAACCATTTAGTCTATCAGGACCAAGAGCTTTCATTTCATTTATAGCATAGACAATAACATTGATGTCATCATCAGAAATAGGTTTCACCAACTCCCGAGAAGCTTTTTGAGAGATCCTGTTGGGAATAATAGCTTGAAGAGAGTCTATCAAGGAAGGAGAAGAGTCTATATTTGATCCCAAGAGACCTCTATAGAAATTGACAGCCTTCTCCAAAATACTAAGTTGGTGAGTTAAGATTCTCCCATCCGCACTAGTAATAGAACATATTTTATTGACATTTCTCCTGTTTGATAAGGAATTGAAAAAGAGCTTAGAAGCTCTATCCCCTTCCTTAATCCAACTAATCCTAGACCTTTATTGGATCAGAGAAGAATGTTCTTGAACAACTTTTAGAAAGAATTCCAACTCTAATTTTTCCTTCATAATAAGATTATAATCTCCATGGTTGAGAGAAAGTAAAGATTGGATTGCTACTGAAGAGAAAGTAAACATTGAATTGCTACTGGTCTTTCCTTAGTAACATCAATTCCTTCTTGTGTGCTTGGTGAATGTTGGGATTTCAACTTCTTCAATTCAGCTTTGATAGCTTTAAGTTTCTGACAACAGATGAATTGTCTGAAGTCAAATACTTGGGTAGATAAGTCTTTCTGAACAACATCATTGGTTCAACTTTGACAAGGTAGTTATTAAATCTAAAGGGGTAATGAGTGAAAGATTTTTGGAAAAGCTCATCAATCAAAATCAGATAGTATGATCTGAAAAGAGAGGATCCAAGAATGTAGCCTTACTATTGGCAAATTGTAAGAGCCAATCCCTTTTGAATAAAGCTTTGTATGATTTTTTTTCAAATATGCCAATCATTATATTGTTTGTTACTCCAAGTAAAGAAATACCCTTCTTGTTTAAGATCAGTAACACCTAAATGCTTTACATAAAGCTTTAAATCATCATTGTAATTCCTTATACTGTGATTTCCCTCTGCTTATGATCGATAAATAGTAAAATTGAAATCACCAGCTATAACCCAGGGGCTTGAAAAGGTATTTTAAATGTTACGTAGTGAAGACCATAGATTACTCATTTGGAAACTTGTATTAAACCTATAGATAAAAGAAGAGTGAAAAGTTAACTCCTTCCGTTATAAAGTGAACCTTTAGATGCATCATATGATCATTAGAAAACTTCTCCTTCACGTTTACAAAGCTCTCATTATAACTAATAACGATTTTGTCATAATGATGGTGATGATGATTGGAGAGAAATGTCTAACAAGGATCCAAAATATTCACCTTATTCATATTCTCATTTTTTATTTTGGTTTCAAACAAAACTACGATAAGAGGCTTAATCCTCCAGACAAAATCCCTCAAAGCACACAGCTTTTCCAGGTCTTTATTACCTTGTACATTTCATATTAGAACTATCATATAGGTAAATTTTTACCTTTGGCACCCTTTCTCCTCCCACTTCTTAGAGATTTCTTGTCAGTGACATTTTGAAAATCATCCAGTTTAGTATCACCAGTCTCTATAATTAGAGGATTATTCGAAGAATTAGTAGAAAGGATGTGACTTCTTCTTTATCTAAGGAGTTTATTAAGCATAAAGAGGGTTGTATAGAAGCTACTGATATGTGTGAATCAGCCTGTTCTTGCTTAGTTTTCTCCCTGTCAATTGGCAGATTTTCTTTAATGCTCATACAGTTGTGTTCAGCAACATTAGTCTTAGAAATACCATCACCGTTTATATCTCCTTCAGCCTTCAACTTGGGCTATAGAACGAATTCATTGGCAATCCCTTTATGAGTCGAAGCTTCCACAGGTTTGTTTGATTCTTTCGGACAGTATGTAGTGGAATCAATCCCCAAAAGTTCCTACTGGCCACCAATTTAGAATTTCCTCCCCGTAGGCTGCCACACTTTGGTAGAGTTACTAGGTTTCCAAGAGAAAGTAATAGCTATTTCCTTATCCAATTCCCCATTGTCCCCTAGACACATAACATAGAGAGTATTCGATAGGAAGGTGGATTTCTGAATCTCTATACATATTTTTGCATAACCTATTCTCTCAGTGGAAGTTGTTTGTGAGTTTATACCTAATGGTTTTCCAAGTGAGCTAGCAAGATAGCTAAGTCCCTCAATGGTCCATAGTTCTAATAGGAGATTATGGAAATTCACCCACAAAGGAAAAGTGCCCACTTTACCTCAATCCATTTCTATACCTGACTGCCATTTTTGTAGGAAGAGAGATTGCTCTCCTATATGCCAAAACCCTTGCTCAAGGATATCATTTAGCTCCTTTTCATCTGAAAATTTAAACGAGATAGTCCCATCCTCACACAATAAGACCTTCTCCTTTCCCTGCTTACTCCATCTGGATTTCGCCTATGTGTTAATCACCCAAAAAGCTGGCCTTTTGCTCCAAAAGAAACCAAGTAAAGTAGAGGACCACACCTTCGCTCCTACCTTGAGAAGTTCTATTAGAGGACTAATGATACCATCAGTCACAACATTATGAAAATGCTTAAAAGATACTTTTTAAGGTATAAAGAATAACTTGTTCTTCCATGTACCTATAAGTTGTTTCTCTTCCTTGTTTTCATTCGATTTTTGGCTTTTAACAGCACTATTAGATTTACAAAGTTCTGGAGATTTGGAGGGCAGATTCTCACAGGATAAAGCAGGAAAGTCTTCACTAAATGAAGAAGATTCCTTTATTTCTCTAGTTACCAGTAAGGCCTTGGTGAGGCCCTCCATAAGGGATGAAACCCAGTAAAAACAGAAGTAGAACAAACCTTAAGACAGTAGCAAACCAAAATGTGAGAAAAAGAAATCAAAAAAGGAAAGACCGGATAGATTAACTTTAGAACAACAAGCATTCATTATTATTATTATTAAACAAATATGTATTTTATTTTTGTTACCCATTCTTAACAATAAAAAATAATTTAAAAAATGTGAGTTACTAAGGAGAACCGTAGATCTTAGAAAAAAAGGTATTTTCTTTAATTGAATATAAAATTTCAACTTAAACTAATCTTATGAATTGATTTAAAAATAAAAAATATATTTAATGTTTCTTAAAAAAAAGGAAAAATAAGGCAAACGAATCAATTTTTATTTAATATTTTAATTTGACCATGAATTAATTCCTCTTTTATTAAGACGTAATGAATACACTCATAATTCTCTGTTTTATAATACTTTTTAATAATTTAAAAGATGATAGATAAAAAATATACTAACTTAATTGGTTATTTTTATAGGTACTAATTTAATTGGTTATTTTACTTAAACATAACTATTAATTTATTAAATAATGTATTTAAAAAATATATTTTAATTTAGCACTCTTCTATCTTTTATCAAATTTAAGTGAAAAGAAGCTACAATAAATTAAGGTTTTGAAGGTCAATGCATAAGAAAATTTAAAGTATTATAGCCCATTAAGAACTTTCTGGGCCTGGGTCTGCAAGACAGGCCCAGTATCTAACCAGGCCCGAAAGCAATCTACCCAGAACCCGATAACCCGTATCCTCTGGGTCACTTTCCTCTGACCTCTGCAACAAGCCACCGTAGAGAAAGCTTGAGCTTAAAGAGAAGACCTTGAGCTTAAAGACAGACCGATTAATTTCGTGGAGTTACTCCGGCGGAGCACAAGACGGTGACGTATTGTGAGAGAAAGATAATAAGAAGACAATGTTCAGAAACCAGTACGATACAGATGTGACCACGTGGAGCCCCGCCGGGAGGCTCTTTCAGGTGGAGTACGCCATGGAGGCCGTGAAGCAGGGCTCCGCCGCTATCGGCCTGCGATCCAAGACCCACGTGGTTCTCGCGTGCGTCAACAAGGCCAATTCCGAGCTCTCCTCACACCAGCGTAAGATCTTTAAGGTCGACGATCACATCGGCGTCGCCATCGCTGGTCTCACCGCTGATGGCCGTGTTTTGTCTCGTTATATGCGGTCCGAATGTATCAATTATAGTTATACCTACGAATCGCCGCTTCCTGTTGGTCGCCTCGTGGTTCAACTCGCTGATAAGGCTCAGGTTTCTCTACTCAAACCCTACTTTATCTTCTTTTTGTTTCTGGGATTTGAAGGGTTAGGGTTTTGCTTTGAGTAGTTACAGTTTGGGATTAAATTGGATATTTTTTAATGTTGTTTGAAGTCTGTAATTGAGGAATTAGGAAATGATGGGTTACAGAAATGGGAACTTTGATATGAATTTGGAATTCAAAATCCAAGTCGATTGCTACTCCAGGAGTTTAATGCTGTTATCTTTAATAGTTGCCTATGTTGATAATTAGAATGTAAGTTATTCAGTATTTCGGTCTGGGATTGACCATGAGGATTTTTATGAAACTAACCAGTTGAAGATGTTCTAAATTGTGTAAAGTAAAGGTCGAGTCATCTTTGGATGTAATACACTTGATTGGCAGGTGTGCACCCAACGATCATGGAAACGGCCTTATGGTGTTGGCCTGCTAGTGGCTGGCCTAGACGAATCTGGAGCTCACCTCTACTACAATTGCCCAAGTGGGAACTACTTTGAATATCAAGCCTTTGCCATAGGATCCCGCTCACAAGCAGCAAAAACATACTTGGAGCGCAGATTTGAGAACTTTGTGGACTCTTCACGGGATGATCTGATCAAGGATGCTCTCATCGCTGTCAGGGAAACCTTGCAAGGAGAAACACTGAAGAGCTCCATCTGCACAGTTGCTGTCGTGGGAGTTGGGGAGGCATTTCATATACTAGATCAAGAAACTGTACAAAAGTTGATTGATGCCTTTGAGATTGTAAAAGCAGAAGAGGGTCCAGCTGGGGATCCAGATGCTACTGCTGAGCAGGGTGATACTGCTTGTGCAGGACAGGGTGCAAGTACTGATCAGGGTCCTGCTGATCAGGGTGGTTCTGCTGATCAGGGTGTAGCTCCCATGGAGCTGTGAGAATCCAAACATATGGATCTCATCCATGTTCCTAGTTCTAGATGATGTTTTCTGCTATATGTTGGTAATTTTTAGTTGGAAAACAAAAGTCTGGTTACTCCTTTTTGCGGTATTTGTTTCAGCTCCTTAATTTAAACTTTGTCACATCAGCTGGCAAAAAAATTAAATCTTTGATTCTAGCTTCTGCCATAGTAATACATGTTTTTCCTGGTGGAATTTGTCTGATATAGTCCAGGGTTGGGAACAAGCTATACTGAATCAGCATGCATTCATTCTTGAGATTATAATACAGTGGGTGCCCTGTTAGGTTAGCGGTAAGTAAAGTGAATTTAGAATATGATTATTCGAAAAATAAATCTATAGAAAGTAAAGATATTCAAATGTTTGAATACTTATAAGAATTAAAATAAGAAAGTTGAGTAGATTCTTATTATAGTGTTTGGTATATAACAGTATTTCATAGAGTGTAATTAAGTTTTGGCTTATATTTTTAATTATATCCTTACAAATCGAATAAAAATTGAAATCGTTAAATAATGTTATTTTGTAATGTAAGTCATTATTAAATGTTAAATTTTTTTCATTCTTGATATTCTAATCATATAATATTGTTATATCATAAATATAATATTAAAAATTAATAAAAAATCTTAATTGAATACAAAGATAAATATTAAAATTCAAATCAAATATTAAAATTTTTTCTAACATTAAAAATGAAAATACAAATATTGCATTATTATTAAATTTATTATTCTTATTAATTTTATTAATTTTAATATTATTAATTTTTTACTTATTATTAATTTTATTATTAGTAAATTTTTTTCTTTTATCAATTACATTTAATAATAATAATAATAATAATTATTATTATTATTATTAAATGTAATTGATAATAATAATAATAATTATTATTATTATTATTACTACTTTTTTACTTATTATTATTCTTATTATAATTTTATTTATTTATTTGTTTATTATTATTATTAATAATAAATTTCTTATTATTATAAAAAATTATCGTATAGTTGAAAGAGAAGGAAGAGTTAAATAAGCTATGATCATGGTTAAGAGATTAAAGGTTATACCTCAACTTTTGTTATCGAATTATGAACGTCTGATAAGGATATGTTACGTTCTGAAGTTATAACATTGTCTTTTTAACTTACAGTCGCCCCAGTTGGATGTCTTCTTCAGTTCAGTTCCTATTTTTGGATTCTGAAATATTGAGGCAACTATCAACTTGAGATCAATGAATAAAAGCTCCTTATCAAGCATTAATGTCTCCATTTTCTATTTCGTGTTTATGTTGGAAGAATCATCACCATTAACTGGCTCCAAAATGGAACTGCTACTGCTAGTTCCATCTAAAAATAGAAGTACAAGAACGACACAGAGAACAATATATATATTTGAAAGTGAATAGAATCAATTCCGGATGGCAGGAACTGGGAGACCCTTGATCTGCATCTGTTTGTACATCCATCGCCAATTCTCAGGGGTCACTTCACCCCCAAGTGAACGAATCACGGACCCCCCACCACATACGCCCACCTTGCAGCATTCCTCTAATGTAAATCCCTTCACAAGTCCATACAAAAATCCACTTGCAAAGAGATCTCCTGCTCCAGTAGCATCAATTGCCTTCGCTTCCCCGATCGCAGGAACTCGAACAATCTGCCATGTTGAGTGAACACCAATGACAAGACAATACATAGACAAGCAGACATGAGAGAAGTGCAACGACGACAAATAGTACGTTCTGTGAAACAATGTTCATATCATTTTTCCGTAACCAGATGGCATGACGAACTTAATGGCAAGCATGTGTAATTTCCAATTGGGAAAGAGTGGCCAAGGTAGAAGCCTAAGTAGCTTCGCAGAAGACGTTTTGGTTGTCAGCAAGTTTGAGCCTTTCTAGCAAACAAATTCTCATATAGATACTAACCTCCTGTCCATGTTTTGCAATGCAACCATTAGGACCTAAAGTCACTACTGCCCATTTGCAGTGTGTAGCCAAGAATTCTACTGCAGCCTCAGGGTCAGCCCCCTGTTCACCGCTATAACCATTTTAAAGAGAGATCAGCAACCACTATCAGGAAAAGATTAAAAGAAAGCGAAATGTGTAAACAACATGTAAATCTCTGTGGCCACAATTTGATAAGCGAAGAAAGAGATCAAATAATAGTACCTAAGCAGCTCCCTTGCTTCATCTTCATTAGCAAAGCAGAGGTCTATGTCCCCGGACTCCAGTAATTGTAGAAGGGGCGATCTAGAGTCCCGAACCATCTGGCAAATGATAAAGTACTTAAGTAAATATATCATACCAGAAAGCTGGCTTTGAAATCTGCGATTGTACAAAATAATTAGCATAAGGAATACACCGTCTCTATAAGAAAATGACCTTTTTTTTTCAAGCATGCAAATTGCGTTTTGTGACACTGATACTTCCGGATCATTCACAATAAAATGAAGAAAAGAAAATTGTAATGGTTAAGTTTTGTCATTCACTCCATTTCTGTCACCAAACTTGCAAAGGAAAAACATCAGAAGATGTTGAATAATTTCTGAACAAAATAAAAATTAATGTTAGAAAGACTGACGGATGTCTACCTCAAAACTGGCCAAATCCATTGAGACCAAGACACCCTCTTGCTTTGCTATCTGAATAGCTGCTTCGATAACTCTCAAGTTGTATATCCCATATCTAAGTACTAACCACTGGCACAAAATTCACTAACCATTTAGTATGCTGAACAAAAATCAATCATCAAGAATATGATGGAATATTTTTTAACTTTCTGTGGCTTGAGGCCAAACTAAGTCCAACCAGATTTTCTGTAATTGAACTCAACACATCAAGCCTTAGAACAGGAAAAACAACACTTGAAAACAAGCACCATGGATACATAAAATTCAATCACAGCTTAAGATCCTCAACCTTGGAACCCTTGACATCCTCAATTGTCAGCTCGTCAGCCTGAAGGGATAAGAGCGGAAACTTGGTAAGCCCCATATGGAAAGGTTACCTCAATCTCAAAATTAATTTAAAAAATCTTTAAAATAAAATAAACAAGGAAGTAATCAAACAGTAAGCACCTGTACTTTGACAGCACTTGAGAGGCACGGACGCATTGTACGGTGACCAAGTTCATCAACCAGACAAACACACTGTAGCAGACAGTAACCTTCAAATTTAAGTGCTAGAGAACCAGATAACAACAAAGATAAGAACTGGTTTAGACGGAAACTGAAAAACAATGTGGCAATAAGATCACCTGAGCAGTGTGTCCCCTCTTACACTTTAATCTTGAGAGATTCACCCCATTAGATCTCATGTTATCGACAAACAAGTTGCCTTGAACATCGTCGCCACAAGCACCAATGATGCCGCAAGAGACTCCAAAGCCAGCACTCAATCCTCGAATGGTATTAGCCACACTGCCACCAGCAATTGTCTTCAAAGGAGATGTACCATCAGGAGATGCAAGAACATGAATTTCCAGCTTTCTTAGTATGCTCTCAAGTTCTTGAAACTCGACCTACAAAATCCAAAACCATTAACAATGAATAAAATTTTCTTGTCGTAACACCAAAAAAAATCACCTGCACACCCATTATCACAGGAAAAAGCTTTCAGTCAAAAAAGAGAAGTCTATTCAAGTATACTGAGAGGTGCATGAATCTGAAATCTATTAACTGGTCCGATAAATTATGTCACTATCAACACAAATTAGTAGCTATATCGTGAGATCAAATATGTCATTTTCTACACATGTAAGAAGCTGTATCATGAGATAAATTATTTCACTATTTACGTGATTCAGAGATGTTCTGTCACTAGTGTGCATTCAATTATTCTAATACTTTATAATTAGTACCGAGCATTAACCACCATTAATGATGCAAAAGTAGATCAATAAAAAACTGCAAAATGAATCTCAGAAGCCAATCAGCTTATACAAAAGAAGAGAAGTCGCTTTAAGTACAGAAGTTACCCAGAAAGGCAAAAACAATTAAAGATGCCACTTTTAGGGTAAGCAATTTGACCCCACGTGAATCTAGGAAAAGAAAAGCAAAATAAAATGAAATTTCAGACAAACGGACTAGTAAGTGAAAACATACCAATAATGACGTACGATCTTGATGAGATACACAGAATGCATGCATAAAAACAGAGCAAACTAACGCATACCCACAAGCAGCTAAGCAGCCATAATCAAATAAAACTCGACGGAATTCAGCAAAAACCTAGCTCATCAAACAAAGAGGTCAGAAATCCCATACCGGGATAGAACCGCCACGGTCACCAGGAATTTGATCAAGCAACGATGAATCGACACGAGCCACGTGATCGATGAGTGCAGCCGGCTGGAGGCCCAAAATGACCGGAGGAGGAGTAGACGGCGGAGGAGTAATATCTCCGGGCATTGGCAAGGCTTCAGCACCCATGTTGTTGGCCTTTGGGTCTTTCTATTAGGACTTGTGCTCTCTGAGTCTTTAGTGGCCTTGCCCTTTTACTTTGGTCTCTCTACTGCATTTTTATAGACTCTCCTTTACCGTACAATCCACTATCCCCAATTTACCCCTCGTTTATTTATTTATTTTTAAGATCTTTTATGCTATGTTTTGTAACATAATTGGTTAGGAAACAGATGAGTGACCAAAACAGTCGGAGGTTTATAAGAAAACAGTCTCTGTATTTTTTAAAAGATGCGAGCATGACTGCGTACATCTTACCTTCCCTATATTCTGCTTAGGCAAGAATTTAGGTATTGTTGTACTGTTGTGTTGTTGAAATAGAACATAATACAATGATTTATAAGGGAATAAAACATAAATAGATATAATATTAATATTAAATAATTATTATTTGAGAGAGATGGAAATATTTCTAATATAATAAAGTAAAATGTTATTTATATGAAGGGTTTATAATGTAATATAGTGTAAATTTGTTTATCATTTTATATTCTATCTTAAATCTTTAAATCGGAGATTTTTTATTTTTACTATTTAAAATAAAATGGGATGTAATATGAAATTATCTTCTTTCATTTCATTCTATTATAAAACCTCCTCCTCAATGATAGAACGAAATTACGTTTCATTTCATTATAAAACTCCCCACTAATGATAGTCTTAATTATTATCGGCTGACATAGTATTATCATAAACTAAATACAACATTTAACACATTTGATTTAGTCTACTATTATTAAAATCTAAAAGTACTATAGCTATTTGATTTAATTTATTTACTTGGAGTTGTGTAATTGTTAGTATTAATAACATGAAGACATAATTATTAACAATTTATTAATAAGACATATTAGTAGTTTCTTAATAAACTTCTATCATAGTTTAATTACAATGATTAATTATAATTTTTTGTTAATTAGGGTCGAACTTGTAATTAAGGAGGTAATTTGACTCTAAAAATTTTGAACCGATCAAATTTTTTATTTTTTAACTTTTCAGTTCGATTTACTTTAAAAAATTTTATTGTTAAAAATCAATTAATTTAATAATTAATCAATCAATTTTTGTAAATTAACAAGTTATTATAAATTAGAATAAATCAATTTTTTTTATTTAATAATCTTCTTTTTTTAATTGAATTTCAAATTATTCGATAAGTAAAAATAATCTCCTTCAATTATATTTTAAAATTTTTAACTTTATACAATTTTTAATCAATTATATGATGATAAATATTGATATTTTACTGGTTTAAATTTTTTTTGTTAGCCCGCAAGGTGTTTTAAGAGGATCTCAACTATAGAAAGACGTCTTTAAACCATCGACACTCAAATTAATTCCCAATCACACCGGATCAGTCCGTAAGAGATGAAGTATTGATCAAACATATCTTTCCATTCTAAAGACTCGAACTAAAAACCTTTGATTAAGAGACGAGAGTTTACCGGTTTAATTTTGAGTCATAGACGAGTAACTTCTTGATGAGTTCTAACTGCCAACAGGCTAACAACGAACAACGTTCTACTTCGCTTCTATCTAACCTTGTGTTGGTGGACATTATAGCAACAAGAGCTTGGTGCTTCTTGTCGAAAGAGATCATATTGGTCGTGGATCATTTCGAAGGAGTTAAGACCTTGCTATCTAAATGAATACTAGATCACGAGACGATGTTTCATGTGTCGTCACATCGGACGATCACGGAGCACTGTCCTGACCCGACAAGCAGCACCAAACTTGTGATGGATAGCAAAGAGAAGAGTCGAAGTGATTAAAGTAATTTTTAATAAATGATATTTATTTAAATATTAAAACAAAATTTAGTTAAAACTTATATATTTTTGGAGGGACTTTAAATTTAAATTTATTTATAAAAATTAAATAAATTGTTTAATAAAATAAAGTTATTCATTATTTTTATTATATGATATTAAATTAAATTATTCATAATTTTTATTAATAATTAATATATTTAATAATTAAATAATATATATTTAATTAATAAAAATAAAAAATATTAGGAGTAATTCGTGGCTTTTGCCTACAAATAATGACCCTGGTCAGAAAATGTGATGGTTCAAAACTCTAGTCTTTGAAGAACTAAATTTTCTTTACCTATTATCTTGTACTAACTCTGTTTTACGCGATCTTATTCATATAAATATACGAAACTTACGTGAGATTAAAAAAATATAAATAAGATTGCGTGAAATAAAATTCATACTAAACAGTTGTTACAGAGAATCTCAGCGCTCCTTTATCAACTTTCTTACACCTCCATCCATCCATAGTTGTACGAACATGTTTTTCGGCGCATGGGCCATAGCCTCCTACACAGCTTTAGATATTAACTTTTGTTTGCCATTCATCATCGGCTCAATGGTACGCACTTTACTATGATTTCTCCAAAGATTCTGTAACCAATGGCTGATGAATATTGAGAACTAACATGCACTCCATCATCATTTGTAACGAATCAAAGACTAACAGCCGAGTCATAGCCTAGACGACGCTCACTGCACTCTGCTTAAGCAATCCTTTTGTGCCCAGTGGTTGAAGACGGTGGCTTTATGGCAATAGAATAACTTGGAAGAGAATAAAGACAGGAGTACAAACAAAGAACGTTCTTGTACTCTTGTCCTTAGTGTTTTGTCGTGTTTACATGAGGTTATGATGACGAGACCACAGCTTAAATCACGGAGGAAGACTCGCATCCTTGGATTCAGCTTTTTGAACGAGAGATTCTGATACAACAATAATTGATTGCGATGAGATCATACCATCACCATTGCTTTTACATTTTTAATCGCCAACTTGCATAGGAGTTGGTTGGGATAAAAGCAAAGCAACTTGTGTAGAACTAAAGGCAAGGGTATGTAAAACTCTTCCACATGATGTGAATCGAATCGAGTCCGACACTTCAATTCTGAATCGTACCGAAGTAGATTTGTCTACTGACTCGGAACTCAATTATGATATGTTTGCTTTATGGAATAGAAATTTTATTCTTAGTGCATTCTTAACGTTTTAGTATTTTCGTGTTTGGTTGAAAAAAGAGAAATAGAATAATCATTATGAATTTTTGTAATTTTATGACTATAGGGAATAGTTAAAGAATACCTACACCATACTACAGGGAATAATAATAATAATAATAATAATAATAATAATATTATTATTATTATTATTATGTTGACAAAATAATAAAATAATAATAATAAAATTAATAATAGTAGAAAATTAACAATAATAATAATAATAATCAATAATATGAATAATAAAATTAATAAGAATAATAATTAAAAAATTAATGGCGATGATAACAGCAACAATAATAATAATCATATTATTATTATTAATAAGAAGAAGAAAATTAATAATAATAAATAATTTTATAATAATAAATAGTTAATTTAATAATAATAATTAATAATTAGTGAAAAATTAATAACAATAATAATAATTATTATTATTGTTATTTATTATTATTATTATTTTTTTAGTTAATTATTTCTTTGTCATTTCAAGTTTATATTTTCAAACTAAATATTAATATAAAAATTCTTTAATAATAAACCCAATAAAATAATACTTATTTTATTCTATTTTTCATCTTTTTCTATTTATTTAAATGAACTTAACAGATAAGATAAGGTATCAACAGATGGCTGTACCTGTATACAAAATTTGACATTTACGAAGCTGCTTCATCAAAATCATCTTCTTTCACATCAATGGTCGACTCAGCAACAAATTGGAGTAGGGAACAGAACATCGTGCATTGGCTGTGAAAGATAATTCAACCAGATAAGGTCAATGCTTCCATATAAGGAAGACTTGTTCCTTTCGGAAAGCAACTTAGTTCCTGTCATTGTTTTCAGCGAACTGGGAACGAACGGCACGTCGTCGGGTAACGTCATGTGCTGTGATGCGGTTGAGTCACTATGGATCCTTGTTTGACAAAATAATTTTGGCCCACGTGAAAGTGAATATTACACTCTTCGAGACTTCTTATGTAATTGCAAATCTAAATAAAGCTTCCACAAACTTTGGAATACAAAAAAATACAGAGAAGTAACAGATACAAGGATCAAAAGACCATCAAAATACATGCTGCCTTGTAGCATAAGTTTCTCCATTATGAAATGATATTAACCAGTTTGAAGATCAACCAAAAGAGTGGAGTCAAAAGCTAAAGGAGGATCAATGATTCTACACCTAAACATGCTTGTATTATTGGTAAAGAAAATGATCCTTTTCTCCTTGTATTTGCACAAAACAACAAATGTTCCATGAGGTAAGATCTCAAGATTCAAATTTAAGAAATAATACCTCAGGAAAAAACTCTCAAGTCCTTTACTTCGGGGCTTTATCTGGTAGGATATTATCAGGAAGAGTAATTTCAGGAGGTACTTCCCGAACGACACCTAACATTGAATCGTATTCCTCATCTCGTCGAGCAAACTTCTTGCGGAGTACTTTCTCAAACTCAATTTCATCAAAAGGCTTAGTGTTCTCAGCCGCATGCACCTGTGCAAGATTGGAGTAATTGGCGGCTGACTGAGAAATAAAGGCTATCTCCTCATCAGTTAGCTTCCTGAGGAACTTTGCTGGGTTGCCTCCCCACACCTGAAATATATCATTACTAAATCATACTTAGCGATTAGGTTGCTAATGATCTACATTTCAAAACGGTATTCAAGGAATGTCAAATGGAAGAAGTCTAGATAAAAGCTGTTTTCAACTACTACAGAGTATCAATCTGAAAACTCATTTGACAAGTATTCCACTATTTCCTAGGAAAGTCATAGAAAACATCCTATTTCAGGAAAAATTACAGAAGTAGCTTTTTCTGTTTTGGTTTTAAATTTTTCAAAAGCAATTTTTACCTTTCTCACTAAACCCAGTACTTAATCACTCTAGATGTGCGACACTAGGTGTGAAAGTGCAACTACATATAAAAGAGATGAAAACCCTCCTGAAGAGCAGTTTAGAGCAAATATTGAAAGTTTATGCAAAATAATCATAGAAAACAGGTATCTACATATGCCCAAGGAGACAGATGACAGATTTACCTCTCCAGCAGGGATCCTTGTGTTCTGTCTCACAAGGGCTCCAGCAGCAACCATGGAATGTTTCTCAACAACAACACCATCAAGTAGTGTTGCCCCCATACCAACGAAAGCCTCGTCCTCAACAGTACAGCCATGCAAAACAGCGCTATGACCTACACAGATCAATGTGGACCAAATTAGGTAAACATGTACCAGATTGATTAACATCAACCGCAGCCCCCTTGCTCATTGCTCACCTACAGTAACATTGTCCCCAATGATTGTTGGTAGCACCTTTCCAGTTAGATTTGATTTCGCCACATGCACTAGGGAGTTGTCCTGTATATTAGTACCAGATCCAACACTAACGCTATTCACATCACCTACAAACCAAGAATAATTTTTGTGACTACAAAGAAAAATAACAAACACTACAACTAAAAGAATTTCATTCGCAGACCAACAACTGATTACTGTATGCATTTATCAGGACAGTACAGATCAGTCACCTTCAATCAAAGAATTTAAGAAATAAAATTAAAGAAAAAACCCAATGTATGCAGTTTCAAGTCTGTGCTACTACTTCACTTGGATGTGGCCTCGACAGATGCCAAGTAGAAGTAGAGAATTTATTTGAGATCAGCAAGGAAAAAATAGGGAGGAAAAGCAACCTCAGGGAGTAAGAAATATAACTCCAGAAGCAATGGGCAGATGAAGGTTCAATCCCAATGTAAAGGCAAAAAAAAAAAAAAGGTTAAAAGATCAGTTTAGGCACAAACAAATACCCATGACATTAAACTTCAGCAACCAAATCCCAATTCAATTTTCAAAATGAACAAAAATCAAATATGTGGCATAGTTCTTAGATTCAATTGAGTTAATAGGACACCGAGAGAATTCTTGATAACAACTTTCTGCACCAAAAATTTAGAGTTCTAACATTCAAAAGCACCAGCCAATCTCTCATGACCCATGCTGTCAAAAGAATATAAAGAACTTGGGATCCTTTGCACATTTGCATTCTGCCAGATACATCCTAACCTTACAGTAGAATGTAGAAGACAAGTATTTTCAGTAAGATTGCGGCCAAGTGTCATGTAAGGGCATCTATATCTCCCCCCACTTCAAATCAAATCAGATACATCCAAAAGAATGAGTTACTGTGGAGGGTACAAAGTTTTGTCAATATTACCTCTCAGAACACAGCCATACCAAATAGACGATGCTCTTCCCACTTGAACGTCCCCGATTATCGAAGCACTAGGTGCCACAAATGCATCCTTATCAACCAAGGGAGCCTTGTCAAAAAGGTTCATTAGAGTCCTGTGTCTGGACACTGTAATTAGATACGAACACTAATGTCAGCAACAAGAGGAAAAATAATCAGCAAAAGTGATAAGAGAGTCCAAACTATAGAAACCCAACAAAACCATTCTTATACTTTTCCCAAGCATCTATGGTGAAGGCAGATAACAGCATGATATTTGAATTCTATTAGTCACAATTAAGCAAAGATAGAACTTGACAAGTCAAAGCTTTGAACGGCAAGAGATTGAAAATGCTTCAACTAGTTATCAAGGCAAGAACACCCACACATTCCTTCCACTTATCTAACACCAAATTCGCGAAAGAAGTAAAAACATGCAATAAACACTCAAACTTTCACACATTGGCGCTACTCCATTGTCTTTCACGCAATAGCAATACGTGCCACAATTGCATATTTCACTAAAACAACACAAATTTCATTCCCCATTTAACAAAAACTTCACATTCACAGGAGTCAAATCTCATCTACTAGACACTCAAGTCCAGAAAATCCTGCGTGTAAAAATTACATACAAGCACAAAAAAAAAAACACAGCTGATCTACCAGAGTAAAGACAAACGAACAGTTCTAGTTAAACAAAATACGGGCAGGTTAACGAGAATGGGATCTAGGGTTTATGAAAAATGAGAGCTTTACATTGCTCTTGGAAGTAGTAGTTGCCCTGGAGTCGGCAACCGAGACGATCAAGGGCTTGACCGGTCTCACGAATCCAAAATCCGACGGTGTATATTGCTCTGCCAAGCGTGCCCATCTCTGCTTCTGCTAATCTGGAGGCTTTGGTACAGAAGTAGAAGGAAAAAAGAAGGGATTTTTGCTATGAATGTTACAGTTATTGAAGAAATGAACCAGAGAAATGTGATGCTGTGGGGGTTGACGGTTGAGGGTTGAAATATCCCTCAACTTTAGATTAGACGCCAAATTTCGTATTTTATTTACATTTTTATCTCTTATTCTTTTTTAACATTTTATTTATTTCGTATAAATAAAATAACATTTTTACATTTACTAAAATACAATATATATGGTATAAATTTTGATTAATAATAATTTTATTGAGTTTATAGATAAAATTGTAGATCTTTATTTTTAGAAATTAAAAATAATAAAATAGTGAAATTAAATTAAAAATTTATAAATTAGTTATATATTGGTTTTAATATGATCGACATTAATTTTAGTTTCGTAAATTTTTAATTTTAATTAATTATGTTAAATTAATTTGATTAGAATCAATAAATTATATTATATGTAACTAAATTAATTCAAATTTAAATATTTAAATTATATTTAATTTAGATCAAAAAATTTTAAAATTCAAGTTAAATGAGCAATTACTAATGCCCAATGACTATTTTAAAGATAACAATTTTAAACATAACTAAGAATATAACGATATTATTATTAATACGAAATGTAAGGACCATTATTATAAATAGTACTAAACTTTTGTTCATGAAATATCGAGTACTTATTGAATTTTATAAATCTCGTGAAAGTAAGATATTTCAAAGTTCAGATAAGAGATGACAATCGATCGGCCTATAAGATAGGCCTAATAATTTTTTTAAATAATTTTTAAAAAATTAAAAGTTTAAAATAATATTTTTTAATTGAATTTAAGTTTAAATTATCCAAAGTCCAAACTTACATGCCATTTGTTTAAAATAATTAGACATTAAGCTAATATAATCCTAGACGTCTAGACCTGACTTATAAGTCAACTTATTAAAAATACAATTCAGACTCATAAGTTGCTCATGCCATCTTTATTTAGGCATATCAAATTCTCGGTTTTAATTAATTTTTTTAATTTTATTTTATTAAATTTCATCTATATATTTATATTGAATCTACATAAATATGTAGATAAAATTTAATAAAATATGATAAAAATAAGATAATTAAAATAGAAGATTTGATCTCCTATTTCAGAATCAAGAGTTTTACAAAACGATCTAGATAGACAAGAAAAACGTGAATGAAAGATCGTATTGAATTGAATTGGATGGTAAATCTAAATTTGACTGGATTTGACACCATACTCGAACCATAGGCAATAGGGTCGGGCTGGATGGGGTCAGGGGGCCTGACCCGTTGCATCCCTACTTTAGTGTTTAGGTGAAAATAACCCCAAGGACTAAGCCATCACAAAACGGCAGGAGAAGGGCGCGTTTTGATGGGCAACGACTTGTGAGTCGGGTCGGGAAAATTCCCCCCATCTACGGAGTCGAGCTCGAGTTGCTTCTTCAACCCGCGAACTACAACAGAAAAAACAGAACAAAAGACAACAAATCCTCCGATTTTCGAAGTGAACGAAAAGGAGAATTAGGAAATCTCTTGATGATTTAAGGTTAGCTTTAATTTTCAGCTTTACATGGCCTTGCAAAATCGAAAGATTTTTAATTTATGTTATTGTGCTCCCATTTTGTTGTGATCCACTCTTACAATTTGTGGGTATCGACCACAGAGTTCTAAAAGCGATCAGGTACATGTATTCATATTTCCGTGCTGTTTGGTTTCTTGGAAGACTAGGGTATAGTGATTGCATGTTAGATTGTCAAAACTTTTCATTCCGATGTTCCAAAGATGTGATCTTTTATTGCTTGGATAAGAAAAAATGAGATGGATAGTGTCAAAAATCGATCTTTGGGTTACGGTGCATTAAAAAATTCAACCTTTTTCTGTGGAATCATCTGGTTTCAATTTAATTTCGTATATGCAGGAGATTGTTCAGAATCTAATTGTTAATGGAAGGAGTTGGGGCCGATACTACCTCCACAGTGGCCCCTCTGGCCAAGTGGAGAAGTGAATTTTCGAGGGCATTTCAGTACTATCTTGATCGATCCACACCTTATACTGTACATAGGTGGCTAGGAACTGTAGCAGCTGCAGCTATTTACGTGTTGAGGGTTTATTATGCAGAAGGCTTTTACATTGTGTCCTATGGCCTTGGAATTTACATTTTGAATTTGTTGATTGGGTTTCTATCGCCAAAAGTTGATCCAGAGCTTGAAGTTTTGGATGGGGCGTCATTGCCAACTAAAGGATCAGATGAGTTCAGGCCCTTCATTCGTCGTCTTCCGGAGTTTAAGTTCTGGTAGTATAACGATCCTTCTTGCCACTCAAATATTTCCTAACCTTATGTTTGGCAACATAAGAACTAGATGTCTTCAGTATTTTTTTGATCCGCTGGCTAGTTTTCTTGTTCTACCACTCGTATCTGCACGTATTATCACCAAGGCGATTATATTTGTTTGATATAGCCTTAATGCTAGCTGACCTTCCTACTTGCAGCTGGATTGTATGATCTCTAGTGGCAGATCTGTCGAGTCATGTATCGTGTTAAAGCTGGGTATGCCGGTTGAAAGGGAAAATTGATTAGGGTTGTAGAACAGAGATCACAAACCATGCAACTAGGGATTTTGTTCTGGTTAAAGTTAGGACACATGCACATTTCACTGATCAATTTCTTTTAGCTAGTCATGCACCTATTTTTGGAAGAACAAGCTTTGCTAGATTGATACTTGTTAAACAGTTATATATGTTTAGTTGTCATCTACTGAACATTGATGGGTTTCTGGTTCTAAAAACATGAGTTGCTCTTGTTGCTATGGTTTTAGGTACTCCATAACCAAGGCTTTCTGCGTGGCATTTGTGATGACATTTTTCTCTGTGTTTGATGTTCCTGTTTTCTGGCCCATTTTACTTTGTTACTGGATTGTTCTGTTCGTCCTAACAATGAAGCGTCAAATTGTGCACATGATCAAGTACAAATATGTACCTTTCAGCTTTGGAAAGCAGGTGAGATAGTTGAAGAGTTGTATATGAACCATATAATTTCCTTCAGCCTAAATTCTAGAGCATCACATCTTTCCCTTTCTTCAATAAATTTATAGCCATCAATGTCTATCCAGTGCACTCTTGTTTCCCTCAATAGAAAGAAGTAATTCTTCCTCTTTAATATTTAACAGAAGTACGATGGGAAGAAGACTGCCACGAGCGGCAAAGGTTTAATGAGTGACTGAAGCTTAATGGCCTCTGGTGCAAGTCTTTCAAGTCTTGACGCTTTCTGGTTTCTAGATGGTGTATATATCAGATAAGTGTACGAGATTCACGTACATGCAAGATTCCGTTCTGTTTTTCATGTTTTAGGTTGTCCTTACAATATGTATATTTGTATTCAAGTTGATCTATGGTATTCTTCCATGTTTTCCTTTCTCTTTCTGTTTGCTGTTGTATTTTATACAGCATGCCAACAATATTCCCTTTCGTATATGAAGGCATTTGAGCTGTCCGTTTGTTGGAATTGCAGGATCATATCTGTATTTGTTAATACTTGAAAGCCACTTGCTAGTCTTAGTTGTACTACATCATCTTTTAACATATTAAAACTTTACTTCCACCTTCTAAATCACGCTGTTTAAGTGGTTGCATCAAGTGTTCGCACCAGCTCTTGTAATCTTTTCCCACACTCTGTTACATGAGTGATTTACATCTCCCAATTTTCCTTTATTGGGTATAAAACTCAGGTTGAGTAAGGTACCTTTTCAGCTTATCACCTACCATAGCTGAAGTACGATTTCTAATTCTAAATCGTACCAGTCAGGTCAAGTTTGGCCTGTCGTTACTCTGAAAGAGATCCTTGTTTCGGACTGCCACTTGATAATCATCAAACCAACTACAATCTTTTTCTATCAGTGAGGATCCCATGGATGCTGAATTGAAAAGGTCAATAGGGTAACTCAAATATCAAGCATCCTACAGGATAGATAAAGGTAGCTATAGTGTTATGATGTGCATATAAACTGCACAGAGAAGTCACTCCACAGGAGGCTTGGTGAAGCATTGACTTGGACCATTGGGATGCCAGATAAGTGCTTAATCATGTACCTACTGGTATAACAAACCTCCAACAACTGAGCAACAAACCTCTCAAATATAATTATTAACTCCTGACTTTTGCAATGGGAGAAACATAAATAATATCATGTATAGACCTTATGCACTTTTATATCCGTAAGGCTACTTAAACATGGCCAGGTAACGTATGCAAGAAGAGAGATTCTGCTTTCTCAGGCACGTTAAATACTCTCTTAGACACTGTCAAATTGCATCAGTTATCCCAACAAATGAGCGGGAGAACTTTTGTCTTGATATTCTTCTTCTGGGCTGTCCTCGCTGTAGTCACTCCGGCGCTTGTTCTCTTGTCAGAGTCTTCGAAGCCTGACATAGAATTCAGAGGTAAGAGCTCGCTTGAACATGTTTCAGTCTGATAGTTTCTTTGTTTCTGATTTTTACGGTTCATGAAGCCGTGAATTTCATTGTTTTCTGGTTTATTTCAGTCGAGAAAAGTGGTGCGAATAAGGCAAGGAAAATGATGAATTACCAGATACAGAAGCATTTGATAATTGAAGCACCGGTAGGGGCTCCATCCCCTGCACCAGCACTACAATCTGTGATTCTCCGAATAGCAAAAGATCATCTGATCAGAAGGTTTTCGAAAAGGAAATGAGACTGGTGATTTAAAATGACTTCGGGTACAAGATTCATCACTCATGTTGAGTTCAAAGTTCAGGTCTTTCACTCGGCTTAAGTTAACACCACATGAAGATACAATCCTATCTAGTCCTCAAGTGCAGAATAAAACAATATACAGAAACTGAACACAAGATTGTATATATAAACGACTTTAGTGCAATGTAGAATCTCATTTCAACGGGTTTGCATTTTTTCCAAAGACAGATTCACCTGCTCTAATAAGAGAACAATTCATAACTTGATTCAGTTTAATCTCCTGGGAAGTGAACATATTGTTGGGATTACCAAAACTTCATCCAATGTTTTAAAAAGTCAAGTCCAAGCGTTTTTGTCCTCTCATTCTATCCTTAATTCTTGCAAATGAAAAGAACAAGCGGCTCTGAGTTTTGGCATTGACGGGTTCAGAGGTTGTCGTACAGAACTAGGCTAAAGAGAAGCGAAATGATGGATACTGATTAATAAAGTTCTTTTCTGAATTTCACTAGATCGTCGTAGATATAGAACACTCACGAAACTGAAGCTTATATATTTATATATCAAGATATTGAAATTACTACTGAATATAACACAACACGACGGGCACAAATAACTCTTCTGCAGCAAACATCCAATCTGTGAACTGCCTGAATTCTTATTAAGACGACGAAGGTGACAGCAAATTTTCAGTTGCTTAAACAAACTTATCAAGAATGTCTTCCACAGAAGTATATTTCACATCTGGGTACAACTCAGAGGCCTCAACACCCCACGATGGGTCAATATCAAAGTTGGTTTGATCACCCTTAACGAACACCGAATGGTTGATTGATAGAAAAATATTGATTGGAATTGGAGACTCTGCAAGAATAGATCAGGAACAAACACAAAAATTATTATTAGATAATGCTTATTGTAGTCCTAATATTATAACACTACTTTTGACTCACCTTGGATGGTCTTTAGAACTGCCTCTTCAGGAATATAGGTTTTCTCAAGTGTTTTGCCGATCTTCTTCTCCCACAGTGCAACCAGCTCATTGAAGCTGTATATGTTCTTGGGAGGCCTGATAGTGAGTGTCTTGTTCAAGGTTCTAGGGTCATCAACAGCTTTGATGGTGTAGGTTGCAATGTCCTCTTCATGGTTGAAAACAGCTGTTTACATACACCAAAACTTGTGAAAATGACTAATTGATCCGTTGCAACTTCTTTCAGTAAACCATTTAAACCCATTGCAGTTCACGCCTATTATGGCTTACCCTTTGGATTACCATCTCCAGTAATGGTGACTTTGTCTCTAGGAGGAGCTGTAACTCCTGCCTGTCCCAATATGGGTAAAAAAAAGCCAGCAAAAAGGTTACCAGGAACATAAGTGTACGGTATTCCTGCAGCTTCAATGGCACGTCGAATTTGAGCCTTTGTTTCGAATGCAGATTTGGCTGGTTCAACCGCATGAACGTGATCAACGTCATTTCCAAATTCTGAAGGCAAGAATCTCTGCACATTTCACGTTGTTTTACTAGATTCAAGTGGCTATTCTCATTGGGATTTAACTATATACTTACTGTAAGAAATTGGAATACCAACCTTAATATTACCAGCTTCTTTGATGGCTTCAATGATCTTGGTCTGATCTGCCAGTTGAAAAGAGCCAATCGTGGATATCACCACATCAACCTGCTTAATCGCATTCACCAAACTTTCATGGTTGTAAAGGTCTCCCTGCAATAGTTCCATCAACG
This sequence comes from Erythroxylum alaternifolium, assembly GCA_027478495.1. Taxonomy (NCBI): domain Eukaryota; kingdom Viridiplantae; phylum Streptophyta; class Magnoliopsida; order Malpighiales; family Erythroxylaceae; genus Erythroxylum; species Erythroxylum alaternifolium. The sequence goes on from JANIIA010000002.1 coordinate 1,667,711, forward strand.
ACAAACTCATGATCATGCTTTCCACTACAAAATTCCCAGATCATAGGAAAACAAAAGATGGGGTCTTTTTCTTCTTACAAAAACTATAGTAACACCCAAGTTCTTGAATTTCTCGACAAGCTGTCCTTTGACTGGATCAGAGACTGTGCTCTGTCTAACCAAAGCAAAGGTAGGGTGACCTTCCTTCACGCTTGCTTCTACCACGAACTTCCCGATATAACCAGTTCCTCCGATGATCAAGATCTTGCTCTTGTCAGCCATTGCCCAGACAAAAAGTTTGACAGACAAACACAGACCAGTGGACTGAACACAAGTTTCTTAATATTATAATCGACCTAATAGGACGTGAAGTTGCTTAAATAGACTTCTGAGATCGTAGAGTTGGTGCTAGGCCTACTCATCGCGTGATTTGCGTTGAAAGAAATCTACCAACTTGCTTGAAATTGTTGTTAAAAATGGTTGGTCATTAGTCATATAATTGTATATCCTCGTTCTCTCAGCTATCTGAATTAGATGCAAATAATCAAAACTGAGAGTCTTGAACTTGTGGCAAGGGGTTTGGTCAGCATTCACTTTCCTATAATTTCCATTTTCTGACGTTAATTTCAGTCACCTGGTAATATTTCCGGTGCACGTTAGGTGAGGGCAATGCAGACTTTGTTGGTGGAGATATGATAGGCATGGCCTCAGTTTCAAAGGCAAAGAACAAGTCTTTAAGTGCTGTTACTATGGCGACCTGCTGAATTCTCGTTCAACAAGCAAAAATGATGGTTGGTGTACTAAAAGAGTTTGTTCGTGGCCAATTAATGAGTTATTTGAAAATCAAGATATGACCTCAAAAAAGGGATCAACTTAAGGGATTAAGATCGCCTGTACTAATTATAATGTTCTTATTTTATTCTATTAAATCTTATCAAAATATTTAGGTAGACTCTATATAAATGTATGGATGAGATTAACAGAATAGGATTAGAACAGAGTTAGTGGAATAAAGGATTTGATAGATAACTTAAAAGATAAATAAAAATCGAACGGAAAGATAAAATACAACATAAAAAATGTAAAATTTAAAAGGTTCAATGATATTAGATTATCAATTAAAAAGTGAATAAAATTAAATTTTTGAAAATAAGATTGAAAGAGATTGTCCTTAATTTAAAATTTAATTGAAAATAAGACTATTAAATAAAAATTAATTTATTTATTTTACTTTATAAAAATTGATTAATTTACAAAAATCGATCAATTAATTAATAAACTGATTTATTTTTAATAACAAGAGTTATTAAAATAAATTAAATCAGAAAGTTAAAAATTGAATCAAAAAATTGAATCATAGAAAGTTCCCACATTTAACGTCCCCAATATACATGGCTTCTCAATTTGTGAGGATACGAGGAGAATCATAATATACGTAACCTTCTATTTGTATTTTAAAAAAACTACTGTTTTAATGACTTGAACTTGTAATATTATGATCACAAAAGAGTCTGCTTTTTATTAAGAATATCAATAGGTTGGGTCGAGCCCAGATTGCCCTTAGCCTGGCCTAATATTTATTTTTTTAAGCAAAAAATAACGTTGTTTTAGAAATAACGAGTGGGTTGACTTATGACTCATTCGTGACCCGATCAACTTAGGTTAAAAGCAAGCCAGGCCGATTTTGTCATCTATACTTTTTATATTAGTTTATACAGTGAATAATAATTACCATTAGCAAGCGGCAGACAGTATTAAAACGTGGGGCATATCGATGTGTGAAGTGAAAGCAAGCTTTTAACTCTATTTATCTAAATGTCAGAAAATAAGGAAACTTAGGGCTAAAGACAAATAATAGGTGTGGAGTCGAAAGTTCAGATCAAGACCAGTGAAAGAGGAAAGCTGATTAATTAAGCTTTAATCACTCTCAAGCTTTTGTATTAATAAGCTTTAAGGACTGCTGAACGGTCATCTTCATGAGTGTTTTGCATTGTTTTACATGTTATTTACACCAAACACATCAATTTTGTTTTAAATTTAAGTTTATATAACTTTTGGTGATTAGTTAATTTAGATAAATGACTAAATAAACTCATACAATTCGGACAGTTAAAATTTAAAAGTTTTGAACTGATCAATTTTTTTGTTCAATTTTCAAATTTTCATAGTTATTTATTTTAATAAATCTTTTCGTTAAAAACTAATTAATTTATTAATTAACTGGTTAATTTTCGTTAACTTATAGATTATTATAAACAAAAATAAAATAATTAATTTTCATTAAATAATATATTTTTCAATTAAACTTCAAATTTTTCGACAAGTGAGGACAACCTCTTTTCATATTTAAATTCTTTAATTTTATTTAATTCATACCATCTAATACTATTTGAATTTTTAAACCTTAAATCTCTTGTATTTTCAGTTTAACTTCAGTTTTTAAAACATTGTAAATAACATATTTTTAATAAAATTACTCTCATTCTTATAACTTTAGCTTGCTTTTTCAAAAATAATTTAAATATTAATTTATACAAAATATCTATTTATCATAATTGTTGAAAGACCTAACTCACGCTCAAAAGTTAACTTGAAATGATAGGTTTGCATACAGTGGCGGACCTAGGAATATTTTAGAGCCGGAGCTGATTAGACAGTGATAGACTGATGGTAAAGACTTCCGACAAATTTAAAATTAATTCAAAAAATAATTTCACAAAGCACATTCATAAATGAAGTTAACTAAAATATTCAAATTACAGTGTCTTTACACATTTTTAGAGACATTAGAGCTAATGGATGATAATTATTTTCGATAAATCGTCATGACTTAAAATCGCTGTAAAATAGTCTCATGAGTTTTGTAAATAACAATAACAATAACAATGTTTTAATAAATATTTCATTGAATACAATATGCCATCCTTCTTATATAACCACAGCTAAAGAAGCTGTTCAACAAATCCTTCTTAGTTCTTATCGTTCCAGAACTACTCCCAAGTCCAAGCCACTTCCCAGCTCATGGGGAGTCCTTAGAGTCTTCAAGTTGTTTCATTTTTTCCCCATCCTTGCCGGAAACTCCAAAAGGATGTGTGGTCGGGAAAAATTTTCAGTTATGTTACAAGTTTTGTCAGTGGTGGAGACTCATGGCTGGGACAAGCCCCCGCGCCCCCATGCGGCTCCGCTACTATTTATATATTATTATAAATGGTTAAATGTACTCACATATGTGATGTGAGATTCTTGACACACTCCTTTAACTTAAAATAGGGCTAAATATTTGTTCGGTATATTAAGCAAAGGGATAGAACTGTCCAAATTATCAAGACAAACAAGCTCTGATATCATGTTAAAAGACCTAACTTACTCCCAAAAGTTAGCTTGAAAATGAAAGTTTGCAACTGTTTAGCTTGAGAGAGGAAGTTTGCATACTATTACAAATAGCTGAATGCACTCATACTTGTCTCATGTGAGATTCTTAACAATATTAATAAAATATAATTTAAATTACGTAAAAATATATTTTAGTATAAAATTTTTTTATCAAATTTTAAGTTTAATTTAATATTTCACAATATCTAAATAAACTCTTCAAGTTTTAAAAATTATTTTTAAATAATACACAGTTTTATTAACCATAACGAGGAGAGAGGCTATTTTTAAATGATGCACGTGAAAGATAAATAAATACTTAACATATTTTAACATAGCCTAAATAATATCAAACCAAACCATATATTATATATAATATTTACCTAACCCCAACTCTTAAGTACTAACGCCGGCGTTGGTGTTGGAAGAAGCAATGTGGAACTGCGACGAGTAAGTATTCGAAGAACGTTCACTCATCGGAGGTTCGTTCAGAAATGCCCAGTTGCTTCTGGTCCACCTGAAGATCAATCAAATCACCGAAAGTAACACCATATAAGTACATACATACATAACCTTGGACCAGACCAGACCAGTGTCTGCAGAAACATGGATATGTTAGATATTATTACCAGACATCTTTTTTCTTCATTAGTTTCTCCTCTTCCATGCCCATGAAACCTTCTCTTGTCTTGGACGCAGGTGTAGAGACTGATCTCTGAATCCTAATCTCATTTTCCTCATCTGGGTTATCTTGTTTCTGGTGCATCATCACATCAGCATGACTGCTTGTGCTTGATGATCTAGAAGTAGGTTTGAGATGATCTTCTTCTTCGTTTGTTTTCTTCTTCAGGTTCCAATAAGCATTAATCTGTCCTCTGGTAAACGACCAGTTCTTGTATTTTGCTGCCAAGAGATGGAAGTTGCACTCCTTCAGAAACAAGTACTAAAAGAGAAAAAACAAAACAAAACTCGTTGGTTATTGAGGGATGAAGTACTTAAACCTGACTTAGGGTCTTTGACTGGTGAGTCCCAACCCGCCATTAGAGAACCCATTTTCGGTGAATTACTCGATACCAAGTTGATAGAACAAGAGAACAAATCATGTTTAACTGTATATATATCCAAGGAACTTCTTTTGTTGATTGCGATGTTGGGTCTTATCTATCCCTTGTTCTTATCTCGTGCCAATCTGGTATAGCCCACGGAATCGTGGTAAGTGAAGTCTGGTGGCTTGGCGGTTTAGAGCAAGTGAACATGATCAAATGACATTGTAATGAGCCTGCTTGGTTTCAGGAAGGTTCATCTAGGACCTGGACCTGACAAGAACTTCTGTGTTTTGGGTTAGGCTCACTGTTGATATAGCTTGGGTCCAATGTAAGACGCTTCAAGGAACAACCGTCTGTCAGGAGTAGACATCACAAGCAAGGGTCAGAGCTTCTCTTATGTTATAGACTTCATATTCATTGTAAGCCACTCCTTATTAGGACAGCATGCTCTCTTGTATTGATTATAGTATTTTTATCCTATTTCATTAAATCTCATCTACTGTTACCTATCAATACTATCAACCCTAAATTGTACCAGTGTTAGTCCTAATATATATTAAATCTTCTGTTCCAGTTACTCTGCTTTAACTATATTCTATTAAATTTTATCTACACATTTATTCCAACTGTACAATTTAATTATATTAATTTCAATTTGGTTTAATTCAATTTTTATATTTAATAACATAAATTCGATCAAATTCTAGCTCGTTTATAGTTTCTATCCGAGCAAAAGTAACTTTTGTTAAAGCCATTATTGACAGGAACAGATATTCTGTTCCTACAATCTTATTCCTCCTGTTCTCGTCTCATCTCAACAGTTCGATTTTTGTGGGTTCTATTTATTGAATTGATAGATTTTTATAAGACAAAGTAGGAACATCTGATCTAATTTCATTATTGACACTTGATTATCAGCTCAAAAAAATAGGTTAAGCGTTAAAATATATTTTTAACCTCAAATTTTATAACATAATAAAAAATAGAAACATTCAAATTGAACTACAACATTTTTTAAAAACTTTAAAATAAATAATAAATTTAATAGATTAATTTTATGCTAATTAAATATTACGTCAGTATTATTTTTAATATTTTAAACAAAATATAAGTCTCACCGTCAAGTGACAAGTGAAACTTGTTATCATAAATATATAAAAGTGGATCTTATTATTATATAATAAATATAATTTATTGTCAAACACCAATAAAAATAAGTCTCATTATCACGTAACAGCGAGGTCTATTTTTTAATTAATTTAAAAATCAATTATATTACAATAAAATTTACTTTCTATTAAAAAATATATAAATAATGTCATCAGTAATTAATTTTGTTAAATATTTTATTTATTTATGATTTGTTTTGAATATTTTATAAATATTATGATTTACTTTAGACGTCTTAAAATGTTATAATTTAATTTATATTTAATTTGTAAATATTAAGATTTAAAATGTAAATTTGACCAAAAATTAAAAAATCAACATATTCCTGAAAAAAGTTGATAATATTCCCAACACTTTTGATCAAAGCCGCCAATTATTACCGCCAACTTCACGAGCACTTGATAGCGCCTGCGGGAAAGTCTTTGTAAGTACTCTTTTGCGACCAAAGAAACATAGTTTTCTTCTTCTTCTTTTCACCAACCATTCCATTGGCTGCTTTACAGCTAGCTGTATCTTTACAGATTCTTCCATTGATTGTATATTTGCTTGCTTCACAGTCAGAAGAAGACGATCACGTCAATAAAACAAGAAACTCTTTCTTTAAATAATAACCAGAAAATACAGATATAGTCTAAACTTAAAAAAAAGTTAGAATATCTCATATTGACTAAACATGAAAATATTAAAGAATTTATAAGTGGAAATGATTAATTATTTAAATAACTAGTTTTAGTTATTTTGGTAATTATTGACCCAATTTCAATGCTTGTTAATGCGCTTTGTACTCTATCCATTTTAAAAATTCTAATACAGTATTAGAGTTGATGATATTCTCGGTTGCACTTGAAGGGAAGTATTAGAATATCCCATATTGACTAAGTAAGAAAATGTTAAAGGGCTTATAAATGATAAGGGTCAACTATTCAAATAACTAATTCTAGTCATTTTGACAAGTGTTAACCTAAGTTCAATTTTTGTTAATAGGCATTACACTCCACCCATATTAAAAATTCTAATAAAAAATAATTTCAAACTTTTAAGCTATGGATTAAACAAAAATTTAACTTAAAATCTATTTCAAAATTTAAATTTTGACTCAAATCTTATTAAATTTTGAATTTTTTAATTCTAACTTAAAAAATTAAATCTTGTTAAAACTCGTTTAACCCTATTTCATTCGAGGTCGAATCCTTTGTCGAAAATAACTTACATATTTCATCCATACCAAGCATTATAGTGAGGGCATAGAGTTGATGATGCTATGTAAGATTTTTTCGATTCTTAATAATCAAACATTAAAAACATTAATCATACATAAATCATAAATCATGAATCACACAGAAATTATTCGTGTCTATTCAAATATTGAATATAATAATAACTACATAGATGAAGCGAATAAATCACTTATTTTGAAAAGAATTTGTCATTATGTAGAGAAGAAATGTTTTCTGATTATGAACTAATTTCTCTCTTTTGACTCTCTTTCTGTACGATAGTTTGATGGATGGCTCAATGCACAAATACTTAATCTTTTGTACGTCTATCAAGTACTAAATTAATAATTAAGATTTAATATACTATTAAACTAAATAAACCCTAAACTAAATTTAATATAGGATTATAGAAAATCTAGGCCACACAACATCAAGCCGTATTTCTTACATGCCAATCGAAGCAAGAAACTTTCTTTAGATAATAACCACTAGCTACAGCTATTTGCATGGCTTCTCAATCTTATCCACGTCTAGTTTTGCCGAATGTCCTTGTGTTTTGTCGAGCTGTTACTATTCCCTCTTATCACATCCAAACCATAACGGCTCCATTTCATGGTAACCCTCCTGCACTATCGGACCCAATTCAGACACACCTCATCTTGCACTAAGAATCTAACACACACACACACACACTTCTCTGCAACACACACCTCATCACTTTGGTTGCGTATGTTTGTCGTCATTCCAAGATTGGAGCTACTGGGATGTTTTATTATGATCATAAAAAGTAGTTTCATACCTAAATCAAACAGATACCCCTTCTTTTTTCCTCTAATTGCACGACAGAAGAAGACATCAACCAAACGTTGCCATTGATGAGGTCTGAGTTGATGTGAGTTGTCTTGGCTAAAATAGCAGCTAGTTGTTGTTACTGTGAAGAACTGGTTATCTTTTACTGGAGGTTCAAAAGGGTTATGGATTTCTTCTTCGTCGATAGCGAAATGTTGGTGATAGTACACCTACCACCTCATGCAGTAGACCCCTCCCCCACCAAGCTACAGGTGTTTACACTTAGTTCATAGTGTACTAATTAGGCTAATCAGATCGTGCAAAATCTTTTTGCATGGAAGAATGCTACCACAAAGTTGTGTGTTTCTAACTAATTGTTATCACTTCGGGAGATCATGATTGTATGCTCGAGTCACCTCTCACAGTGAATTGCTTCCCTTTCTCTCGTTCTTCTCAAATTTAACATAGAAATATCATTTTCAACTATTCAATTTTTAATTTTTCATTTCGATTTATGTTAATAATACTTATTGTTTAAAACTTATTAATTAATTGGTCATTTTTTATATTTTAAAATTTTCAAATTTATTTATTTTTTAATCAATTTTATGATGATCTAATATTAATATTTTTAAACCTTAAATCTTAAACCTAATCCGAGCTTTTAAAATAGTAATTAGTTATATCCGGTTAAGATGATAAAAGGGTTTGAATCTAATTTAAAATTAATAAAAACCAAATTAATATTTGATTTAAATTAGATTTTGAATTGAAAATTAGGCCTTAAATTTAACTCAAAATTTAAATTTTGATTTAAATCTAAATAAAATTTAAAATTTTTGGAAATTCAAGTCAATTATAATATAAAATTTAAGACTGATCAAAATTTATATATTGATGTCATCTCCATTATGATTCCTAGGTCAAATTTCTTTTATCAAAATACTTGTACCTTTGAAAGATTCAATGGCTTATAAGCTGAAAACCGATCTCGTACTCAAGCTACTCCAATTCTATGGGATCATATTGAACTTTGTTACTTACAGTAATGTTTAGTCTGAATTGACTGGAGAAAGCAAATGGTTAAAGAAAATATACAGATGGGGTTGCACGTGTGAGTGTAAGAATTGTTGCTAACCTCTCTGACAAGGACTCGCCAGTCAGGAATGGTGTCGGGGTCCCTCTTCACATGGTCAAAAGCGCATTTCAAAGTCTCCACTCTCCAAGCTCAGGACTTTTACCTTATAATTTACACCAATCTCTCTTTTTTTTTTCTTCTTTAATTTATGTTCCTGGCTTGATGTGTTATTTGACAGGGACAATGAATCTCTAGGTCCATCGCCTACATGGATCCTTTTTATTACTTCCACTTCTGCTTTGTCTCGCTATCTGTCTTTGCTGCTTCAGCTACTGTATCAGGATTCTTCCTGAAACGAAAAAGACTGTAATCGAGTTGTGTATTTGTCCTCTCCTCCCTGTTTCTTAGGAAGAAGAAGAAGATTCCTGTGACCCGAAACTCCATTTTCTTACAAGGTCGTATCGCTCGGTTGGATCCAGAAGGTGTCCTCTTGTAGATGGAGGAGGGAGATGAGATCTTTAGCTGTAATGTTTTCCTCACATCGGAAACATATTTTCTTCGTTATTTCAGGTTTTTAGAGGCAAATTCGATTTTTATTAAATTTTTAAAGTTGTGTTTATTGCTTAATTTTAAGTGTTTAAATAGATTTTTTAAAACATAAAATATGAGTTTTTAAATAAAATTATTGTGTTTTATAAGAAATAAACATATTTTTAATATTTTATTTTAATTATTAATTATTAAAATTTGTTAATTGTTTGTGTTTTTTTTTTTGATGTTCAGCAGATATTTAATAAAATATATAATTGAAAATAATTAAAAAATCAAGTAGGGTTTCTCTTACAAACTTTAACGTAAAATCCAAACATAAAATGATTTAACTTTCCCTTAGTAAATGACTAGGAAATTTCCAACCAAACTTTACAGACAGCATGTACTCTGTACTTAAACCCTGCGTTTGCTTGCTGTCCTCATGGATAGGGACGGAAGACGGGAACAGAAAAATTCTGTCCCCGATGTGTTTGCTTGCTGTCCCCACCAATTTCTGTTCCGACTCCGGAGACAGAGACATAAAATTTTCGTTCCTCTCAAAAC